>OZ023269.1:73924524-74259524 GCA_964006375.1 Tillus elongatus | reverse complement strand
AGAAAACCTAATTGCTTAATACGAATTTTGTTATGTCCTTAGACGCAGCGTGGAGATGTCTTACCTGGTCAGACCAATTCATTTTAAAACGTTAAATGACATGATTGACCTATGGAAGCAGGAGGCTAATCGACATAATAAGAACAGTGGAACAGTACAGTACCCATCAAGCTGCCAGGATTGTTTAATTTGCTTTTTTGTTTCCTATCGCATGGAACATTCATATGGATTAACTCGTCAGCAGCGGAACATGTGTTTATCATGCAAAAAAGAGCAATAAGGCCATTGTGTGCGTAGGTCCAAGAAAAAACTGCCCTAATGTGTTCGAGGCCAATGGGATATTTAGATACCCTTTCAGCCATATTCTTCTTCAGTATATGTATTCAAAATATCCAGTGAATGGTGAAGCTCGCAACATCAATACCAGCTGCAGGCATGAATTAAAAATACGGTTGCGCAAAAAGGAGAAAACAAAGCAAATGTTTGATTACTTGGGAATCAAATTCCTCAATTTTCTACCTAAAGTTATTAAGATGCTCACACTAACAAAATTAAAGTAGGCACTAGTGGGTGTTATAAAACAAAAAACAAGGTGAAGGAATTTATTGGTGCTCTAAACTAAGGTGTATAGTGTTACATAATATTTGTATTCATTCTTTGTAGTGTGTGTGTGTGTGTCTGTGTGTGTGAGTGCGTTAGGCAAAAGCTTTGGAAGGCAAGTTCCACTAGCCACAGATTATATATATATATATATATATATATATATATATATATATATATATATATATATATATATATATATATATATATATATATATACGTAATTAATTGTAGTCATAATTTTGCTTTATTTTAACTCAATCTTTCTGAATGAACACAGACATTGTCAGTACTATAATTACTCGATAGGGATAGTTAACAAATATGCGTGAACACTTTCAGAGACTGTCGCCATATTTAGGCTAGTTTCGGATTTAAGTTGTATTCATTTCTCTGCGCTTGATTTATCCATTGCATATTTTTACGTTTGCTTAATTAAGCTTTCTCTAAAATCGAAATGAATGCACCATTTTAGATATTTCTTTTTTCACAATAATATTTGATATGTTGACTTTATTTTATGTCGTATATGTTACCACATATCTTAGAAGCAAAAAAATTCACTCAGCTCGAAATGAGTAATGCTGCAGAAGACTTCGTTTTTGTTATTGGTGTTTCACACGTTTTCCTAGAAGACTAAGAGTTATTTAGTAAAATAATATCAAAAACAATTAATTGGGATTCATTTAGAAAAAATAATTTTTGAAAACTGTCAATTAATAACGATATCACGAGTTCAAGTTATCTATTTTGTCGCTGAGTTTTGCCTAGAACTGCATTTTAGCCTAAACATGGACACTCGTGCTGTATGTCTTAACTATCTCGTATCTAGTAGCTATAGTCGGTACTTATAAAGGCAGTGACTTACCATGTTCATTTGATGGTAAATAAAATCTATATATCTATCTATCAGCAAAAATTAAATGTGTTGTTTATGTAATAAAGATTTTATTCTAATTAACATTGTCTTAAGTCATTTTTTACAGTTTTACAAGAAATATATATTATGTATAAATACACCCATACCTATATTCAGTATTAGTTTGAAACTTGAAATAAATTCAGTTAATCAAATACGGTTTCTTTTTTCAAACATGCTTGGACACATTGATTAGTATTTCAAGTCTTTTGCAGTCTTTTAAAACATATATACAATATGTACCATATTTGAAAAATGACTTCATCGATAATTTCTTTAAACGAACCTTAGGTTTTTGTTGACTATTTTTAAAGTTCTTACATGTGAAATTGTAGAAAACCAGCAGATTTAAAAATTTTACTCATTGATAACTACACTAAATTTTTTTCGTGCTTTCAACTCAAGATTTATAATAAAAATTTGAAATTTGGTGGTTTTGTATACCTTGACGTGTACTTTAAAAATAATCAACAAAAAGCTAAGGTTTTCATTTACAAAAATTATCAGTGACATTTGACACAAATTGTATAATACATTTTTTAAAAGATTGTAACTGAGAATATTATCTGACTCCGAGCATTTTTAAAAAAAATCTGAAGTAGATTAATTGGCATTATCCCAAGTTACAAACTTGCACTGTATATATAATATATACAATTGTAGATAAGTTGCAAATGTAAGTTTAAATTTGGAACTTCGCTAGGCCCTTTTAAAATTGAAGCTTACTGTAAGGTAACATTTGTAAGTATAAAGAAAGTTTGTAACAGCTGACTACAGTAAACTTGCAGTAAGGTTACAAAAGAAACACTTGCATTTGTAATGCCACTGGGGGGAAGATTTGCTGTTTGCAGCAAACTTGCAGGAGGCTTTCTGTAAGTAATCTATCAAACTTACAGTTTCTTTGGAAAAGATTCTGTAAGGTTGGTGCAATATTACCTTGCTCAGTGGGATAACTATGTGCCGTAATTTTCGATCACTCAACTTACACTGTTACATAACAATATGCACCAAGAGTTCGGCACGAATAACTGTCAGTAGGAAACGACCTTATAAACATTTGAATTAAATTCAGCGGTTCAATAATTAATGTTCTTCTGGAATTAATTGTTAGCAATACACGCTTTTCAGAATAAGGTAAAAGCAAAATAATTAATTTGAAACCACTTAAATTTGTTGTAAAACAGGCAATAATGGTATAATTGTTTAAGCACACCGCGCGCGTCAACTTCTGGTTTCTGCTGTAGCTATCTGCCATTGCTGTGATAAGCACATAGATAAGTAGGTATGTTCTGTGGATTAGTGACAAACTGATTAATAATTAATTTACTTAGGTATTACACGACAAGTCACAGATAGAGGGCCATCAGGATATTATTATTTTTAAAGTAAACAAACACATATTAATCGACACTCACCGCTTTAGTTGACAGCAGAGAAGGAAGTGCTTGTAATTTTTAAACCTGTGCAATAAAACATAAACCACTGTAAGTGTCCAGCTCAACCTTGTCTAATCTAAATCCCCCATTTAAATCAAGACATGTTCAGTATCCTAAATATCCCTTAAATATGGTACTAAAACAACTGTCTTTACATGTCTATAATCGCAACAACTCATTAATAAAGCATATCATGTCACTATTAATACAAAAGGGTCCTGCTTTGCCTCCGCCAATACCTTAGGCCTAAGGTAGCGCGGCCTGGGTACAGCAGACCAAGCACGCTGTCCAAACGTACCCGCAACTTCACATACCCAGAGGTTATGGCACCTTACAGACAAATCCAGGTCTTACATTTATGTGCCCCGCCCAGGGGTCCTCCACTTGACCCCTGCCGGCCAGACAAAGCAGATCCGAGACCCGATTACTATAACTACGTGAGACAGTCTAATTAGTAACCATATAACTACAGCACACGTGGCTCTTAATATAGTTTCTAAATATCCAGCAATTGTCAGTAAATATTTAATCCCCCTGTATAATAACCAACCCAGGTATATTCTCCTAATAATTACTGCTATCTGAATTATATTATAAGCTATAATGAACCAAGACACTTAGCGAGTAGGTACTCACCTGAGCTGCAGAATTCAGTTATCACATAAACTGATATGCACTGTATTAAATATAATTAATCTCTTACTATAAAATGCACTACGAACAAGCCCTTCCTAACTGACTCTCTTTCAACTAGTAAATGGGTGAAACATCTCTAATTTCATATGCATTAAACGTTTCAGCTTCTTTATGTTATCTATGCATAAATATTAGGTGGTTGATAGACCCTTAAAACACTTGAGTTCCCCTGCGTTCGCAGTGTCGTTAAGTATCATACAAAATATCAGATGGTACAGTTTCTACTAAAGATTATGTTTAAAGCTCACGTTACACTTGTTCTAATTGTCAGGGTGATTTGTTACACCAATATAGTATCGAGCGTGCGCGTTGACAACAAGAGCCACCAGCGGTCAGATAATACAACTGACAACAGCTGTTCTATCCATATTCTAACAGCAATGAGCGTTAGTTTTGCATGTAGAAAAGTATTTAATATATTGGAAAGAAAGCCTAGATCTGAAAAAATTTGTTCTGTTGTAGACTGCTTTAATAATGAGAATTCATGTCAAGGTAAAAACACTTCCCCATTCACCAATGGGGAGATCCCGACTTTTGAATTTTGAAAAAAATTTGCAAATAAGCGCGAACTAGGACCCCTAGAACCCATATCCGGGGTCAGTTTCAATTCTTATATATATATATATATATATATATATATATATATATATATATATATATATATATATATATATATATTATGACAGAAGTCACTAAACTGAAGATATATGGTTTCCGGGTTCGTCGTACTTTTTATTATGATGGTGGTAACATACAGGAATGTAACTCCTCCACCCTTAAATCTTTAACACGTCCTCGTGTTGAGACACTTCTTCTGTTTGGGCTTTCCTGTTGGACTTGTATAGGATGCTCTGAATTTTTTTTCTTAAAAGGAACAGAAGTACAATGGTAACAACGATGGTAATGGTAATGCCTAAGTGGGAATACTGCATGGACGGTCGGAGATGAAATGGATGCTGTTGTGTTTGAGACAATGCTTCTGTTATCTTTTTGTTTTCTTTCAAATGAATTGGCGTAAAATGGATATGATGTTGAGGTGTCGGTTGCAATTCTTCGACTTCTATGGGTTGTAGCGTCAAATTGGTAGCAACGTCTTCATACATTTCCTCATTGATCTTGACTTTGCAGGAATTGAGGGATGTTACTAGACCGTTTCCCTGGAAGATTTTTCGTTTTCTTATTAGATAGCTTATTAGCTATCAGCTTGAAACACGTGTATGCGATTGTCTCCTTGCGGCCTTGCCCTTAACCTTTCTCCTTGTATAGTATACAGAAATGCCGTGTTAAAAATCCTGTTATAAATATTATGACTCCTGGGCTCCGGATGCTCACGCAGGTGATTTCTTGCCTCCGTGGCGATTTTGTTTGTTGCCGTCGAATTGAGGATCTTCCGAATGTTGCTGCAAATGTGCACTGGTTGCCTGTTGTGACACCGTGTATTTTTGCTTCTTCATCCAGGGTGTTCCCATCATCACCTGGCTATACCGTACTGATGATAGCTAATAAGCTTGAAACACGTGTATGCGGTTATCTCCTTGCGGCCTTTCCCTTAACATTTCTCCTTGTATAGTATACAGAAATGTCGTGTTAAAAATCCTGTTATAAATATATATATATCTGGGAAAATCTTGAGTTTCCTTTCGATATAAAAAGTAAACTATACACCAAAATTTATGTTTCTATGTAACAAGAAAAAAAAGTTATAGTAAAATATTTGATGCCAGATCATTTCTATGAAAATTCACTACCATAACGCACTTGCTGCGTGCAGACTTTTTAATTATTTCGCTCAGTTCGCACTGAAGCAGGTTCGTTGTATCTAAAATTTCTTAATAAACCGCCTTATTTTACGAGAGTTTGTACTACAGTGCTATATATCATAAAGTGCCAGTTAATTTTGCATACATTATTTATCTCTGAATTGTATCTGTGGGAACATCTAGCAGCTGTACATAAAAGTTTCTTTGTAGGTACCTGCCTTATTTGAGCATATATATATATATATATATATATATATATATATATATATATATATATATATATATATATATATATATATAACCATGTAATGTATCTGTTACATATATGCGAAGTGCATCTAGCTGCTGACATTGCTGATATAAATTATGTATGAAAGTTACTTGATACATAACTTTAGCTATTGAAATAGCAAGTTTTATGTAACATTTATGTATCCGATTTATAACTATGTTTGCTGGGTGCTGACAAATCTACATTTGCAAGTCATATAATTGATATTCAACATAGACCCACAGTAAATAACCGCGTAGAGCCACTACATTTTTGTAATTACAAGCGTAGACTAAACTTTTTAAAAGCTTCAGAAGTAAAAAAGCACATACGCAAGTTAACTTTCTTGTTAACCTACTTGAATTTTTAAAAGAATTTATTGATTATAACTACACAAAATACTTATGAATAATAATAAAAATGATAAGGATAATTTATGACAACTCAAGCAATAACAATGTAGGAATGTCCGTTCGTGGTCTGGTAACTTCCATATATAGTCTCTGGTGGGGCGTGGACCGAGAGGCGGTTTTCACACTAGGTTGCTGTTTTAAAGGTGATCTTGGCAGGTGGCTGGTTGCTGAGTTGAAGGTCTAGTTGTTTACCCATCTATGAATAGTATATTCTTCTAATTGCGCTGCTATTAATTAACCTATTCGTCAGCGACCTTGGGTGTTGAATCGGGATATACATTATATGAGTTAGCTATTGTTATCTCCTCCATCCTTTAGAGAACGAAGCCTATGGTTCGTTCCGAATAGTCATCGGGAATCCAGTAATTGGTTTGGAGTCAGCAGTTTTCGTTTTTGATTTCTGCCAGATGTATCTTGAAATTATTGTGATTATTGTTATTATTATCACAATGTATAATATAATTGTTCATACACTAGGGTGGTATATGGGCAAATTGATGGTTCCTGGAATTCTGCAATTGATGTATTGTAAGTCAAGTCGTGCAGTTGGACATTTTTTAATTTTAGTTCTGGTAATTTGTCTGGGAAGATGGGTGCTTTATTTGTTACCAATTCGATGTTTGGCAGATTGAATGATTGTTGTGTTTCCGATGCCATTTGGACTAAGCTAAATCTTTCGTTATTGATGATGAGTTGGCATTTGGGTTTCAGAGTTGCTAATTTTGTTCCGCTGATTATTTTGGTTTCTTCGTTTTCTTAGCAGCTAAGTTTGATTTTCGTTTCTTCTGGTGCCACTATTATGTATTGTGTATTGCCATATTTAGAGACTGTTGTCTTTGTTATTTTGACAGGTTGTTGCTTGCAATTGTTTATCGGTTTCTGGAAGTTGATCAGTTTATTTTAAATATTTTTTCGTAAAGTGAAATGTCGGATTTTGTTATTAATCTTGATTTTGAGATATGGTTTTCAATATTTTCTAATTCCTTTGATATAAACTTCGGTTTCAGTATTGACGTATGATACGTGTTTAATTTTGAAAAAGTATTTGCATTTTCTGTTGTTAATATCATGTTTAGTACATTATTTAACAAATAACTGATTTGAGTGAGTAATTCCAAATGTTTTACTCTATGAAAATTTGTTGGTTAGTCACTTTTTAGACTATCTATTGTATATTCCAAATCGTTTATTCTCGCTACTATGGCTTCTTGGTTATGGTTCAGGTTGTCTATTGTTTTATTAAACTCTGCTATAGCATCTATCATTAGTGATGTTTGTGAGCTAAAAAGTTGATGTACTTGATTTTGATCTTTTCTCAAAATTTCGAGAGCCTTATATATTCTGTCGCCGTCATCCGCATCTGGGTTCCCAGTTATAAATTTGAATATCGATCCTAGTCCGTTGATTATACCTCTTTTGTTCCTAATTGTTGTTGGAAATATTCCATAAATAGGTCATCAATATTGCTAATGGTGAAATTAATTGTTAAAATAAAATTTTTATATGCCAACTTGTACTCTGCATTCATTAACGGTTAGTATGTTGTCGAAGTAAGTTTTTAGTCTGTTAAAGTCGTCGTATAGTTGTATCAGGTCATGTATATGAATCATTCTCCATTTATTGTTCTCTGCAAAGGCCTGTCCCAGTTTGCGTGGTAGTATGCCTGGATTGTCTGTTAGGTCTTCTAATTGTGGCTTTACTCTTGTGAAGATGATGAACCTGCAAGGCGAAGATTGCGTAAATGGGTGATTTTCTGTTCGCCAGTTCTGTGATTTAGTGTTATGGCTTTATTATGTTCTATAAGGGAAATTATTGAATAAGGTCCAGTAAAAGGGTTTTTGTGTTTTTTGTGAAATCCTGGAGGGATCTTTTTGTACACCATGTTTCCTTCCTTAAAAGGTCGGTTAGTATTTTTATTCGTCCGTTGTAGCGTTTTGTATTTTGAGTTTTCGATTCTATCCTGAATGACTTCGTAAATAATTTTCATTAGGTTTTTGTTTCATGTTATATTCTTGGGTGATAATTACTTCTGGGTCATAATTAAATAATTCAGGTGTATATCCGAATATTAGCTCAAAGGGTGGTTTTAAGGTTTGCAAGTGTATGGAGGAGTTATATGCGAAAATACAATAAGGCATTAAGTCAATTGGTTTCATTTCTTTAAATTATCTTTTAAATAATCTATAGTACTCAATTATTGTACTGTGAAATCTTTCTATTGGACCGTTTGACATCTGATTTTACGGTGTTGTCACATGTAACTAAATTTGATAAGCTTTTAATAGCTCTTTTATTAATATATTTGAGAATTCAGTCCCGGCGTCCGAAATTATTGTTCTACAGCTTCCGTATTGAGAAAAGTATTTAATTAAGTTCTTGGAGATTTCTGTTGCATTTTTACTTTTTATCGGAAATGCCTGCCCGAATTTACTAAGGGGGTCGATTACTGTTAGAAATTGAGACGTTTCAATTTGGAAAGTGTCCAGGTGTAAGATTTATAAAGGCCTAGATGGTGTGGGTGTTTATTCTAGTGAAATTTGCGCCGGATTTCTGTTGTATTTAAATGTTTTACATAACTCGAAACTTTTTATAAACTCTTCTATTTTCCGCTTTAAATTCGGAAAATAGTATTTGCGTTTCATTCGTAAATAGGTCTCGTCAGCGCCTCGATGATTACTTTTTTCCCCATGGAATAACACTATTTTCTCCTGGAGTTATTCTTCGTTATTTATTTCTTCTCTAGTTTCTAAGCATCTGTGAAATTTAGGTGATTCCACGATATTAAAATTTTGATTAATTGCCGAACTTACCAGTTCATAATCTCGTTCATTTACAAATAGACAGTAATATTTGCTTTGCGGTAGGCAATACTCTTTGATAAATTGTTCTATTTGACTTGGATCGTTTAAATTAAATGTGGCGTGAATAAAATTTCTTTTGTCTTTTCTTACTGATAAAATCTCAGGGGTATCGGCATTTTAAAATACTATCTGGTTTGTTTTACTGTTGATTATTTCTTCTTCTAAGATTGGCATGCCCGGCGCGGAATACGAATCTGCATTGGAATTTCCTGTCTCTCCGTCTCTTATGGTTATAACGTCGTCGTTTTCGTCCACATTGTTTATCACTGATTGGTTATCTACGTCTAAGGGGTTTATCTCTACTCTCGAAAGTGCGTCCGCTGCATTATTTAATTTACCTTTTTTATATTCTATTTTGAAATCATATTCTTCTAGTTTGAGTCTCCACCTTAATAATTATGAGTTAGGTTGTTTAGTGATTTTGGATCTCCTTGGCTTAAAATCCCTGCGATTGCCACATTTGATGCATCTGTTGTTAAAATGAACTCCTTTGAAAAATCTGGAGGTATTATTACTGGTGAATTCATCAATATGTCTTTACATGTATTAAATGCATTTATGTATTCTCCGTCGTTGATGTCGATTGTTACGTTTTTCTTTAAACATTTACTTAATGGTTTTGTAACATGCGCAAAGTTTTCTATAAATTTTCTGTAGTATCCTATAAGTCCTAGGAAGGACTTAATTTCTTTTGGCGTCTTGGCTAATGGAAATTTTCTTATGGCGTCTAGTTTCTTAGGGTTGGGCTTGATGCCTTCTGGTGTCACTGTATGTCCGAGGAATTCCGCTTCTTTTTGCAGAAAGTCGCTTTTGTCTAGCTGTATTTTCAGATTACTTTGTCTAAATCGTTCAAATACTAATCTTAATTTTTCGATATGTTCTTGCAATGATCTCGAGAACACTATCACGTCAGCCATGTATACCAAGCATGTTTTTCCTATTAAACCGCTCAAAACGTGTTGCATCAGTCTGCTAAATGTGGCAGGCGCCCCTAAAAGCCCGAACGGCATTCTGAGGTACTCATAATGGCCTGTATCAGTACTAAACGCCGTTTTTCAATGTCATTTGGGTCCATTTCAATCTGGTGGTAGCCCGAAATTAAATCTATGGTCGAAAAATATTGTGCACGCCCGAGTTTATTCAGTATCTCTTCGATTTTAGGTATAGGGTGTCTATGAGTTATAGTTTTCTCATTTAGATTGCGGTAATCCACAACGATCCGCCATTTTTGTTTGCCGCTGGCATCTGATTTTTTTGGGATTACCCGTATCGGACTATTATAAGCGCTGTGACTGTTCCTAATTATTCTTTGATTTAGCATTTCGTTAATTTGTTTGTCTACCTCTGGTTTGTGAATATATGGGTATCTATACTTTGGCGTTTAATGGTATATCGTTTTTTAGCCTAATTTTGTGTTCAATGACGTTTGTATGCGTCAGCGGTTCATTGTCAATATCTTGAAATTCTATACATAAATCAATTAAAATTTCTTTTTCCTGGTTATTTAAGTGATTTATCCTAATTTGATCTGCAATATTTTTTTGTACACTCTCCGTATACTTTTTATTATAATTCTGGTGATGGTAAGAATTATTTAATATCATATTCGCCTTATTTTGAATTTGCTCCGTTACATCTTTTTGTATCGTCCTCGTATCACTATAATTTTTCTTTCCAGGATACTCATATGTGTTTACTGAAACTCGATCACTTTTACGTTTGTTGTAGTTGAACATTTCTCCAGTTTCATTCATTAGCCTTTGCAATTTTTTGTCAGCATTTATTATCTGGTGTCGGTTTCCTAGGTTGAGTTCAAGTGGAGTAATGCGTCTGCCTATTGTATTACTTACGTTAAGGTGATTCATTTCATCATTTGCTTTGCTGCTCCGATTTATTCGATTGTTATTGCTACTACTATCAGGGAAAGTTTATTCTAATGCTTCGATTTATTAAATTGAGTCTCTTTTTTTAATGAATGTTCGCTTGATTTTTTTTTTAAAGTCGATTCCTATTAGACCTACATAATTATTATTAATGTTAAATAAACAAACTTCTTGTTCACTATCCGTTAGTGAGTTTAAAATTATTTTAGCGCGATTATTGTGGCTGGAGTAACCAAGCGATGATTTTATCAGGAAGGGATGAACGTAAATATTATTATGAAAGTTTGTATATGCTATGGGTGGGTTTAAAAGGCTCTTAGTACTGTCGGAATCAAGTAGTATTTTTCCGGGTAATTCTTTTATGGTGACGTAAGGTAGCTTGTGTTAAAATTATTTATATCTATTATGGGTCTGTTCTTGAGCTGCCTGCTATTAGGAAATTTTGATGCTGTGCATCGTATAATTCGGAGGGTGATTGTTTCATTATTTGTTACGTCATAGTTTAATTCCTCTGGTAAGAAATTTTATCTTTGTTCAAATTCATTGGAAGGAAAAGAATTATTTATTTCGTTATAGTTTAATTCTTCTGGTATAAATTTTTGTCTTTGTTGAAAATTATTGGAAGGAAAATTGTTTCGTCTATTTTGTGAGGGTTGTTGTCGGCTGAAATTGGTATGTCTTGTGTTGCTACTGCTGACATCCTTAGGCTGTGGATATCTTCTATTATTGTCATTAGGGTTGTACGTCGGTCTTCTCATTGATTATTGATTTGAAAGGCTTCCCGGAAATTGTGGGTGAGACGTTTGGGGTCTGTTTGAATTATAGTTAAAAGGTGCACGATAATTTTGTTGTTGGAAGGGTTTCTGAAATTGAATGTTGCTAAAATTTGGGGTATTTCTTTGGAAAACCGGTTTTTGTTGCTTGTCGTGCCTGTTATTGTTATTGTTATTGAAATTGGTCCTTTGTAATAATCTGTCCCTATATTCATAATTTTCCTCGGAAAATATAAATTTTAACGCTTGTTTTATGCTATCAGGGCGAGTCGATCGAACCACCATCCCAAGGGCATTTTTAAGCCCCCAATAAATGCTTTGAGTGTCTGTGGTCTGTACATGTTTTGTTTCAATGCTAAAATTCCCTCGTTATGTTCATTTGATATTAAATTAGAGATAAGTAATTGTTCAATTTGTCTGCAACGGTTACTGAACGCCAAGGCGTCCTCGTTATGTTTCTGCTTCAGTGTCAGTAATTCGCCTAGTAAGCTAATCTCATTTCGCTGGTCTGTAAAGTTTTCAACAATGGCACGTCTTAAGTCTACCCATGTGTTTATAATTTTCGTGTTAATAATTAACCTGGCTTGTGCAATTAGTTTCGTTTGAATGTAATTTAATAGAAAATGGTTAAGATATAAATCTGGATTATCTGCATCATAGAATTGATTCATTACTAGATCACAAGCTTTTAAAAAGTTCCCTGCATTTTCAGGCTGTCCGTTAAATTCGGGAATTGCTTTAAGGTAAAACTCTTGGAATTGATTTGTCATATTTAAATTGTTTCTAGAATTATTTATATCGGGTTGTTCCACAATATCAATTTCGCCAATACTAATATTCCTTAATCTATATTCTAAATGTTCTAAATCATCAATATCGCTATCAGACATATAATATTATCAATATATGAGATACAATCTTTATATAGGAAAATAAAGGAAGCAAACAACTTACAGAAACGATGCTATTGCTGCTGTCTTCATGGCTTTTTTCTCTCGATCGGTTTTTTGGCTGTTAAGCGTTGAAATGCAAAGAATCAATATACTTTTGGTTTTTCAGCACTATCCGTTGCGACTGCGCCAGTTAACTTTCTTGTTAACACACTTGAATTTTTAAAAGAATTTATTGATTATAATTACACAAAATACTTATGAATAATAATAAAAATAATAAAGATAATTCATGACAACTTAAAAGAGGCTCAAGCAATAACAATGTAAGAATGTCCGTCCGTGGTCTGGTAACTTCCATGTATATAGTTTCTGGGGGGGCGTGGACCGAGAGGCGGTTTCCACCATAGGTTGCTGTTTTAAAGGTGAATTTGGCAGGTGGCTGGTTGCTGAGTTGGAGATCTAGTTGTTTACCCATCTATGAATAGTCTATTCTTCTAATTGCGCTGCTATTAATTAACCCATTCGTCAGCGACCTTGGGTGTTGAATCGGGATCTGTACTTCTTATTGTATAAATTGTATAAGTTGGCTATTGTTATCTCGCGACAATAGCTACCTTGTTTTAAATGAGCAAACCGATTTAATGGTCTGTTCTTGGAAATTCTTCTTTCTAATTAAATCTTTTAAACAAAATACATTTAGCTATTTTTCAAAAAAAGTGGTAATAGGATAATACACAAGTTGATGTGTGTCGATATTTTCACTGTATAGCCTACTTTATTACTATTATTGTTTAGTTATTTTAGTGTTGTAATTGTTATCATAGTTGTTACTGTTATAGGTTGATCCCATTTTTATGTTAAATATTGACATACATCACGTAGACATTTTGAAGACGTCATCCGTCATTTTTATTTTATTTCTATTTTTTTAAGAATTTTTTGATCAAAACATAATAACGTGGCAACAAATTTTTATTTGTAGTTGTCCGGAATAATTTCATTAAATGTTCTTGTGTCTGAGGATGCTGTGAAGCAGCGAAACCGGTTACAAAAAAGAAACATTTGTGAAGCCAGAGAAATATTGAAGAGATTGGACACGTCGAACGAAACCAGTAGGGGCAGGGGGGCAGAGAAATAGTTTCCACGTCTGTATTTAATATAGGACAATCAATTTTTTGCAATATATTATTACATTTTCATCCTGCATAAGCAATTGTACATTTTTTGTTGCTTTTATAGCTTACTTCTGATAACTATTGGGAATATATTTTTTAAATTTTAGGTCACCATAGATGAAGCACATAAAGCTACCACATAGCTAAAAGAAGATCTTCTTAGTTTGTTAAACAACATTAATTCATATTAAAAGTTTCAAAGGATTTGGTATAGACCATAAGTTTTGAAAATTTCGAATTTTTCTTTTTAAAGTGTAGAAGCATACACACACGTTTAATACTGAGAATTCTCGTACAACAGTTTGTGGCTAATGGACTTTGCTTCCGAGGCCATCCCTAAACTAACACACACACGCAATACTGATAATTGAAAATAAGTAAATGAGAACCTAAGTACACCAAAATTGTAAAACGTGTGTAAAGTTGCTCTCTTACCATGCAAGGCAAAATTGTATAAAGCTTGCAGAGAACCCCTTATTAAGAAACTGTAAGCTTTATACAGGCTGGCCCATTGAAAACGAGCTGGCAGCCATAACTGCCAGGAAAAGATTTTGTCGAGAGAAACCTAAAACACGGCAAGTTTTCTTGTGAGGGGGACAACTTTTGACCCAAAAAGTATAGCCCAAATGGGCTATGGGAATAGAGGCCGTGTAATAGCTCTTTGAAAACAGCCTTTTATTTTTGAAATTCGGTCTATTTGTTAGAAGAGATGGAATTTTTGAAATATCACTAATGTATTTCCCGGGAAATTTTTAATGCTTGAGTTGGGCGTCACCAGCGTCCATTACAAGATAAAAATGTTATTAGAGGTTTGCGTAGGTAAAAAAAGTGATTTAGATTAAGGTGCTCCAAAAAAACCTCAGAAAAATATGTCTTGTGATACCGCATTCTTGCTTTGAGGAAAGACACTCACGCTTAGGAGGGTAAAGTTTGGGCTATATACTTTTGCGTTAAAAGTTGCCCCTCACAAGCAAACTTGACGTGGTTCAGGTTTTTTCGACAAAATATTTTCCTGGCAGTTATGGCGGCCAGCTTGTTTTCAATGGGCTATATATATATATATATATATATATATATATATATATATATATATATATATATATATATATATATATATATATATATATATATATATATATATATATATAATACATATATACGTGACAAGAAAAATAATGTAAGAAGTTTGCTGAAAAAAACAAACAAATTATTCTTCCTCGCAATACCACATAACATTTAAAAGTATTTAACAATATTGTATAATTTAAACACATACACAAATATATATATATATATATATATATATATATATATATATATATATATATATATATATATATATATATATATATATATATATATATATAAAGTGATAAAGTTTGGATAATAGGAATATCTATATATAGGTGAACTTAAGAAGAAACAAGCTCGGACAGGTTAATTTTTATTTGTAATTCTGTATGTTTTTAGCTAATACTAGTATATACAGGATGTTGCATAAATGAAATATCACGTCAACCTCACCTGTTTTAAATGGGACACCCTGTAATATTATTGCATTTTTGGATTCCTTGGAAAATTATAGGTATGTTTCATATTCTATACCTATATCTTCAACTGTTTACGAATCATTGACAATTCAAAATTAAACATTTTCAATGAAAATAAAAATAAATAATCAAAAGTCTGGACGCAAGAAGTGCAAATGGTAGTAAGAGTGGTGTAATAATGTTGCTCTTACCGACATACTGTAAAATTTTGGGCTCTTGGTGAATGGGTAGTTTAGTTATTTGTATTTGTTTGTTTGTATTTATTTATGTTAAGGACTAGGTTTCTGAATGTTGTTTTTATTTCTAAGTTTTTGAGTAATTTATAGGCACCTTACTCTTGACTCTTGATTATATAATAATAATTTTCGTAGAAATAATCTGGCACCAAACATTTTTTGTAATTAAATGGATATAACTTTTTGTCTTGTAACATAGCGATCTGAACTTTGGTATATGGTTTACTTTTTATAGTATAAACCCCTGCATCAAAATTGGTTGCAATAGCTTTGTTATTTTCTGAGATAACAAAATTTTCCGAAAGAAAACTCAAAATTTTCCCTGAAAACCTGGTCCGTTGATATTGATTAATTTCAGGAATAACTTCTATGTTGTTATTTTTTATGTCACGTTTAATGAATTGACATTCAGAAGAGTTGACTGTGGTACAATTGTTCTGCGTATAGGGCCTTATGGTTAGTTTGTATTTTGTTCGACCAGTGAAATATTTTACGTTCCGGACATATGTCGTTAAGAGCCTTTACAATTTTATTATTAGAATTTTTATTTGATTTTAATAAATGTTTAATATCAGGAATTATCGTTACGAATTCTGAATCGTATTTTGTTGGAATTGGAAGTAAATAATGATGTTCAAATATTACCTCATAGTCAATAGGTACAGAGAGAAAATAGTGGTATTGTACCACCATCCAACGTCTGTATTTGCAATTGTGTTTTTGGACAAAGTTTCAATACTACTTACAAAGAATTCATTAATCAGTCCTGCTATTTTTTTCATCACTTATAGCGTTTCTTTTATATTTTAGATGTCATTCGACCTTCAGTCAAGATCAACTCTTTTGTAAACAGCAGGTAGCTTGAAACTGTATTATAATATCAACAAAGCTGTATCCTGCGCAGTGACCTTACTATGAATAAGCACTAATTTCGTTAAATCCAGAAAAGTACATTTCATTTGTTTTAAGACTCATTGTGGATTATTGTTGTGTAGTGGCGTGCGGTCCATGGAAGCAAGGGAAGCATTGTTCCCTTAAAATAACAACCACATACCTACTTAAAAATAATTTGTATTAAACCGCATTATTTAAAATCCATTTTGTATTTTAAATATTAAATTTCAAATTCTAAAACTAATTTATCTATTACAATTTTTAATTCGCAAGCTCACACATAATTATTTATTATGCATCATACTGTACTTGTATATGCGCTCTGCGCTCTTGGCAAGGACAACGTCCCAGTAAACGCGACCACAACAACAGCATGAACCTAATACTAGAGTGGATGCAAGATGCAATGACTTCAGTTAAATACACGTAGTCAGCAGGCCACATAATGAGAAACCCTTGCTTGATGCTCCACGCAATGTACGTGTATTTCAACATGTAG
Organism: Tillus elongatus; assembly: GCA_964006375.1. Lineage (NCBI taxonomy): Eukaryota > Metazoa > Arthropoda > Insecta > Coleoptera > Cleridae > Tillus > Tillus elongatus. The sequence goes on along the minus strand of OZ023269.1, from coordinate 74,242,665 downwards.
AACGTGTTGGAAGACCCGATGCACGTACAACGTGAATGTCGCTGATTATTTCGTAGACAAAAGCGGTTGGCATTTTATGATTATTTATATGGCTGCAACTAGATCAGCTTTTAACAGCGGCGTCGGTGGGGGTGGGAATTTACAAACTTTACGAACAAGTGGTAATAATAACTGTGATTGTGTTGTGTGTTTTTTGATAACCAAAGGATTTTCACCTTTATTGTTTGCTGAAAAACTTGCTATTATTAATAAAGGTAGGCCGAAACCTACTCTAAAAGACTTAAATACAAGAATTAAAACATGTATTCGACATTTCAACCCGGAAAAAACTTATAAACAATATGAATGGTTAACAGGAAACTGTTTTGTTGGCCTGGTAGTCTATTTGTGACTGAAAAGGGGGTGTGGAATAAAAGTGGTTTTCCCGACTTGAATAATCTATATAAAGTAGTAAAAAGATATGTTATGTCTAAAGCGCATTTACAGACCATTTTAAAATTAAGTGTCTGTGGAAAAAACGCGGATTGAACACGGCGTTGACAAGCAGATAGAAATTAGTCATCGCCAACACAATGAACTGGTTGATAAAAACAGAAACATATTAAAAAGACTTATTGATGTTGTGTGTTTTCTTGGTCAGCATGAATTGGAGTTCAGGGGTCATGACGAAACAACTACATCTGCAAATAGAGGAAACTTTCAAGACCTAGTTTCTTTAATAGCCAAATACGACATTTGTTTAAAAAATCACTTGGAACAGTCTTATGTTTTTCGCGGGACATCAAATCGCATTCAGAATGACTTAATTGCGGCTGCTGCCACTATTATTTTGAACAGAATTAAATCTGAAATTAAACAGACTCGTTTCATTGCTATTGTTCTAGATGAAACAACCGACGTAACTAATTTAAGTCAACTATCTGTAGTAATACGCTATGTAAAAATGGATGGGAGCAAGAAAGATTTTTAGGCTTTAAAAATGTGACAGAAGATCGTACCGCAAACGCTCTATATAAAATTGTGCTTAATATTATGAAAGATATTGAGGAGACTGATAATAAATTAATTGCCCAAAGCTATGATGCGGCTGCTGTTATAGCCGGACATTTAGGAGGTCTTCAAGCTAAAGTGCGGAAAACGTTTTCCAGTGCTCTATTTGTACACTGTTGTGCTCATAAACTAAATTTAATTTTATCCCATAAATCATATTAAAGAATGTAAGGTGTTTTTTGATACCCTAAGTGACATGGTTGCTTTTTTTCCAAATCTATGAAGCGCACACAAGCCTTAGACTCAATTGTTAAAAACGTTTACCCAAAGTAGCTGCAACCCGATGGAACTACAACGGCAGACTTGTGCGAACTATATTTGAACACCGTGAATCGTTAATTGAACTTTTTGAAAACATAATAGAAAATAGCAAAAATTGGGATGCAGAAATAATAAATAGTTCTAGAGGATTTTTGGATGGTTTGAAAAGAGACTTTAATTTTAATTTTTTTCCTAATATATTTTCGGAAATATTTCCGTTTTCAGATATGGTATTTAACATATTGCAATGTAAAACAAATGACATTGGTTTTCGCCTTAAGAAAATTAGTGAATTTAAATCCATTATAATTCAAAAAAGAAATGAATTTGATAAGTTCTGGAAAAAACAATGGAATTAGGAAAAGTGGAGCCACGAAGAAAGCGCCTGCGCATTGATAATGTGCGAGACCTTCAAACTTCTTATCGCCGCCTTTTCTACAAAATCATAGATCAAATTCAGCAGCAAATTAACTGCAGATTTGATCATCTCAGTGACCTTAAATTTCTTGAATTGTGTAATTTTGGAGGATTTGTAGGGATACCTTTCCCAGAAGATTCATTCAAATCATTATTCCACCACTATGGACATTATTTTGACAAAGCCTTATTACGATCAGAACTTACAGTCATTTATGAAACCGATGTTATTGACACAAAAACTAACGCGAGTGAACCTTTAACTTTCTTAAAAGAATCAAAATTGGAAAATGCATATTCTGAAGCGTTCAAATTATGTGAATTAGTATTAACAATTCCTGCTACTAGTGCGTCTGTAGAACGACATTGTTCTACGTTGAAACGTATCAAGAGTTTTGTTAGGAATTCAGCAGGACAGGAAAGACGTTCCCAAATTTCAATTTTGTCAATTGAAAATAACTTCGTCGAGGAGATGTCCCAGAATCCACAGTTTTATGGCATTAACGAATTTGCCAAAAACGACAGAAGAATTGAGTTACACTACAAATAGGTAATTTTCTGAAAATTGCTTCCCTTATTTAAAATGTCACCGCACGCCCCTGTTGTTGTGGTGTTGTTTAGTCACTACGACCGACATTAACGGTTCAGTTACGCAGCACATCATTGAGGTCGCTGTAGGACTGTGCTCAGCTCAATAAATACTACTAATATTTCAGCGATTTCGCTTATAAACCTCACACAGTCTGGGATAGACATAATTAAATACTCAATGAAAGGCTTTTGATTTAGACAATAAATTTTATTAAAATCCCTACGCGTTTCGGCTAACTAGTAGCCATCTTTAGGGGTAAATCTAAAATACAATAAAAAGGTCTGTCAGAAAATGTTGTTTTCTGGTAGGCAATTGTGCCGGCTAAAGCACAATGATCTCAAGACAAATAATACAGAAATCGTCAAGGTTAAAATCTACAGTCAAACAGTAAATAGGTTAAAGGTTACAATAACAGCCAAGAAAGCTACAGTAAAAACTAAAGGCTGCAGTTAAACAAGCTAAAAGCTACAATACAATCAAACATGCAGTCAAAGTAGGCCAAAACTATCAGAATAAACTAAAACAAATTAAGCTAATGACAAAGTGTAAAAGTGAATTGCGAAATTAAACATTGAAAAGCTGTGGAATCAACTAACAGAGTAAAACGTAACAGAAATTAAATATTAAAAAGTTATGGAGTCAACTGACAGAGCACAACGTAACAGAAATTAAACATTGAAAAGCTGTAGAGCCAACTGACAGGGCAAAACGTAACAGGAGGCTACACTCAAGCAGAAACCCCATGAGAACTCTTAAGGAGTTTAAAAATGTGTAAAGTGAACCAAAAAGACATAATATTTCAGCGAGCATGAAAAAAGACAGCAGACTGCTTAGGATTTTATAAAACTAGTCAAACTTGAAGAAATCTCACCTTAATATTTTTGTAGAGCGGTTTCACATTCAAGAACAGATAGTATGATGAGATCTATATTCTAATAAATAATCTACGTCTAATATGACTTACCGAAAAAGGTGTTTTGCAACCAGCTCTTGTTTGTAGCCATATTTCGAAAGTAAACTTCCCTTTTCAGTCGTTGCTGTTGTCTTTTGGTGTCTATAACTTGGTGTATCGAGATCTAATTTGGGTGTGATTTGCTCTAGGTCATCCAAATCTTTCATATCATTTTCTACATCTTTTAATAATTTTATTAAATTAGTATCATGTCTTAGTGATATGTTACTTTGCAATTCGTCATTAATTGGCCATTCTTTAGGTAATAAAATAAAGTTGTTTTCAAATATTTTTGAAGTATTTGTGGAAATGTCGTTTGAATTATTGTCCCTTATTTTATATGCGTGAAGAGAGTATGAAATTGCTGCTACTAGTATTACCAGTAAAATACTCCTAAAATTCAAAATGTTCTGATAAGTTACAAAATAAAAGCCACAACAGAAACTCAAAATTTAAATTTCGAGGGCATAAAAGATTTATCGTGAAAAGGTAAAACTAAAATAAGTAATTAAGCAATAATAAGTTACATATATTCAGATAGTACAATTTCTTATAAACAGTATACATTTACCCAGGATTATATTTTATTAAAATTTTGTAAAAGGTATAAATATGTGAAAAAAAATTTTTGAAGAATTTTTCTGAATAAATCACTTTTGATACAATAAAGACTCTTAAAAAGTAATCCGTTTGACACTTGTGTATTATGTATAGTTTTGTTATAAGAAACTGTTTATATAACTTGTATAATATCGTCGTCACACACAACGTTTTTGGACTGTAATATATATAAGAAACACTACGTCAGTCGAGTCATTAACTGTGTAAGTACACTTTTGGAGAACACACAATCTACCACAACACATTTTTAAAAACCTGGCGATCGTTTTACTAATAAGTTTAGCGTCATCAGGGAGTGAAATATGTGATAATTAATTGATATAAAAACAATTTTAGTGGTTAAGGGTTTAAAATAGTTCATCCTCGGAGGACGCTAACCTTGTTAGCGAAACAATCGTAAGGTCTTTAGAATATGGTGTGGTGCATTGGGTCCTCCAAAAGAGTGCTCATCACAGGTTCCAATCCTCAATTAGCATTAACTATGTGGTCGTCGTGATTGTTACTACATATATTAATAAAATTTAAACTTCAGTCTTAAATAACCATTTCGTTGTCGTATTTTATATTTAACTACACTAATGTATGTTTTTGTAATTTGTTTGCACTCGACTTTATGAGCTCTTATTTCGGATTGTATTTGAGAATTTTAAATAAATGAGAAGGTATTGGAAGCTGTGTAAAGTTTTTATTTTAGTCTGCAAACCTTGTACCTCCGTAAGGTTTTTATCTTCGGATGATTGGGTTTGAATAAAGTACCTTCTACTAGACATGCGTATGTTGTAAGGGATTTTGTGAGACTCTTACAAAGTTTATCAAATGCATTTCTCTCGTAATGTTCTTTTCCTTTTAATAATATACCTAGCTGGTAACGCCTGCTGTTATATTGTGGTACCTCCAAGTAAAACTAGTATTAACCTGTGCTCTAACGTATTTAGCCGCTGTACTAGTTGGGTTCCGCTGAATAAACATGTTATTCAACTTGATAGCTGCTGGGATCTAAGTTTGACGTAATCTAACGATGTTGTCCTCCGCATTTAGCTTTGTTTAGCGTTATCCACCATTTTGTAACTAATTTTGTGATTTAACATCCTGTGACCAAGAAATTACTTTATCCAGATTTTCATTTTGTGCTTCCTTAGTATATATATATATATATATATATATATATATATATATATATATATATATGATTTTTTTTTGGTTTTCAATTAACGTGGGGGCACATGCATTCTATGTAACAAGCCCTGAATATTGTACTACATCTCATTGTGTGTGGTATATAGGTAGGTACCTTATGATATCTTAATATGTATATCCATAAGTAAATATATTCCGTATATACTTGACTATATATATATATATATATATATATATATATATATATATATATATATATATATATATATATATATATATATATATATTATACATCGCCGGCATAACGTAAACTGCAGTAAAGCGCGGTCATATTATATACAGTTTTATGTTGTGTCTTAATTTTCGTTACAGTAGAAAGACTTTGAGTGAGTAAAATATAATAGACATAGACCTATCTCATAACATAAATACCACGTGTTTCCTTTTGTTATTTTTGAGGTTTCCTTGTAAAACTTTAGAGATTCCTATAAAGCGGTCAACCTTATTATACTTTTACCGACATCGTTTTATTAAAATTAAATACATTTACCTATAGCGACTAATAATGTTTATGCACGTGTGGGTTGTGCATTTTAATTATGTTATTATCATAGTTTGACTTAAGATTACATGGAGTGTTTTAGTTCAGCAGTTGGTGGCGCGTTTTTCGTATTGTTTACCCTGCCCTCTTTGGTAGGTCAAAGTCAAGCGTCATTTTTGGCGTGGAACTGATTATTATAAAATGTTATGATACCTACATTATATTGACGGTTGTTGTTTTAGCTAGGTTTACCGCGTTTTATTGTTTAAAATTCTACGTTACGAACATAATTTATATTTTTTGCTGTATTCTGTATTTCATAGGTAATAAACTCGTCAATTAGAAAAATTTAAAATCAAGTGCGATGTTTGTCAAACTCAGGCAAGTAATATAGAATAGTTTACAAGAACTTTACACCTATTATACCTATCTCCGAGTTAACACACAGCTTCCCAAGATAAGTCACCTAGGCGATATCAGGTTACATTCCCATGCAGCAGTTTCCATCAGCATATTCTGCGAATTATACCGACCGCTGTAGATACGTCAGCAGTACGAGTTCGTGTAGAAGCAAAGATCAGCATTTGTTTCATATAATATATAAAACCATTGTTTTGTATTAAATTTGTTTAGTTTTATTTTAGGCAGTAACTATGCCAGTTTGTTCTTTAATAGTTTAAATAGTTTAATAAAATTTAAAAAAAAACAACCTAAGTACAGGTGTTGTTAATTCGTGAGACTGTCTACTATATGGAGAGGTTACAAAACGGTAAGAATATAATTTCGTGGAACAATAAACTACCAAACGGGATTATATATGTTATGTTTGCAATACCTGTTGTATGCTTTACTGGTGGGCAAATAATACACTTGTTTCTAGTTTCAATACTATTTTTATTCTTCAACAACAAACTGCAAACTACAAAAATATAAAATACGCAACGTGCTGGTTTTACACTTATTCTCCCCAGCGACATCTGATGCTGTCATCGGTCGACTGTCAGCCAGTGTTGCTAACTCTGACTTACTAGTTCTATACTACATCTCCCCCTTCTTACAGATCAATACCCTTTACGATTGTTTTCTCTTAACCTTTCTACCAGACCTTGTTATATAACCACGTAAATTTTGTAAGAATACTTCCTCCTTCTTGTCTGTTTTTTTTGTGTGAAGCTTCCTCTTCTGCGATAGCTTCACTGTCTTCCTCACCCTCTCGCTTTTCACCACTCTGATTACTAGTTACATCACTATTCTTGCTTTGTTCACTCTCCTCAGTGTCTGCGTTACTTACCCCAGGTACTATATCAAATTATTCTTCCCTTACACTGTTTTCGAGAGTAGAAGTGTGTTTTTAATTTAAAGTACTATTAACAGCATCAGGACTCACATTAGGAGTGATCATAACATTTTGAGGCTGTATGACACATGTATTAGTTTTTTTTTTGCTCTCTATCTTTCACATTGTTTAATTAATTGTGACTCTGATAACAATTTGAGTGTTTAATACAGTTTTCATTTCGTTTATATGCATTTTCTTTGTCATCCTTGATTAGGTAAATTTCAATTATATGTTGAGTCCAAATTGAGCTCTTCCCTTTCTGAAAAACAACCAGATCACGAACTTTATAATGCCTCTGCTTTCTATTACTATGATCGTAACTTTTTTTTCATAGTTAATCTATTATCAAAGTTTGGTTTTATAATCTTTGGTTTAAAATTTTTAAACTTACAGGGAGCACATCATTTAAATTTCTATTAAATAGTAGTTGTGCTGGTGAATCCTGGTAATTTTGGTCGTTTGTATACTTCTTTCCGCTTGCCCATTCGACTGTGAATGGTATGGAGATGATGTTACATGTTGGCATTCGTATTTATTAAGAGAATATTTTAAACTCCGGGAACTGAACTGTTGTGCACGATATTTTTTTGCGAATTAGGCTTAAAGAACTAGTTGGTTAAATTTCGAAACAGATTATATGCTTAAAACCCACCAATACTCTTTTTAATGTCTCCAACTGTCTAAATCTAATAACACTGACAAGGTTGCGCTAAGCTTACTAAAATATTACTCCGATCTACCTATTGATTTAAATTACGTAATTTGGATAGTCTTCCACGATAATATACTTGAATTTATTAGCTACAGTAACAGATAAACTTTTGAAGGTACAAAAATGCTTTATGATTTATTATTGAAAAGTCAAATTACTGAAATATTAGAAAAACAAATAAAAAATCTTGTAATCTTAAGTTTGGCATATATTGGAAAGGTCTGGGTTTAGGTATATAGTCTAATAAATGAAGAAAATGAAAATTTTGTGACTGCAGCTGTTTTCTAATTACAAATTTAAGCTGATTTTTTGTCCACTAGCACAATTATATTTAGTTTATTGTGACAGGTAATTAGGTAGATATATTCACTAAGTGAAGATTGAAACCTGTGGTGAGCACCGATAAGTACACTTTGAGACCCAAATCACTACAAAACTTTTTTTAAAGACCTAACGATCATTGCGCTAACAAAGTTAGCTTCATCAGACGATGAAATATAATTATTTAGAATATTTCATCCTCTGATGAAGCTAACTTTGTTAGCGAAACGATCGTTAGGTCTTTAAAAAGATGCGTTGTGGTGATTTGGTTTCTCCAAGTGTACTTATTATTAGGCAGATATATAATAGTAACCAGCACGTCAAAACTTATTTTCATAGTTTGTGTAGTTGAAAAAGTAAAAAAATTTATACAACTCTTCTCCTCTGTCAGAATTTTTGGAAAAAGACATTTCTCCTAGGTAGAACTTAAAAGATAAAACATATCGTTGATCGTATTCTCAAAGGGGCTATCCAAAAATTAAATAATCTGCAGGGTGTTTTATTTTAAATAAGTTAAATAATGAAAACAGAAATATTACATAACAGGCTATTTAAATTCAATTCATATATTACAATTGACATATTAGGCAAAAAATTATATGTAGGTATGTCATTTGCAAATAAAAATATAACGGTAGTTATTAGGTCGCTTTCGATATTTTCCACAAAAAAAACCAATCATAATTCCCCGTTATCAAAGGGTCGTACTTTATATTACACATGTAAAAAATATTGTTTTCTAATATGTAAAATAAAAAAGTGTTATTAATTAATAATGTGTAACTAGAATTTTGTAAATATGAAATGGTCCTTTAGTCATTTGATTTTTGTAATTTTTGTTAATCACCCTATACTTTTTTCGTCGGTAGCTTAAAAGTAAGGAGAAAATGGGAATAGAAGTTCTACAATCTTTATTATTTTAGGTAGCGGCTATAATATCTGTATTTTATAAAATATGTTACCTTATTTTGGCGTAGTTTTATACATAAAACAGAACAACAGAGTAAAATTCGGCAAAATGTGCTCTGAATTAAAAAGTGAGCTCAAACCTACACTAAATCATTTGCATGTAGAACCATATCAGCAGTATAAAGTTTCCATCATGTCACTTTCGTTACAGTCAAATATACAGGGTGATTTACGGTGGCTGCCTATTAGAAGTACCTAGAGAAGTATATGTGTGTGTTTCTTTAACGTCGGTCTATTTCCGCGACTATGCCCAATCACCGACACCAGTGAGCAGTTTCACCTCACTATCCTGGAAATTTTGCCGAACCCTTGCCTTTCTGTAAGGAGGGTGGGGGTATTTAACGTGTCCAACATCGCATGTATACGGGACCGACGACTTTACGCCTCCTCCGAAAGGTGAAACGTGCAGACATTCAACTTGCTCAAATACAATTCTAGAACCTCGGTTGATGTTAATTTCACAGTATGTACTAAAAAAGTCAAAGGGGTACACTGGGAATTGAACCCAGTACCCTTCGGTTCAGAGGGACATGTTCTTACCCCTGGAGCGGACGCTCTTCTAAAAATATAAACACGTGCTCTATTTAAAATGATAAAGTTAGTGGTCACGTTCAGTATAACCGGAAGCAGCAGAAAAACAAAAAATATTTGTTTTGAATAGTGGACCATGGAAAACTTAGGTATAAAATATTTTATAAATATCTTGTGTAAATTAAGGCATACTTTGATCATTAATATTTTCCAAACTACACACGCGATTTTGATGATTTTTTTTTTCAGATAGTAGCCGCATACTTCAGAAATACCAAAAGTAGGCTGCTTTACATCTAGTAGGCTGCTTTACATCTGTGGAGTATTTTTATTGCTGTACAGAGTGTTATATTTATGTGTAATTTTTACCAGTAAAGTGGACTAGCAGCTTAACCGTAACCGAGCCTCAGTTCATACTTAAAAACATTCTTTGCTAACACATCGTTTTTCGAATTAGCCTGTTATGGTATCTGAAAAAAAAATGATATCTAAAATTTATTTGGTTCACATACCTAACAGTATGAAAGCAACCAGTTCCTCAAAATGTGTTTTTTACTGAACATACAATCTGAAGTAAAACAATTTTAACATGAATAAAATTGAACATCTAATCTTATTACGAGTGTTTCCCCCTCCCCCTATCAGTAATTACACCACGACACCGTTTCAGTGTACTGATAATTAGTCTCCAAATTTTTTCTTGATTAATTTGATGCCAGGATTATTGAAGTTTTCTGGCAAGTTTGTTTAAATTCCTGCTATTATGAGGGAGATTTTGAATCGTTATACCTATTAGATTCCATAAATGCCCAATGGGGTTGAGATCGTGACTCCTTGATGGTCAACTCATTGTTTGGTAATTATGTACCACCCTAGCAATATAAGACCGTGCGTTGTCATGGATAAATATGAATTCGTCACCAACAAAAGACGTGAATGGCCAACGTGGGATTTAAGAATATCGGTGATGTACCTGTGTGCTGCTGTGGCTAATGGACTCGTCTGAAACCATACCAAACCTGTTTTCTCACACACACACCTATGGGCTGTAAGTTTTCCCTCAATTAGCAATACTACATCAGTACGAGCGTCCCTGCAATATTACATTGTGAGTATCTTTCACTTGACCTTCTATAAACGACATCATATATATTGAGAAAAGAAGAGAAAAACTTGGATTCATAAAAAAAGTACTTTCGCCCAATCTTCAACTTGTCAGTTGCGGTGTTTACGTGCGAATTCCAAACGTTGTCTTATGATGTCACGTGTTAATAAAGGACCTGTCGCTGCTATCCTAGGCTTCACATTGCTTTCGCGAAGTCTTCTTGAAATAGTGCTGTGGCTTATTCGAAAATCATAACGTTCCAAAAATTCACCCTAAAGGAGTCTAGTTGTTGTAAATCTTTGCTGCAATGTTTGAACTCGAATAGTAAAGCCTTGTCATCGAATTGTCACTCCACCTAGACCTCGATACCGTTTAAAAATTCTCAAAATAGCTGGGCTAGTCACGTCAAACCGCTACCCTAGTTGCGTTTGAAGATAGCCTTCTTCATACAAGGAAACTACAATAGCACATTCGGAGTTCGTTAGACTGCGGTTCACCATTATGCACCAGGATTAATAATTGGAAAATTGAAGCCTACACAATCAAAACACCTCGTAAGATAAAATATCAATTCTGATTGTTTGTTATTTATCAGGTTATAGAGTATTGTTACCTGTTTACTACAGCTTTTTTTCCAAAACATACTCCGTACACTAGAAATCATTTTTTTACTTGTCAAAAATGACACGCGTCAACAAAATGTTGCATATCTTTGCTTCCATATGCGATAAATTGCTGAATCAAAAAACAAAATGTTAGCAAATAATGTAATTGAAAACGGAGTGATGCTGAGTTACGGTAAAGCAGTCCATTTCACAGGACGTTTTCTATTTCCTGTTCAAAATGGCATGTGAAAATAACACTCTGTATAGCAAAAAAATTCCCCACGAATGTAAAGCAGCCTACTTCTAGCATTTCTGAAGAATGCAGCTACTATATGAAAAAGAATAGAGTATCAATGTCGTCTAAGCAGTTCGGAAAATATTGAAGATAAAACTAGACGTGACTTTTAAAGTAAGTACATGCGTTAATTTTTACGAGAAGTGTATAATCATATGCTGCAAAAACTAATACATATTAAAAGTTCAAAGATATTTATTAATCATTGGTCTTGCCCTTACTAGGTGAAACTGAGATAAAAAGCGAAGCTCGTTGCAGATAACACGTCTCTCTATTTGTATTTAATTTTCATATTCATATTACAACTAATTTTGTAACCAAGGTTATTGATACATTTGTAATAGGTAGGTAGCAAATTCCATCAAAGCACGGAGGTAAATATCGTGGCAATGTAGTAAAAACTATAATTGCTTAGACGCAATGTTTTCATCTTAACAAGCTTACCGTGGGGCAGTTTAAAGTAACTTGACTGTTACGTTTCATTACAGTGCTTACATCTTGTAGTCGATTATCCCAATTTTCACTCGTAAAGTGGAAAGTTGATTTTGGATATGTAAACTCTTCAAGCATGTGTCTTAGTTTTCTGTAGTGTTATTATGTGTGATAGTAATGACATATTAGGTATCTATATAATATATCATTAGACTGCAAGAACAAAACCTTGTATGCAATACCAGGGGAATATTTTTAAACTGATTTGATATATTTACAGCAATAGCAATACTTACACACATATGATACAGAGGCAGCATTGAAATTGTTTTAATCTTCTCTTTCGTTCCTTAAATATCATGGTATCAAAAGAATATGACGGTTTTGTTCTATTATGTAAGAGGTTTGTCCTTTCAGTTGACTGAGGCATATCCTTTAAATCATAAAAAATGTATTAGTGCTCTATATATGTATATATATATATATATATATATATATATATATATATATATATATATATATATATATATATATATATATATATATATATATATATATCATATTTTATTGGCACACCATGGCTATCTTTCTTATTTTTAGGGGTAAAAAGAATCGATCGGTTAGATTAACAAGATAAGGCCGAATCCATAGCTTTTACAAGTGTGTTTTCAGATTTACTGTATTTCTAAGTTACAAAGTTATAATAAAAACAAAATTTTCAATTTTTTTGTTTTAACTTAATTTATTCGAAATTTTACAAAACCTAAAACAGATTTTAATGTAAAAAAAAGTACCGCAAATCGACAGGTGTAGTATATTTTACAATATGACGCTAATGTGTGAATGAGTGTTATTCATCCTTTTAGTGAATTTTTGTAGAAAATATTCACTAATGAGAAGATAGAGACTTTTAAATTTTGAAAAAAAAATTCAAATAAGCGCGAACTGCGCGCCTAGAACAGATACCCGGAGTCAGTTTCAATTTTTATATGTTTATATATATATATATATATATTTATATATATATATATATATATATATATATATATATATATATATATATATATATATATATATATATTATCGTAATAGTAATAATAATATAATAATGACCTACTCTTCATAAGTATGTATTTAATAAATTTTGTATATTAGGTTTTTCACGGCCTAACTCAAAATGTTTTTTGGAACATGAGTCCTCTTTTCTAAATGGTGGTTCTAGCTTATGTAAAAAACGAGCCAACAAGAAGGAGTGGGTTAATCAATGATCAAATTATGATTGTAAAGACAGAAAGTAGGTTATCACAATAAAATCTTATACCTAATATATGATCATTTAAGCATCCACAGCTGTCATTCTGATAGTGAAACTGGAGACAATGGTGCCGAAAATTCTGAAGAAGTACTTCAAAATGAAATAAGTGAGTATAGAGGTGGATATTATGTGGGTAAGGACTCTATTACAAAATGGAGCAAACAGTATAGTAATACCAGAGTAAGAACTAGGGCAGAAAATATAATTTCAAAATTATCAGGATGCAAACCTTATGCTAGGGATGCAAAAACTCCTACTGAATTGCCGGCTTCTGTTTTTTGACTCAACAATTCTCGACAGTGTTACAGATTGCACAAACGTTATGGTTGCCAAAAAAGCTGTAGGCTATAAAGATAAAGAATATTGTAGCAACCAACCTAACTGAAATAAAGGCTTTATTTGGTATCTTGTACCTTGCTGGTGTATACAGAAACAGCCATCGCCATCTAAAAGAACTCTGGAGAACAAGTGGAACGGGCATTGATATATTTCATACAGTAATGGCTTTCAATAGATTCACATTTTTGCTTCAATGTTTTGACAACGTAGACAACAGACAAGAACGCCTCAAATTAGATAAACTTGCAGCTACACGGGCTGTGTTTGAAAAGTTTGTTTCAAACTGTCAACAGGCACATACACCAGTGCAATTTTTAACGATAGATGAAAAATTAGAGGCCTTTCGAGTCGCTGTTCTTTCCGCCAGTATATCCCCAACAAGTCTGCAAAATATGTGATAAAATTTCAAGCTTTGGTGAACTCTCGCACATTTTATGTGCTTAATATGGAAGTTTATGCAGGAACTCAGCCGGATGGGGTTTATCAATCCAGCAACAAACCTGTTGATATTGTGCAAAGATTAGTAGCACCGATTTCTGGTAGTAATCGAAATGTCACCTTTGATAACTAATACACTTCCGATGAACTTGTGAATATTTCACGTGAAAAGCATAGTTTAACGTCAGTAGGAACTCTTAGGAAAAACAAACGGGAGATACCGTTAGCGCTACTAGAACTAAAGAATAGACCATTTAAGAGTTCAGTCTTTGCATTCCAGAAACATAACACAATGGTATCGTACGTACCAAAAAAGGGTAGAAATGTTATTTTGCTCTCCTCTCTTCATCATGATAACGAAATAGATGAATCTACGGGGGATAAAAAACTACCCGAAATTGTAAGCTTTTACAATTTTACCAAAGACGGTATAGACTTTGTCGATGAATTGTCAGGAAGTTACAGTGTAGCTCGAAATTGCAGAAGATGGCCACTGAGAATATTTTTCTCTCTAATGGATACAGTAGGATTATTAGCCAGGTCATTTATAGGACAAACACCAACAAGCATTGAAAAAAACGTCGTATATTTTTGGAAGATCTGGGTCATGCTTTGATAGAGCCAACTCTGCAACAAAGAAAAAATAACCCTCGACTCACAAGAGAACATGGATTGAAAATTTGCCAGTCTGTTAGGCGAGACAAATGCTCCTCCGCGTAAAATACAAAAAAAGCAGGACGTAGTAGATGTGAAGAATGTCCCAGAAACAAAGACAGAAAGTCTAGGTTCAATTGTGACCAGTGCGAAAAATGTCTGTTTTTGCAGCTAATTACGTGACGATTAATTTTATTATGTTTCTTTTGTGTGCCACACCATTTGAATATTGTATAATTTGAACTTTTTTTTGCTGTTTCCAAAATATTTTCTATTTTTAAGAATAATTTTTCTGTTTGTGAATTTTTTAAAAAGGCATGTTTGTCAAGTGTATAAATCTCGATATTTTTTGATTTGAGCCATCCAGACAATAAATGTAGTGTTTTTATCAAGTTTGTGTTTTTTTTCCATAAGTATAAGTTGTAAGTATAAATATGATTCTTTTGCACAAAAACAACAAAAAAAAAGATTTTTTTTATCATTTCAAAGTTACGGCCCACCAGACCCAACCTGGGTATTGACGTAAAAAAATGTTCATCTGGGTAATTCCGGGTTAAAACAAATAAATATATGTTGTTACTTTACCATTACGCAGTTTATTAAAACTTCTATACACTTTAATGTTCAGCTAATTTTACAGTTTATCATTGTTGTATCAACATAATACCTTGTAAAGTCAACTTTTAGGAAAAAATTAAAACATTTCGCATTTACTTTACGAAAATTAAAGAATCTAATATACCGTTGTATTTAGGAACGAAAATTATTTTAAACCGTAGGATCATACCATATGGTGTCCATAGGAAAAACAATTGATTATCGCTCAGTAACATAATTTTGGCGTCATATTACAAAATAAACAATACCGGCCAATCTGCTATATTGTCTTACCTTAAAAGTGTTTTTGTTTTTATAAGGTTTCCAAGGGGTTGAATTAGAAGGTAGAAGGAAGATAAAAATTTGGAAAAATTTGTTTTTTTTTGGGGTACTTCGTGTTTATTAGGAAACAACATTCTGCATTACTTTGCTGATTTAAGAGACTTTCTATCTTTAATAATAACGAAGTAAGCCAATAAATTATGACATCCTGTATTTTCCTGGCAGGATAAAAACACTAAAAAGCAGTAATAAAACGATAGTTTATAAACGTATTAAAAAAGAGTAATACCTACTGTAATAAATTTTAAAAGAGGCTACATACATTTACAAACTGAAAATATTAACAAACCTAATTTAAAATGCTTTCCTGGTAAACACAAAAAGATACAGTTTATTTGCTCTCTAGCTATAATATCAATTCTGGTTTAACTAGTGCAATGGAACAGTGACCTATATTTTTGGCTGTTCTTTCGATAACATTAATCAACACGAAATTTGTTTTTAAATATTAAGTTATTGCTCTCTTCCACAAAGATGTCCATTCAGAAAAAATTTCGATAAGAAATGACATCAAAGAGTTACCGCTTTTTGAAGCATTGCGACATTTTGTCATTGAAATTAATTTTAGATGTTTAAGCAATAAATTCAAACGATGAACAACTAAAAAGTATAATATGAAACCACAGCATCTATGCTGTGATGAAACTCGATGCTGCAATGCTACTAAAGCCTGTTTAGTGGAACGAATTAAGTTTTCATAAAGACGTAAATAACATATAGGTAGAGGTAATATTTTAAATATACAGTCTGTCCATAAAAGGTTCGGACAACACTAAAAAAAATATGGCGATTGAAGCCAACCTGCCTATATATATAAATATACACCCCTTTTGGGATAACGTGGTTAAAGTTAGCTTTGGTTTCAGATTCATATTTTAAAACAGATTCTTACTTCACAGTGGACCAGATAAGTAATGTTTTGAAACAAATTTACCTAAAAAATAAACTACAGACATCCAGAAAGCAAAAAAGAAACCAATCTGCATTATAAAAAAGACCACTATTAAGGAGCCAGCGGCGGCAAAAATGAAAATAATGCTAAATTTTCTTTAATATTAATATAATAATAATAATAACACCATAGTGGACAAACTCCGTACCCAGAAGTCGTTGGCTTGTGCGGGAGGAGCTTGCGCACACATATAGACTAAGGACACCACCCATAACTAATCGGAAGCCGCCCTTTCCACATTCGGATACGAATACATGTCTGAATACGGGACTCGAACCCGCGACCTCCTAGTCGAATTCTAGAGGTTATACTCGCCTCGCGAACTGGGTTATTATAGGATATTCCCGTAAATCTGTCACTGAATTTTAATGTAGATTAAAGGTAGTAAAACCAGCCTTGGTCCTATCTTCGATTACTGAGTTAGCTGAGGACAAACTGTAAAATAATTTTAAAAATTGCTTTAACAGGTTTGAGTTAATCTGTCACTTGAATAAATTAGGCTACTAAAAAGAAGAAATCAGTCAGTCACATATCTCGTAGGACTTTGGTACCGAGCTAGCGGAAGACAAACTTAAAAAAAGATTCTATAATTTTTTGCTTTAAGATGTTTTAGTAAATCTGTCACTAGAAAGAGGAAAAACGACGTTGGTGAAATATCCTGTTTGAGTCTGATTACCGAGCACTCGGGGACAAAGTTTGAAAGAATGCAATTTTCTCTTGCTTAAAACTGGTTCAATAAGTTTGTCAAATAATTAAATTGCACTACCGAAAAGAGGAAGATTTCCGTAGGTCATATCTCAGCTTGACCCTGATTACCGAGCTATCGGGTAGAAAATTTGCAAAATAACAGAAAATTTTTGGCTTTGACATATTTCAGTGAATCTGTCACTGAACTCAATTATACGTTTAAACACGTTTGTTTGGCTCTGATTGCCGAGCTCTCAAAATGCAAAATTTTAAATAATAACAGAAATGTTGTTTCAAGATGTTTCAGTGAATCTGCCACTGGATCCAACTGTGCTACTGAAAAAAGAAACAACGTCGTTTGTCACATCTCTCGTTTAACTGATTACCCAGCTATCAAAGGACGAAACTTAAAACAACATATAATTTTTGCTTTACGATGTTTCAGTAAATTTTTCACCGGATTCTATTGTACTAGTAAAAAGGGGGAAAACGTCGTTGGTCACATCTCTCCTTTGGTTCTGATTACCGACCTACCGGCCGACAAAATTTCAAATAATACGACAATTTTTTTGCTTTGATATTTCAGTGCCCTGTCACTGGAAGCAATTGTACTAGTGAAAAGATGAAAAATGTCGATGGTCACAACTCTTATTTGACTCTGACTACCAGGATATCGAAGGACAAAATTAACAATAATAACAATTTTTTTGCCTTAAAATGCTTCAGTGAAGCTGTCACTGACTTCGATTATACTACCAAAAAGAGTGGTAGAATTGAATCCAATAACATATTTACTGAAACATCTTAATGAAAAAAACTCGATTTTTTTCAAAGTTTATCTGCCGCTAGCTCCGTGTTCAGAGTCAAATGAGATATGTTATCAATGACGTTTTTCACTTATTTTACCAGTATAATTGAACCCAGTCATAGATTCACTGAAACATCATAAAATAGAGTTCGTATTATTTTAGATTTTGTCCTCTCCTAGGACATACACTGGATGTCCAGAGTAGCTACAGTCGTGTCCATATGAACAATAAAAGAACGTTCGTTGGATGTCTGTTTGTGGATATTTCCAACTGATACCGGTTATGGACGTTCAGTGGATAGCCCAATTTAAGCACTGTCCTACTTGTAGCGATTCTGGCCATCTAGAGGGTGTCCATTTTTTTGACAAAATAATGCCGACTATGCACACACCATGGATGTTCATTTCTGGCCACTGGAACAGATAATACAATTTGAAACGTACAGTCCGTTTCTGTAGGCTTTACAATCAATATTTGTAATAGACGTTCAGTGGGTGGCCATGTTTTGTGGACATCCTAAATAATGCGGGTTGTGGATGTACATTTATGGGCGTTTTATTTTTTATACTAAATAATATGTACATCGAATTGAGAACTCATTTCCATGACGGACATAACCTCAGTTTACACAAAGAAAATTAGTCTGTTTGATTAAAGTCGCTGTTCCGTATTGTTCAACGTGACAATGCTGTAAGACACCACCCCCAAGCATATAAGCTCATTCTGTTGCATCAGAACGGCATTCGTTCCATAGTATTCATTCTATTGTAAGGGTGGACTTTTTTTTTCTAAAGATCTTGAATAATATCGAACGCAACCCTTCGATTACACAAGGTTACAACCCTCTTAGTAAACAATACAAGTAACCTATTGTAATAATAACAATCGACTAACGGTCACATAATATAATTACATAGCTCAACAATCAATCATCAGTCGATATATTACTTAGCAGTTGTGTTATCTACTTAAGAGTAATCATGCAAAAGGCAAAAGGTTTATTACTTGTCAGAATGATGGCGAAGCCTTAATGTACGGGCGTAATGAGTCGGGCGAGCGGGTGCCAAATGTGTCCAGTAACAACATCACTAACCTGTAATTAAAAATATACCTGAACACACCATTGTTCATCTAAAGTACAACCTAACATATATACGAGGGGCATTCAATTATTATCTCATCAAAAAGTTACCAATTACACGCTCCACTGAGCGACTCGACATCAATAACTATTTATACTTAAAGCTCCACTGAGCAAACTAACATTAAGAGCAGTTTCGACATAACGCTCCACTGAGCAACTCCAACATTGCTAGCAGTTCATACTCAGGGCTCCACTGAGCCACATTATACTCTCTCAACAGCGCACATCAGTGCCTCAGAACTGCTTCTCAACAATGTCTCAAAATGCTCAACCATTAGTTTCTCAAACAATAATTACTCAGACAATAATTACTCAAATAGTTACCCACACGATAGTTACTCAAATAATAATTACTCAAACAACAATTATTCAAACATTAGTTACTCAAATAATAGTTTCTAAAACAATAGTTTAGCCTGTGTGTTTTGTTGGGCGCTGTACCCGAACACTAGGTCCGTGCCGGCTTCCAGGTGTGCAATGAGGCACAGTTCAATACCTCACCTAGAGTGCTCGTACTGACAGAGTTGACTACCGAGAAGTGCAATGGACACAATGGACTAGCTCAACACTGTGCCCTTCTCCAGGTACCCCAACTCCCCCACTGGGACTGACCGTGCAATGAGACCAACGGGTGAACTGGCCACAGTGTCTCGGACAAGCTACCAGATCGACAAATACAACAACGCTCCCGGCAACATGAATACTGATCAGTGCAATGGACACAAAGGGCGAACCCAACAATGTGCCCTCTCTGGTATCCACGCATCGAACAGGGATAGGTGCAATGGTTACCTCGTAACCCTACCTTAGTCTGACGATGCCACTAAAAGCCACCGTGTTGTGGTTACGTAACCTGGGCCTAAACCCAAACGCCTCTACCAGTATGACGCCCTACTGGGTGAGCAAACAGCGAAGGTGTCCCTCACACCTTCCAAACTATCATCAATTTACTTTCAAACAGACTCTACTTTATTTACTATAAACAAACTGACATAATTCAACTCTTACGTAATTTATGAATATTGACTTAACCTCGTATAAGTAACGACCCTCATGTAAATTTGGCTAATACCTAAATTATTTTATAAAGCCCCTTTATTCGAATACGATAATTACTTTTCAATTTATAACTTACCCTCGTATAAATAATAAATGTAATCTAGCTTTGCTATTTCTCAAATTATTTCCTAAAGCTCCTTTATTTGAATATGATAATTACTTCTCAATTTAAAACTTAGCCTCGTATAAATAATAAACTGACTTTGAACTCTAGCTACAATTTATTTTCATATAAATTAGTTATTACATGATTTTTCCTGAAACCATTCTCAATCAAATACTTATTGAAATTATTTCTCAATGTATAACTTAAACAAATAAGAGCAGGTACAATAAACGAACCAGCCATGTCCAATGAGCAATAACTCACCTGAATAAATGTATATATAACGTGCACTGTAAATTTACAGAAAACAATAAACACCACACAAAATTTTCTACTGCAACCAACACGTTAAACGATACAATGGCTAATGCCTTCTTTAGATGAACCATATGCCCGATAAGCAATCTCCCCTAACGTTGACTTGAGATGAGATATCTCGCACTTAAACCTCCCCTTACGTCCAGCTAAGATTTTAAACAAGCGACGATGGCCAGATGCCTACACTTTAGATTTAATGGAAATACTCCGACTAGTGAAACGTATTCACCCAAGAACGTGTCTATTTATTACCTACAGAGAATTTTCATAATAAAATAGCCTTATGAGCAGGGTGAGAAAATACATTCCTTACACTATATTATTCAGTCTACAGTATTTATTATGTAGCATTATTTCTGTTTTTAACATTTAACATTCACTCATTCTGCAATCTAATTCTAGGTCTTAAGCTCGTAACTCAAGATGTTGTATTAAATATCTCAGTTGAGATAGATGTATATTGTGTACAGTTAATATAAGTGTATATAGTATAATTCGGCGTATTAATTAATAAGTCACCTAAGTTTAGCTACGGTGTTACAAATTAATTAACCCAATCAACGCAACCGTCAGTAAAGTCATACATCATAACCTTAAATTAACAAACATAATTTATTTACGGTCCTTTGAAGCCATACGTAACAGTCGCTTTACACTAAATTGAAGATATTGCTGATAATATTTATCAAATAAAAAAAAACTAATTATTTTTGCAGTGTTTGTATAAATATAATGTCAAAATAAGTAGAGGCAATGTATTTACGTTAACAAGAGAATTTTGGTTTGGAAATAATATGTTAGAATATTAGATGCTGAGACTAAAATCTGGTTACACTAAATTTTTACCCATACAAATTAAAATGGTATCGTTGGTATAGCGCTATCTCTTAGGCTTACAGACGTAAGTACATCAATATGTATCTGCGACTAATGTAAGGAAAGGTCTGTACATATTATATAAGGTTTCGTTTAACCCTTAACTGATCCGGTGTATAGGTATATGTTACGTAACAGGTGCGGCGTAGTCTGATAGACTACCTTTTATTATATTTCAACAACACCGTGGGTGTCTACAAGGAGCAAAGGGGCAACTTGTTAATTCTGGACTTGAAGGTTTGGAGGTTCGGAGGAGAACGAAAACATGTGTCGGCAGGGAATTCCACAACTTGGAAGTCCTCGGGACAAAAGAGCGGGCATAACAAGATGTTCCATGTCTGGTGACCTGGACGTAAAAGGGTGCATTCGCTCTGTTCCCCTGTTGGATCTGTTGGGGGCAGCAGGTGGAGGAACTATGGAAGAACGCTCCTCTGAGCAGTGCCCATGCAGATATCTATAAAAGTGAGAGATCACCAACGGCACGTAGGTGGGCTGGGGATGGCAGCCTTTGGTAGGGTCACCGATGAGACGTATAGCAGCGGAACCCCAGATGTGGGAGCAGTATTCGAGTTTTGACCTTATTTGTGAAGTATATAAGGTAAAGAGATTAGCTGGTCAAAAGTATTTTCGAGCCCGGAAGAGGAAACCTAATTTCTTAGCAGCGGCTCCTGCAATTGATGTGACATGTTGGTGCCAATTGATATTTCCAACCACAGAAATGCCAACAAGTGAAAAGGACTCATTACTTTGAATAACTTGGTGGTTCCTTGTGATGGGTCTAGGGCTCGTGTATCTCTTATGAGAAAGAAAGCAAGACTGAGATGGTTGAACTGCACAAGATTTCTACTTCCCCAGTCTAATATTTTTTGGAGATCCACGGAGACAGAACCCTCCATGAGTCTGCGATCCTCATCTAATTGGGCTAAAAAGACAGGTTGGATGTGCTAGAGAGGAGGTAATTGATGTGGGGAAGAAACAAAGTAGGGGCTAAAGCTGAACCTTGAGAAACTCCTGCATTAATTGGATACAGTTAAGTGGTAGGCCATAGACTGGAAGTTTATTAAGTAGCGCTGCGTGCCAGACCTGTTCGAATGCTTTGGATATGTCTAGAGTGAGAATCTGGGATTCACATTGTAGTTCCATAGACTTGTTCCAAGAATGGGTGACAAAGGAAAGGAGGTCGGCAGTTGATCTGCGCTGACGGAATCCATACTGCCTGTCGTGGATTAGACTGTGTTTTTCAAGAAATTTTAGTAATTCGGTGTTTGTATACTTTCCATCACTTTAGAGACGACTGAAAGGGGAGAAATGGGCCTGAAGTTGCTAGGGAGCGCTTTGGATCCTTTCTTGGGGACGGGTTATACTCGTTTTCCAGTTACTAGGGAATATGCCTCAGGAGCAAGTTCTAGTGCGCATTTTTTGAGAACAATTGCTGGGATCTCGTCAAGGCCAGAGGCTTTCCTGGTATTAACATTTGGAGGTGGGTTGAGAGTAGAATTTCCGGCGAAAAGTTCAGCTTTGCCCAGGGCGGTAGAAACAATTTCATCCCCTAAAACAAGAGGTGGGAACGTGCTCTTGCAGAAATTATGCCCAATAGATTTAGCAAGAGTCCAGAAGAGTTTGCTACCGTTGGCGCTTGAGAGGACTTTGTTTTATTTAGATGACCAAGAAAATCATAACAAAACGCAATCAAACTAAATATTTAATGACTGTGTATATTACCAACCTTGGTAAATTATAATATGCCAAACTAGACGTAATTAAAATAATACAAAATATATAATCCTGAATAATATATATATATATATATATATATATATATATATATATATATATATATATATATATATATATATATATATATATATATATATATATATATATATATATATATATATATATATATATATATATATATATATATATATATATATATATATATATATATATGTTTTGTCACTATCAGCTGCGCCCGCTGTACTGTTTTCACTAACGTCCTCAGTATCGGACAATTCTGAATTGGCATCGTATTCGGAGCAACGTGGTAGTCTTCAGACACATAATCTATATCACTGCAACTGTCACTTGCCTCCTCAAACAATTTTAAGAGGGTATCCTCGTAATCGCTGTCACCTAAGTATACATGTTTTGATGGTCCAGCCATAGTTGTTCGTAATATACCGCACACCAATGTTACACAAACAATCCGACCTCGTCTTAAAGACTAGGGTTGAACTGAAACCTCTCAAATATCCCCACCTATCATCCTCCACGGAGGGGAAGATTAGATACAAGGATAGGTTTGTAGGTGGTCCCATCAACCTATTACAAAGAATAACTTAAACGGCCTAGTTAGTCAGACGAAGCCGGTCCAGTCAAGGGTTAAGTTATCTATATACAAAATATTCTGCACAATGTTTTATGAATAATACATTTTTATAGTGCATAACTTTCTGCAACTGATTGTGTTGAGATATTTGTTTTATTAAATGAATTTATTCTATGGTAAATAAGTTAGGTTAGTTTGTGTGCTCTGTGTAATACAGACAGCTGACAGATTAGAAATAAAAGGAACTGGAAATGGAAATCCAAAGTTCCGAGAGTCGATCAGTCGGTGTCGAAAAGTACGCGGTTAGGAGTGATAATAATAATGTAATAATAACGTATTTTTTATTTTAAAATTAACATAAGTTGTATATTAGAATAATGGTTTTGTTCTGGTGTTCTGTATTGTTTTGAGTAATAAAGCAATACTAAAATATCAACTACATCGTTGATTTCACTGCTAAAAACATTAAAAATCATCAGGTTATGGACCCCGGTTGTGCTAAGAAGTTGAACACGTGTGTATAAAAATAAAAAGTCGCACATGGTAAAGGATGGAGAATCAATTAAAAATCTAACTAATGAAGTTGTCGAAATTGGTACGGCAAAGAAAAATGAAAATCTAGAAGCTCTAGGATATTGTGAAGTTGAAATGAAAGAGTGTCATCTAAAACAAGCTTTATATGCACCAGATTTAAATAAAATTTGTTATCAGTGAACAAAATTGCAAACAATGGAGGTGAAAGAGTTTTTTTTAAATGATGAAGTGAAAATTTAAAAAGATAGAAGTGACATATTGGAAGAAAAATTGATTGAAAACGGGTTGTATGTAATCAATATGAAGAAAGAAGACATGTCATCATCAGCTTTGTTGATTTCAAATAAGAATGCAATAAATTGGCATAAAAAGCTTGGACATTTGGGTACAAAAAATATGCAAAAATTAATTCAAGTAAGTCATGGAATAAATCCGAAGATAAATGAAATAGCAAGTTTGGAAGACATGAAATGTGGAGTATGCATTAATGCAAAACAGACAAGAAAACCATTCAAAGAACAGCGAACTCGAGGTACTAGACCCCTGAAAATCGTCCATACTGACATTTGTGGCCCAATCGATCCATTGACATGGGACGGTATGAAATACTTTATAACATTCCTAGAAGATTACACACATTACACACAAGTGTACTTGTTAAAAGGAAAATATGAGGCGGTAGAGGCTATTAAAGATTTTATAAATTATGGTGAAGCAAAATGGATTTTAAAAACTGGAAAAATATGATGTGATAATGGGGATGAATATGTTAACAGTTAACTAGACACTTGGTGTAAACAAAAAGGAATCATGTTAGATTATACTATACCATATACACCGCAACTCAATGGTAAATCTGAGCGATTAAATCAAAGTTTACTCGACAAGTCAAGGGCAGTGATATTCGAACCGAAAATCGATAAAAACATGTAGGGCGAAGCAGTTCGTGTGGCTGCATACCTCCTGAACAGATTACCTACTGAAAACCTCGAAGTAACACCCTATGAAATGTAGAATAACAGAGTACCTGATTTTAAATGTTTACAAATCTTTGGATGTAATGCATATGTGAAAAATCTAGGATATTTACAGAAGCTTGGTACCAGAACTACAAAACTGTGTTTCGTAGGTTACGCTCCGAATGGACACAGACTTTATAATGAAACAAAGCAAGAAATTATCATAGCAAGAGATGTAATATTTGACACGAATTCAGAGCCAGTGTTCAGTGAAACCATGAAACAATGAATGAAAACTCTTATGAAGAAATTATAGAACATCAAGGAACTGAGGGTAAAATTTTCGTTAATGTTGAAGAAAAATGTGAAGATGAGGAAGTGAGTACGCAAGATGTAAAAGATGAACCTAAAAATCTTGGAAGAGGACAACGAATCAAACAAAAACCAAAAAAATTAGAAAATTAGGTAATGTTAACTTAGCAAGAAGCAGTAAACGGTGAAGAAAAATAAAAGTGGATCAAAGCAATTAATGAATAAAAGCAATCATTAGAATATATATGGATGTTAGTGAATAAGAATGAAACTTTTAACAAATAGATGGGTTTTCCGAGTAAAGGATGATAGTACATACAAGGCGAGGTTGGTAGTACGTGGATATGAAAAAAAATTTGGGGTAGATTTTACAGAAACTTTTAGTCCAGTTATTGGATGTAATAGTGTCAGAACTGTTTTTGCTGTTGCAATTATGAGAAATGATTTCATAGTAAACTTTGACATCAAAACATCCTTTCTCTACGGAGATTTAGAAGAAAATATATTTATGAAAATTCCAGAAGGGTATGATCAAGATGAAAATAAAGTGTGTAAACTCAATAAAGCTCTGAACGATCTAAAACAAGCTCCTCTTAAGTGGAACCAGAAAATAACGAATTTTTTATTAGGTTTGGGACTGAAAAAAATAAAAACTGAACAGTATGTTTTTAAAATCGACAGTGTAAACCTAATATTAATGATCTACGTGGACGATGTACTAATAATTGGTAACAATGTGACTGAGATTGACACTGTGATATCGAAACTAAACAGAGAGTTCAAGATTAAAGTGTGGAAAAATCCAGACAATTATCTAGGAGTATTGTTAAGTTAACATAATTCTCAAATAATTGTGTGTCAAAAAGAATTAACAAGTCATTCTTAAGAAATTTCAAATGGCTGAAAACCACCCGACAAAAATACCGCTGGATGTAAGTGACATAAAGCGAAGTGAAACAAAACTTAAAAACTACCCTTATCGTGAAGCGGTTGGAAGATTGTTATATCTGTCGAACAAAACAAGACCAGACCTAAGTTTTTCAATGAATTTTGAAAGTCGTTTTATTGATGAAAATACCACCAGTGCAAATGATGTAAACAATGTAAAACGTATCCTCAATTATTTAAATGGTACTAGAAACTATGGATTAAAATATAGAAGTGAGGAAAAGTGCAGTGAAATAACAGCGTATTGTGATGCATATTATGCAGAGGATTTAACAACGCGACGCAGCACAACAGGATATGTGATCTTGTTTAACGGAGGACCTATAAGTTGGCGTAGCAGAAGACAACCTATTGTGTAAACAATTACACATATAACTTTGCATATCAACATTTTAAATCGACTGATTATAGACTACTTCCTAGATAAACCTACTTAAACACAGTCCCAATAAATTAACTAGGATCAAAATAAATGTATTCTAAACCAATATACTTTCTGTTTATGATTTAGCTAGAGAATGTGTGAGATCCGTCACAAGCCCCAAATATTAAATGGCAAACATGAGCGTGACCGTGACTGATTGTGATAGGCAAATAACAATAATTCTTCATTGTCCACGCTCAAAATTAATAAACGGTAGGCCGGGTAAACATCCAATTACAATTTCATCGGCATCATATACCAGATCGCACAATAAACATGCAGAAAAAATATTTCCAGGTGAAGTTTCGAGTATTTAATAGAGTTTATAACAGGTGGTTGTTGTTACACGGGGTTGTGGATAGCTTTCACCGAAAACACAAGTACACATGGGTAACAAATATAATGACAAACTTTAACAAAACAAAGAAATAACAAGTAGTGTAAAAAGGTCTATATCTCTCGCTTGGCGCTACTTAACTGTCGCCCACTTAACAGTCGACTCCCCTGTATTCCCGCACCCTGCCAGTTCGATGGGGATGAAACACATGGCCACGCCAAAGCATCGTGTTACACTCTCCCCCCTCTAAACTTCTGGAGGAGACGAGAGGAATTTAGAAGCTGGAGATTTCTTGGGCCGTCCTACTCTCTTCCGAGTGGTAGAAGTAGATGATACATTCTTCTTGGGTCGACCTCTTCTTCTTTTCGGAGCTACTGGATTAGGAACACCTCCCACTGATCCCTGGAACAGCGTCAAGTCTCGAACATGAAATTTTCCAATCACTCGATTATCCTGGTAGCACCTCAGCTCGTAGGTAGTTGGAGTAACCACCTTTTCGATAATGTAGGGGCCATCTCTCTTAGGTACAAACTTAGAAGTATATCCCCTTGCAGCAACGCTAAGAGGGTGAGTCTTTAGTAAAACTACGTCGCCCAGGTTTAATTTAATATCTCGCCTATTCGCATCAACTATATCCTTCTGGTAGTCCTTCTTGCGTAGCATAACTTCATGAGCCTCACATAGTGTCTTTGTGAGCTTTTTTAGATATGGTGTAATGCGTGGGACAAAATTTAACTTGGGAAAAATCGTGAACATCATCGGAAATTCTTTCCCATTAATAGTAAGCAAAACTTCCGCTTTTAACACGTCCTCTTCCCGCCTGCGACCATCAGCGTAAGCTGTCGCTATTCCCTGCTGCGAAAATGACTGCCCCGCCTCCTTGAGAAGTCGATATAGTTGATAGCTAGCAATGCTAGTCGTTGCTCCCGAGTCAACGATTCCAACTCCCTTAAATGTGTTGACCTTGAAGTACAGAGTTGGCCGAGTGTCCAGTTGATTTTCCAGCGATTCGCAGAACTCAACGGAATTTGACTCTACTGCTTCCGAAGTCTGACTTCTGCATGTTGAGCATTTTGCTCTGATAACACCCACAGCGCCGCAGCCATAACATACCACCCTCGACTTTATTTTCCTGCTGTTGGACCGGGCTGGTCTTAACACCTGAGGACTTTTCCCGCTTCTTAAGCTTGCGACATTCAGAACACTCGTGTCCCGTGTACTTGCAAAAAGTGCAGCGCTTTTTGTTGCCAGAAGCACCGCTTTCCACTTTTTGCGTTGTAGACTGAGGTTCTGCTAATGAAGACTCAATGCTTCTACTCTTCTTGGTCAGCTCTTGAAAGGTCTGGAATTCAGCGCGTGACATGCGTTTGCGCACCTTCCTATGCAGAAGACCATAAACCATGTCCAACTGAACCTCTTCTTGCAGGGTGTATGGTAGCTGTGCGATCAGCGATCGAATATGGCATATAAATAACTCTGTCGATTCGCATTCGGCTTGCTCTCGTGAAAATATCTCACGAAAAATTACCGGAGGGGGTAGTTTCTTGGAATATACTTCTATGATTGTAGTCACGGCTTCCTCCCAGTTGGAAATGGTTCTTTTGATGCCTTGTCACCACGTAGCCGCATTGCCTTCCAATAACATGGAACACCCGCGAAGTGCATTTTTATCGGTCACACACAGACAGTCTTTGTAGGTTAGCACTGAGTCCAAGAATGCATCGACATTGGCTGTGTCCGAGCCGTCAAAACGCGCGGTACAGTTCGCGAAACTTCCGGTAGCTGGCATGGGCGGTGTACTGTTCGAATCGGGTGTCTCCGTTCTACTTGGCAGATTGCTACCGATTCCCGAAATCTTCGCCAACAGCGCTTCGAACTGTTCGGTAGTCATTGTAACCGTCGTCGGTTGTGACATTTTGGCAAAGTCCGTCCCTACACCACTTCGCGTCAACACCATTCACCAGACTTTATTTTTTTTTGAGAATCCACTAACTTAGGTTCGCACAAAGTTCGATCACAGAAGTTTCTATACTTTTCTGGAAGCGTATTAGTACCCACGATAATGTTCAGAAAGGCACATATACCTACACTATGTGGCTTATAATCAAAGCAATGTAAATGTCAATTAATAAAGTTGTAATTACAGTCCGCACGAATTGTTCAGAAATGCACATACACCCGCACTATGTGGCTTACAAACGAGAATTTGCACTATATACTGAACTGATAAGTGTATGACTAATAAATAACTTTGCTCGACTTGATTGCATGCATATCTCTACTGCATGGCTGATAGGTGACGCAAACACCACCAACGTTTACGTAGTTAGCATAAACACAAACGTCCAATATATATATATATATATATATATATATATATATATATATATATATATATATATATATATATATATATATATATATATATATATATATATACCTAATCACACATAGTTTTCAAAATAAAGATAAATCGGTTCAAAAAGTGCATACATATAACGACATATGGCTTAAAATATATCCTGAAAACACTGACAGTTCACAGACAGTAAAAAATAGTTAAGTTGTGACAGTTCAAAATGTATACATATACACACAAATGTACGGCTTAAAATGTTCAAAAAACTATTTGTTCTCAATATCCAACTAATTACAATTAAAACACCCGCGGCTAAAGTTCAAAAATGCATATCCATTCTGAAAAAATATGGTTTATGTTTGATCCTTTTTGCTTTTATTCTAATTATTCCACAATACTTTATCCAGGTCTCTTTAGATATTGATGAACATTCAAACAATAGCGTGTCTTACCTGAGTTTTCTTTTGTGTAATGATTTATTTTACACAAACCTTTCCAACTCAACACCTTGATCGCTAAACGATTTGGAAACTGTGTGGTTCAAGTGTGGAGATGAGCGTGGGTACGCTTCAAATTGCGGGATTTCTGCTGCATAAACATACACTTGCACCATTAAAATCAACAATCGTGTAAGACTGAAACTTCACAAAAAGCCAGTACACTTACTATTACACTCACTATTGTCTCATTAATGCACTGAATCAGGAAAATGCGCGTAAAAACAAAGCACGATAAACCAATTTATCCAGTGATATATAAGACGGCCGTCTTATTATTTCCGTTTACTTCAGAATGTCCGAGATGCACTTGCTTTTTGTATCAAATGCCCCACGTTGGGCGCCAGATTGTATAACAGGTGGTTGTTGTTACACGGGGTTGTGGATAGCTTTCACCGAAAACACAAGTACATATGGGTAACAAATATAATGACAAACTTTAACAAAACAAAGAAATAACAAGTAGTGTAAAAAGGTCTATATCTCTCGCTTGGCGCTACTTGACTGTCGCCCACTTAACAGTCGACTCCCCTGTATTCCCGCACCCTGCCGGTTCGATGGGGATGAAACACACGGCGACGCCAAGGCATCGTGTTACAAGTTTAATTTTATACAACACAAGGGGATCCACCGAAATCCCGCAAATAACTGGTTAAAAATTCAGAGACTTCCATAAAATAAGTCGACCATAAATCCACTTGTAGATGACTTGCTAATAAAATAAAAAAATATTATGTGTGTAATATAATTAACTAACAAAACACAAACGACTGTTATTTTTTAAAATGCGCATCGGCATCCGGCGAAAGAAATTTTAAGATATGTTAACGATAAGACACCGTCTCAATATTTTTATTATGATATCCTATATTATAACCTTAGATAAAACTCTTTCAAATTCACTCGGGTATATTTAAAACTTCACGTTTAACATCAACCCAATTATAAATGGCAATGACCTATATTTACTATGTATTTAATGCTGATTTCTTCTGCAGGTTCTTCTAATACAGAAAAAGACCATGTATGATTCCACGAGAACCAGGTTTATTATGTAAATAAAAGGATATATATATATATATATATATATATATATATATATATATATATATATATATATAAGAACTTAAACTGACCCCGCATATGGGTTCTAGGGGCCCTAGTTCGCGCTGATTTGAAGAAAAAAAATTTAAATTCAAAAGTCGAGATCTCGCCATTAGTGAATTTTTTCTAAAAAAATTAACCAAATGTGAATAAGAATTGAAAGTACACTGTGCGAGTGATAAATCATTTTCTCCACATGTGGTAATTAAAATAATCCACCCACTATAAAGCTATCTTCAAGTTTTTTTAGAGTGAAGCTCTACACCATAAGCAGATTAATCAACACCAACAGCTCCCATTTCCCAAACTAATCGAGTATTCTTGATTACAAGTCGATTTATCATGATAAAGGAGCATGGTCATTTTATGTTGGGTTCTGACATGATCACTTTTTTTAGCGACCACAAATAAAACTAGCCTGACTTCATAGTACCACATACAACATATGTAATAGTGGTAAAAAATATTACAAAAGTGCATCGGAACTGAGATATACAGGGTGATTTGTTAGGTGAGCGACATTCATATCTCGGTAACTATGGCAACTCCCAAAGAGACGCAAGATCCTCGTACGGATCCCTGATACCGTCCCGCATGAGACGGTGGTCAGAAGACTGAAGATCCAAAACCCTGAACTGGGGACACAACACTGGTCGGTCCTAAGCAGGAAGGCAGAGGAGAAAAGACATACTCTCGCCTTCTCGATCGACCAGGCGTCTTACAGAGCCCTTGAAGGAACCTCCATCAAGGAATTCTGGGGCCTGGGAAGGGTTAACTTCCGCCCACTGGGGAAGCAACCGGGAGTTGATGGGACTTAGGTTCCTTCAGGTTAACCTCGAACACAATAGCCACGGCCCGACTACTGATGGCTCTGAGGAACACGGATGTGACCCTCATTCAGGAACCGTACTCCTATAAAGGAGAGATCAAGGGGCTCGGCGGAGCTGCTGGAAAGCTCATCTACAGCAGAACCAGCGAGAACCCGAGGGCCAGCATTTTTGTCAGGGAAGGGATAGAGTTTCTGCCTTTAATAAATTTCTGTTCCAGGGACCTGGCAACGATCAAAATCCGATGTGGAGGAGCGGATGGGCCGAGGGACGTTAGTGTCGAATCAGTCTATCTACCAGGGGACAGGGGACAGCACGGACGCTCCTCCATCCAAGGAATTGAAGCAGCTGATGGTGGGTAGCAGAGCAAGTGGATGGCAGACCATCATCGGCATGGATGCGAACGCGCACCATGAGTTGTGGGGAAGCTCGGACACAAACTCTAGGTGTGAGTCTCTTTTACGATTATTTATGAAATTTAATTTAGACATATTGAATAGAGGTAATAAACCGACCTCCGTCACAACACGGCGTGAGGAAATTTTAGATCTAACAGTTTCTACCCAGCTTCTGGGTGACTTTGTTAAGAACTGGGCTGTATCTGGGGACGTGAGTAGCTCAGACCACAGATACATCTGGTTTGAAATCGCCAAAGAAGAGAGACAAACGGTATGGTACCGGGTCCCTCACAAGGCGGACTGGGAAGCCTACAGCGCAGACCTAGCAGTGGGGGGTTAAGAGTACCATAGACAATTCAATAGACCTCGAGATTGCGGCAGCCCAAGTGCGAGACGCAATCACCTCGGCCTATAACGCCAACTGCCCCCTGAAAATGAGGGCGTCCACCAGGAACGTCTCGTGGTGGAACGAGGACCTCAGATAAAAAGGACGCAGGTTCGTAAACTGTTCAACGCATCCAAAAGGTCGGGGATATGGGATGAATATAGACATGCCCTAACGAAATATAATAAAAGACTGAGGGACGCCAGGAAGGAGTCGTGGAGGAGGCACTGCGAGGCAGTGGAGAACACATCTGAGAGTGCTCGACTACACAAGATCGTGTCCAAGGGCACTTAGACCAATATAGGCTCCCTTAAACTATCCACGGGAGGATTTACAAGCTTGGGGAGGAAACTATGGAAGTTTTACTACAGACGCACTTCCCCCGCTGCAATAAAATAAACCAATCACCTGCGGACTGGGAACACTCAGAAATAGAGGCGCCGTACAGGCGGGCAGCTAGAGTAGACTGACAGTCGCTAAAGAGGTGGTTACCTGGAGCAAAATTAAATGGGCCATTAACAGCTTTAAGCCATTCAAATCGCCGGGATTTGATGGAATAATGCCCTTCATATTCCAACAGGGTATAGACATACTGGCGCCGGCGCTTACCCTCATTATGAGGACCAGCCTGGCTCTGGGGTATATTCCGAGAGCTTGGAGACTGACCAGGGTTGTATTCATTCCTAAACATGGGCGTCCAACAGACCAGGAAAAGTCCCTGAGGCCAATAAGTATAGTGTCCTTGCTAAAAACAATGAGAAAACTGCTCTACCGGCACATTAGGGACGGTGTACTGGAAGAATATCCCCTACACTGCGGACAATATGCATACAGAGCAGGAATCTCAACAGAAACAGCACTGCACCAACTGGTGCTGAAACTGGAGAATACGCTGGAGAACAGGGAGGTGGCGCTGGGGGCCTTCCTATACATAGAGGGGGCCTTCAGTAACACCTCATTCGGATCGGTACTGGCAGCTGTCAGGGAGCAGGGAATAGAGGAGACCTGCTGCAGGTGGATCGGCTCTCTGAGGTGTTTTACAATCCTGTTGAACATTCTTCTATGAGGAGTCAGCCTACCAGGAAATTCCGCTGCATACCTTTTATTTCAGTATACTAATACCACACACCAAGACAAAGAAGAGTAGAAGTGAAATTTAAAGGTATACAGGTGTTCCAAACTTTTCCCGACTTACTCATGTGGGTTTTTTTTTGTTTTTTTATTTTTTTTTCAACAACACACCACAAGGGCTTACAGCCTAAATACTATCGTACCGTGGGTGTCGACAAGGAGGAAAGAGACAACTTGTTAATTCTGGACTTGAAGGCTTGGAGGTTCGGGGGAGAAGGAAAAATATGTGCCGGGAAGGAATTCCACAACTTGGAAGTCCTCGGGACAAAATAGCGGGCATAACAAGATGTTTTATGTCTGATGACCTGTACAGTAAAAGGGTGCATTCGCTCTGTTCCCCTGGTAGATCTGTTGGGGGCAGCAGGTGGAGGCACTATGGAAGAAAGCTCCTCTGAGCAGTGCCCGTGCAGATATCTATAAAAGAGCGAGAGGTCACCAACAGCACGTCGGTGGGCAAGGGATGGCAGCCTTTGGGTGAGAGTAGGGTCACCGATGAGACGTATAGCTCTCTTCTGAATGGAGTCCAGCATAGCGAGTGTAGAAGCGGCAGCAGCACCCCAGATGTGGGAGCAGTATTCGAGGTTTGGTCTTATTTGTGAAGTATATAAAGTATAGAGATTAGCTGGTGAAAAGTATTTGCGAGCCCGGAAGAGGAAACCTAATTTCTTAGCAGCCGCTTCTGCAATTGATGTGACATGTTGGTGCCAATTGAGATTTTGATCCACAGAGATGCCAACAAGTGAAAAGGACTCATTACTTTGAATAACTTGGTTGTTTATTGTGATGGGTCTAGGGCTGGTGTATCTCTTATGAGAAAGAAAACAAGACTGTGATTTGGTGGGGTTGAATTGTACAAGATTTCTACTTCCTCAATCTAATATTTTTTGGAGATCCACGGATATAGAACCCTCCATGACTCTGCGATCCTCATATAATTGGGCTAAAGAGACAGGCTTAGAATATTGTATATTTGAGTGGAGGGTGCTGTCGTCTGCGTAACTGTGAACTAGGTTGGATGTGCTAGAGATGAGGTCATTGATGTGGAGAAGAAACAAAGTAGGGGCTAAAGCTGAACCTTGAGGGATTCCTGCTCTAATTGGATACAGTTTAGAGGAATGGCCATCCACGACAACAGAAATGCTCCGGTTGGAGAGGAAATTTGCTGCCCAGGTACAAAGTTTTGGTGGTAGGCCATAGGCCGCATGTTTATTAAGCAGCGCTGCGTACCAGACCTGGTCGAAGAATGGGTGACAAAGGAAAGGAGGTCGGCAGTAGATCTGC
This sequence comes from Tillus elongatus, assembly GCA_964006375.1. Lineage (NCBI taxonomy): Eukaryota > Metazoa > Arthropoda > Insecta > Coleoptera > Cleridae > Tillus > Tillus elongatus. Next base: position 74,207,324 of record OZ023269.1, on the reverse strand, counting down.
GCTGACGGAATCCATACTGCCTGTCGTGGATTAGACTGTGTTTTTCAAGAAAGTTTAGTAATTCGGTGTTTATATACTTTTCCATCACTTTAGAGATGACTGAAAGGAGAGAAATAGGCCCGTAGTTGCTAGGAAGCGCTTTCGATCCTTTCTCTTGGACAGGTTGTACTCGAGCCGTTTTCCAGTTACTAGGGAATATGCCTCTATTGTAAGATGTCTGAAACAGACGAGTCAGGACAGGAGCTCTGGTGCGCATTTTTTGAGAACAATTGCTGGGATCTCGTCAAGGCCAGAGGCTTTCCTGGTATTAAGAGAACAGAGCATCTTTCGCACCTTTTTAGTTTTGAAAATGATATCCGTCATTTGGGTGATTGGCAACATAGTGCTGTCCTGGAAGCACACATAAAATTATCAGAGCCATATCTTAGGCGTTATTTAACTTAACCGTCTTATACAGGTGTGGTGTGTCGCTGAAACACAATATTTGTTACTTCAAGAGCGTAACGTGCTTTGGGTGACTTACAATCATATAAGCATCCTTCTCCATAACGAAAATATGAATCTTTATGCCGCAAGACAAATCTGAGAAAAATGTTCTATCCTAGAATTTTTTTTTTGCACAAGTCAACAATTTTGCCGGGTACTGCAAGAAATCCATAAGCAACTCTGATGAGAGTTTTGTTCTGTCACATTTTTATGCGTTTTCATTTATGGATTAATATTTTTCAAGTTCCATATAAGCAGTGTTATTTTGGCTCCGTGACTAAATATGGTATTATTCCGAGCATGGAATAAAGATTTAATTCAAACTCAAAAAGTTCGAACGCAGCACGTGCGTTATGGTAGTGAATTTTCATTAAAATGTTTTAGTAGCAAATATGTGTTTTTTAAAGAAAGCAGGCATTAAATTTGCTTACCAGTATAACTTGTATAGGCGAAACGGTGTACCATATTTCATCAAAATAACTTTATTTGTTTGAAAATCTACAAAGTTTTCCGAAAATAAACATTAAATGTTCCCGAAAGAACTGGTTTCCCGGCCAAGGAACCTTATAAGTTAATAGCAAATTAAGCTATTCAAATTTGAATCATTTCGTGAAAATTCGCTACAATAATGCACTTGCTGCGTCCAGAATTTCTTTTCTTAGAAACATGCATTATATTTTGATGAAAAATGCAGAAATGCAATAATATAAGGCGTGTTCGATTAAAAAAAGTCTGGACGCAGCAAGTGCGTTATGGAAGTGGAAACTCTAATGCAAGCAGACATCAATCTGGTTACCGGTATAACCTACATAGTAGAAACAATCTACTATATTTTATCAAAATAACTTATTGTTTGAAAATGTACAAAAATTTTCCGAAAATAAACTTAAAATGTTTCCGAGAAAACTGGTTCCTTGCCAACAAACCTTAGGTCAATAGCAAATTGAGTTATTGAAATTTGAAGCATTTAATGAAAATTTGCTACCAGTACGCACTTGCTGCGTCTTGATTTTTTTCTTACATCATATTTCGATAAAAATATGCAAAAATGCAATAATATAAGGGTGTTCGAAAAAAAAAATGCAGGTATCACCAACGACTTATAGGCTAGCCCTGTGATTGTCAAAATAATTGTATAGGATGCCACTCAAGGCACCCTATAATTAACACAAATTTTTCTCGTACCTATCTTGTATAATAGCAATTATACTGAGCCTTACCGTAGAAATGCGTCACCCTGTATAGATGTAAACAGATAAAAACTGAAACTAAACCCGGATATGGATTCTAGGGGGCATAGTTTGCGCACATTTAAAGAAATCTTTTTAAAACTCAAAATTCGCTGTCTCCTCATTAACAAATTCTTTCTACGAAAATTAAAAATTATAGACCTTTAAACCATACACTTAACTAAAACTACCGCCAAAGAATCAGAGAAAGGGTCTGTTTGAAATGAAATTTCTGGAAATATTTTAGTAAAATGAAGGACAATGACGGTTGAAGCTGAAACTTCAGGGTTTGCAGAACACTCCTCTTGCGACATTTTCTTTACATAATCCGTATTTGTTTCAGGTTCTTTGCCTAAATGTTAGCCAATTTTGACGTTTCAAATCGCGACTTCGACGTTTGAGGAAAACCCCAAATGTTTTCAAGTTATCGGTGTGATATATATATATATATATATATATATATATATATATATATATATATATATATATATATATATATATATATATATATATATATATATGTGTGTGTGTGTGTGTGTGTGTGTGTCTGTGTGTATGTATGTATTACACCAATAACTCAAAAATAATGGGCCGATTTTGATAAAATTTGGCATCTACCTTCCTTATGTAATTGGCTTGGATAAGTTCGTTAGCAAGGAAAATCGGACCTAGTTTTCCGGGGAAATTTTGAGTTTTCTTTCGAAACAAAATTTTTATCTCAAAAAATAAAAAGCTATGGTAACCAAATTTGGTAGGTAGGCTTACGATATACAAAGCAAACTGTATACCAAAATTTAGGTTTTTTATGTTACAAGAAAAAAGTTGTAAAAAATATTTGCTGCCACCTCATTTCTATGAAAATCCACTACCATATCGCACTTGCTGCGTCCATACTTTTACTTTATGTGCCTAGTCCCTTATCTTGTTCTCGAATTCTGTGGTATTTAGTTTATCAAGGACCTTTTTTATCATCTTACCAATAAATCTGAATTATTTAAGAGTTCTTTAACTAATGTCTATACTATAGTTGTAATTGTAGCCTCATCACTCGTATCTACAGGCATATTTATAATTTATACTTACAGTACTCTGCTTTGTCTGCACCAAATTTTCCACTTTTTGTAATTACTATCACAAAACAGATATTCACAAGCTTCAGGAGCGCAAAAATACACGTGCTACTCGAACGACAGCATATATATATATATATATATATATATATATATATATATATATATATATATATATATATATATATATATATATATATAAACATCCCGGTATATTGGCACTTTATTTGTTTCAGAGGACGGCTGTTTTTAAACCTTCGATAATTCGTTTATAATTACTCTCATTTCTTTACATTGGCATTTAATATTGATTACGGGCATCGACAAATAATTGACGGATTAATTTCTTTGCACCTGTGTAATGCCAGAGAAAGATTGTATCTTTGTATTTGTGCACCTGTGTAAAATTATGTCAATACAAAGAAACTGAAGAATGCCCAATCCAGACGGCCCTTAATTACTTCAATGGCAGGCTAAGTAGAATAAGATACTTATAGATGCCTCGCTGTCAAGGCGAAAGTTTGTAGAGACATGGGGCTTTTTCTAGTAACGCTAGAACGTTAATGTGCCTGAATACAGATCAGCTGTATAATCTAAGAGATAAACAAACGCCAGGGGTCACAGACAAAGGTTTGAGTTATGCCTGTCACAAGTACCGTCTAGAGTGTCTTAGCAGATGGTAAAAAGTTAAAGATTAGCTCCAAGCAACGTGTGAATTTCAATCCATCTGAGGTGGTTGTCGTTACATAGAACAGAGCTAGGTATAGCCAGTACAAGCAAATTATCTGTTTGCTAGCTGTAAACTCACCATATGTCAAATATGCTGATGCCAATTGAGGCTTTTGAAATCATCGGCATTTCTCTCTCTCTCACTCTGAAAAGATCCATCACTCATCAACACTAGGAATGGTCATGTGTAAATTTCATGCAAACTTTCAACAGTCATTAATTTAAAGTGCATATTCTCCTATTTCAAATTTATTCAGACAAGGGTTAATCGAGCATTTATTTATTTTACTTGTTAGTCGAGCGATTAATTAAATGTGTTTTCTTGGGTCACTCAAGCTGAGAAACGAAAAGTTATCAGTCAGAAAAATTTGCCATTTGTACTAAAGCCTGATTAGGCAGGCAATAAGTTGAAAAGTAATGCACTTAGGCAAATATTTCATGAAAACATTGTATTTGCTGATTTGCGGTGTTATTTAACAACACAACCCTTCGATATTTTTTTGTGTATATTATTTCTAAGCAACCGAGATAGTAGCTAACACGGTTTCTTACGTAAAAACCTCTTGTTAAATTTCACGTTAACCTGGTATATTATGCAACACACAAATCAGTGGAACTCATTTCGTGAATATTTCACGGTTGCTGAAGAATTGTCAGAACAAGATAATACTGTGCGTTTTAATATGAGCCATGCAAAGAAGCATGCGATTTTTACAGGAAAGGCTGTCCGAAATAACGATACAATTGTCACATATTTGACGTAAGCGAGTATCATATTTTGTTTGTGAATTATGTACCTGGCATTTACCCAATTTTATGTAGTTTACAATTAGCCATAAAATGTAATGTGTTCCATACATGCTAGCTTCTTTAGCAAATCAGGGGGCAACTGTAAATAGTAATATACATGGACGTTCGCAAAATAAGTGAAATAAATGAAGCAGTGGATTAGTAAAATTATCTTTTAATTAGAAGAAGGTATACTACAATGTATTGAGGCAGCGAGACAGTTTTTAATGTGGGCCATGTGTTCAAGCCATCGACGAATGTGCCAGTGAGCATATACGCAACAATTAGGGCGATAATTGTGTACGTAGTCGATATATTCTCAACCGTAGTGACTGGGCCTGGAATTCTTTGTTCCCACGCTGGGAGCGTGGTGAATTCATATAAAAGAACGTACGTTTGGAACGAATAGGAAGACTTCATCTATACCTTAGAGTTGTCTCTTCTGCAAAGCTGTCTTCGAACTTAAGGTTCTTTAAGCAGATTTGTGGACACTGTCCTGTTGGGAAACCCTGCGACTAGTAAGCAACAGCACACTATCGCCATGATCGATTCGGGTAGATTGGTGCCGATGTTGAAAACTGTGGTTTCCCTGGGAATTGTGTCTGCCCTTTTGAACGTCCTTCTGCTGAAAAGTTCCCTGTGGTTAGTAGGCAGAGCATACTATCGCCATGATCGATTCGGGTAGATTTATGCTGTGTTGAACACTGTGGAGTTCCTAGAACCTCGTCTGAAGTCAGCTGGTTATAGTGCGGAAATTCTATAGGTAGTAGGTGCAGAATAATATCGCCAAGGTCAATTCGTGTCGGTTTATACTGTCACTGAACGCTGTAGGCTTCCTAACAACTCATCTGGGGTTTCAGTTTTCCATAACGTACTGGCGGAGAAAGCCTATGGTAAACACTAGCGCCATGAATAAAATTCGAGCGAGAGTGTCGAAGTAGGGGACCTCTGCTGGTATTGTTAACGCGAATCGCACTACACCCCCCGCACATAGACGAGACCCAGGAGTCGAGCCGCCGTCCCCGCTTGGAGGCCCTGCCGCAGCCTGTCAGGACGAGAAGTAACTCAGCAAACGGTGAGTGTACCTTTAAAATGACATATGCTATCGGGTGTCCCTAAATTGCTTGCCCAATTTCATATACTTAAACAGAAACTTGAACCCTGTAAGTTTATTTGCCTGCATATTATTTAAATAAATTTATTTGTGCATTAAATGTTGCCAAGTTTGTCATATTTAATCTAAACTTGAAACCTAGTATTTTATTTACTCACATATCATGTATAGAAAGTATTTTTGCATCTAAATGTTGCCAAATATGTCATATGTAAACTAAGCTTGAAACCTAGCATTTTGATTGTGCAAATATAATGTACAGAAAGTATTTTTTTGCATCTAAATGTTGCCGAAATCGGCGTATTTAGACTAAACTTGACACCTAGTATTTTAGTTGTTTGCATATCATATAGAGAAATTATTTGTGCATTAAAAGTTGCCAAGTTCGATATATTTAAACTAAAACTTGAGAGCTGGGATTTTGTTGATTTGCATATCATCCAAGCGAAATTATTCGTGCATTTAAATGTTGCCCAATTTGCTAGTTTTAAACTAAACTCGAAATCGGGAATTTTATTAGTTTGAGTATTATGTAGAAACATTATTTGTGCGTTGAGATGTTGCCAAATTTGATATATTCGAACTAAAACTTGAAGTCTCGAATTTTAGTTTGTATGCATATAGTGTAGAGGAATTACTCGAGCATTGAGACGTTGCCAAATTTCATATATTTAAACTAAACTTGAAACCTAGTATTTTAGTTGGTTGCATATTATATGGATAAATTATTTGTGCATTTAAATTTGATAAATTAAACTGAAACTTGAAATCTGGACTGTTATTTGTTTGCATATTATGTAGAAAAATTATTTGTGCGTTCAGATGTTGCCAAATTTGATATATTCGGACCAAAACTTGAAGTCTGGAATTTTAGTTTGTTTGCATATAGTGCAGAGGAATTACTCGAGCATTGAGACATTGCCAAATTTTATATATTTAAATTAAAATTGAAATTTGGAAACTTGTTTGTTAACATTATGTCGAGAAATTATTTGTACTGATAAATGTTGCAAAATCTGATATATTCAAACTGAAACTTGAAGCCTGCAATTTTATTTGTTTGTGTGTTATTCAGATAAATTACTTCCGCATCTGAAAAGTTGCCAAATTTAATGATAGGTAAGCTGAAACTTGAAATCAGAAACGCTACTAGCTCATGCAGTATCTAATGAAATTACTTTGCATTTGAAAACAGAAATCTCGTTCCCACCTAATGAAATTTAAATTTGAATTACGAAACCAGGAACAGGTAGCTCTTTATAATATAATTTAAATCTAAATCGTGAAACCAGAATTATGTAGCTCTTTATAATATAATTTAAATCTGAAGCATGAAACCAGAATTATGTAGCTCTTTATAATATAATTTGAATCTGAATCGTGAAACCAGAATTATGAAGCTCCTTATAATATAATTTAAATCTAAATCGTGTAACCAGAATTATGTAGCTCTTTATAATATAATTTAAATCTGAATCGTGAAACCAGAATTATGTAGCTCTTTATAATATAATTTAAATCTGAATTGTGAAACCAGGGATAGATAGCTCTTTATAATATAATTTAAAACTGAATCATGAAACCACGGACAGGTAGCTCTTTATAATATAATTTAAATCTGAATCGTGAAACCAGAATTATGTAGCTCTTTATAATGTAATTTAAATCTGAATTGTGAAACCAGAGATAGATAGCTCTTTATAATATAATTTAAATCTGAATCATGAAACCAGGAACATGTAGCTCTTTATGATACAATTTAATTTTGAATTATGAAACCAGAAGTATGTATTTTATTATAATGTGAATTAAATCTGAATCTGGAAACCAGAAGTACGCAGATCTTTAGAATATAATTTTGAATCGGAAACGTGAAAACGAAAGGTCCGTAGCGTTATATAAGATAATTTAAATCTAAAACTTGGAATCAACAGTATCTAGTCTTACATAATGCAATTCTGAACCTGAAACGAGAAACCAGAAATATCTAGCTCTACATGATGTAATTTTAAACCTGAAACTTGCAACTGAAGGTATGTAATTCCATTTCTGTGTAATGTTGGAATTGAAACTTGAAGTCAAAGTATATGGCACACTTTTAATGCACTTTGAAATTAAGACTTGAAGTTAGGAATCTCATTGTTTTGTATGTTACTTGATGAAATTACTTTGTACCTGAAACAGACATATTGGCTCCCCTTTTTAGTATTAGACTAAAACTTGAAATTGAGAGTATGTGGTCTGCACTGGACGGTTCGGAAGGGAAAGCAAAGGGACATAAAAGTAAATGAAGTACTTCCCCCTCTGTTCTGGCAAAGTTGTGTAATTATTCACTTTGTGTCTAGAATGACATTCAGGTGAAGCCTCGTTTCACGAAGTGCCACGATCCGAACATTTAAGACCTCCAGTGAGGCATAGTCCAAGAAGGGCTTCGCGATTTATCACAATTTGACATGAATGAAACGAGAGGGCAACCTGAAGGTCAGTAATTAGTTGAAAGCCTTGCGTACACGTCATAATATTGGGTGAGGTGGTAATAGGTTTGTTGCCGTCTCCGCTTAGTCAGTCAACAGTGATCTGGCCTGAATTACAACAATGCGTCCCCTTGCGTCTCCTACAGCCTACAGGTCCAAAACAACATACTTTTCAAGCGGTATTTGGGTGAACCTTCTGCTTCTTGACCTGCCAAACCTCCGAAAATCTAAGACCTCCAGTGAGGCTATAGTCCAAGAATGGCTCGGGAAAAATCTTAACTGTGGCACCATGGAAGTGGAAAAGGCAACCCAAATGCGCAATGCGTCATTTCCTAGTGACCAATGGCCACATGAGAGACGTAGAGGGAGAAGTCGGTAAGCCTCAAGTATATGCTCGGGTCTGGTGTCCTGTTCTGCGGTGTTGCTCAATCAGTCCCACAGTAATAAAGCAAAGACAAACCAAAACTGAAATGTGAACGATGAAACTAATAAAATATAAATAATGAATATTGAAATAAAAATATCAATCTTTAATTCTACGCCACTGTGGGAACTGAGAGTGACATCGGGAATCTCGATACACACCAGAACATTAACCCTCCAAGCGATCCAAATTCTTTATGCTAGTGCATTCCCCATATGTGTAAGATTAGGCCCAATCGTGTGATTTCCCGTAGCAATAGGGTGCCTAGATGTCTGAGCTTTCATGTCCGTTTCACTGTATTCGTCTAATGGAAAACTTTGTTAAATAAATTAAGTGTTTACGTATTATTGCGTTTTTTCTCACAATGTTCCAACCCATAGTCTGAACAAACACAACCTGGTCCTAACTCTAGATTTTCACGCCTTAATATTTATCCTGGCAGCCCAGAAAATTAGTCATTCTTAGTAAGCAAATGTAGAGGCCTTTAAAGTCAGGTAAGTGAATACATTTCTGGTCACCCGTAGTAATTTAATTTAATGCAAGATAGACTAAGATGCAATATTATGCTATGTTGCCATGTTGGTTGCGTTGTTGCCTTTTGTTTGTGAAAATTTGATTAAACTTTGGGGATATTACAATATATATATATATATATATATATATATATATATATATATATATATATATATATATATATATATATATATATATATATATATCACACACCGATAACTCAAAAACTAATGGGCCGATTTTGATCAAATTTGGTGAGTAACTTCTTTTTTTGCAAGTGGCTTGGATTAATTCGTTAGCCAGGAAAACGGACCAGTTTTTCTATGAAAATTTTAGGTTTTCTTTTAGAAAAATTCCTATCTCCAGAACTAACAAAGCTATGGCAACCAAATTTGGTAGGCAAGTTTATATTGTAAAAACCAAGTTACACACCAAAATTTAGACCTCTAAGTTAAAAGAAAAAAAGCATTTAATGAAGCCAAATTTTAGTGCCCCTAAAAGTCAGAGAAAACGCAATACCAAAATAATGGATGTGTTAAACAAAATTTATTAAACACCACAGAAAATGTTTATTTTTTCATAGCGCAAAATATTCAAGAAGTAGGAGAAAAATTACTTCCAAAATTTTATAATTGTTCTCTTGTACATGTCAAACTGGAGATTTTAAACGTGAAAATTAGTATAACTATTGCGGTTTATGACTGGTAAATATTGCATAAAATGTATACTAGAATGTTCTATATTTATGCTACTCTTCTCATTTGCTAAAATAGTTGCAAAATATGCCTCTAAAGACCTTACATATTACAAATAAATAACAGAAGACCATAATTGGTTATCTACCTTTGATTACATTTTCGTTTCCAAGCCTTACGCTAGTCGAAGGGTAAGATGACTGGCTCATGATCGAAGGGACACGGATTCAAAACTCACCGTTGACTAAATTGCTCTTTCATCTTTTTTTTAAACTTTTTTCGTCTCTGATGTGTAATTCCAATACTTTTTAGCGACTTTTTGTTGAAAAAAAACACTAATGAAAGATAGGCACTTTTAAGACTTTTAATTTAAGTTTAATAGCAGCTATTATTGCCCTTAGTTGGTAAAACCGTTCCACAGTTAACATAGACGTGACATCAAATAGTTTGTTTTCTTCTTAACAACTGGATTCAATTTTTACAGCATCGACAGGCAAAAAAATTTTCTCTGTGAATCTCCAGAATAAGTATTTATTTCTGTATTTAGATCAGATTATGAATATTTTTAAATTTATTTAATTTATTTCTATTAGCGAATTTTCTTGTACAAAATGTTCTTTTAATAGCGAATTTTCTTATCAAAGAATTTTCTCTGGAGAAACATTTCTGGCGAATTTTTGTATGAAAAATTATTCAATTAATGGAACATTTTTTAAACGAAATTGGTCGAAAATAAGGTTTTAATGGATTTTCGTGCAAAAAAATCATTTTGATTTCAATTTTAATTGCAGATTAGGTATATAATTTGAATTTTATGTATTCTTCTAGCAAAATTTTGTGTAAAAAAATATTTTGCCAGTTTTCGCAGAAAATTTTTTGTGCTTCCGCAAAAATTATTTTTTAAAGTTTTTTTGTGAAATTTTGGTAATTAATGCTAAATGTTTCATAAGTTATTATAAAAAAAATGTTTTCGGATTTTCCAAAAAAAATTTGTTGCAAATTTTCATTAAATATTTTTTAAGTGTCGTCGAGAAAGTTTTTGTGAAAGCTTATCTTGTGGTAGGTGTGTAAATAACTTGAAATGGTTCGATAGCCAGGAAAATCAGACGTTTTTTTTTTATTTATTTAATTTATTTTTATTAGCGAAGTTAATTTGATGAATTTTCTTTGAAGAAACGTTTGTTGCGAATTTCTGTATGAAAAAATTATTCAATTGATGGAACATTTTTATAACGAAATTCACCGAAAAGAAGATTTTAATGAATTTTTGTGCAAACAATTTGTTTTATTTTCAATTTTAATTACAGGTTGGGTATATAAGTTGAATTTGATGTATTCTTTGATAAAAATTTTGTGTAAAAAAATCTTTAGCCAGTTTTTGCAGAAATTTTTGTGCTTCCGTAGAAATCATTTTTTATGAAATTTTCGTAATTATTGATAAATGTTTAAAAAGTTATTATAAAAAAAGTGTGGTAGAAAATGTTTTTGTGAATAATTATATTTTGGTTGGTGAGTAAATAACTTGAAGAGGTTCATTGGCCAGAAAATCTGACGTTTTTCGGAAACATTTCAAGTTCATTTTCGCAATTTTTTTTACTTTTTCAAACAATAAAGTTATTTTGATTAAATATGGTTAATTGTTTCTACTATACGGGGAACCAAATTTGATGGCTGCTTTCATTAAAGAAAGACAGATTTGCTATTGAAAATATTTTAATGAAAATTCACTACCATAAGGCACTGGCTGCGTCTAGACTTTTTTCAAATAAAAGAAATCAATAATACTTACTGCTGTCGAATAGAGTAAACTAGTATTCGTTTTGAACCACGTATCACATCTAAATGTAAACTGCTTCGAATTGAGCGTATAAGGAACTTGAAACCAATAAGAACCCAATGAAGTGAAAACTGGAATGAAACCTCACACATGTATGTTTCTGTAATGCGGGATATGTTACACTTTTTGTTGTCAAATCGTATTATTTTATTTAAATAGTAATTCTTCCGGCTTATTGGCAGTATAAAAATTAAATCCCTCATATATCACCAATTTTTAGAGTTGATTTTTTATACAATATTTTGATTTAAGCCTTTCCTGAGTAGTTGCAAAGCCTTAAAATGGGGTACAAATTTCGCATTTAATTATTTTTGTCGAAAATGGCTCAAATTTAACACACTAAATTTTTCTGGTGGAAACTACTTATAAAACGTTCTATTCAACCTGGTTTTCTTTAAGGAGGTCAACCGCACCACCCCTTAAAGTTCATTTACCAGAACTTTTTCTTCATGATTTTTTAAATTTTAAAATTCATCTTTCAATGACGAAATTGTTCCCTAAAATGCTTTCTATTTTTTTTAGTTCCCGAGTAAAAAAATTAATTTTACAAATTAATATCTTTACAATTAAATAAACATCCACTAACAATAATAGGAATGTGAAGTAGACTGCTGTCAGAATAATTACCAACAATTGTTAACTTAATAAGTTTGGCGCTATTGTCATTCAGTTAATTTGTAAACTAAATACAGTTTGCTGACTTATCTTAAAACTATTGAAATGTTTAAGGCGATGTCACTGAGAAAGACTACAGAGTGTTGGTAGCTAAAAAATAAATTGATATAGGAGGCAATTTTTAGTTGGGGCAAGGTAAGTGATTATTTTAAAGACATCAAAATTATACTCTGAAACAATCAAAGTTTGGACGCAAATGATGCACTACAATTGATATAAATCGTGTTAACAGGTGTTAAACTTCATTCTTCTTATAGACTTGTTAATTATTTAACCATAATAAATAAAATAAATAATATAAGTAACAAATAAAATAAATAAAATAAATAAAATAAATAAAATAAATAAAATAAATAAAATAAATAAAATAAATAAAATAAATTAAATAAATTAAATAAATTAAATAAATTAAATAAATTAAATAAATTAAATAAATTAAATAAATTAAATAAATTAAATAAATTAAATAAATTAAATAAATTAAATAAATAATATAAATAAAATAAATAAATTTAAATGTTTTGGAAAGGTAGCTGCATTAGGTAGATATTTTAAATAGACTCGGGGCCGCTCGTGGCGGGGGTGCAGTCGCACGGTGCGGCACAAATTGGGGATAGTATTTCAGTATTTAAGCCTACATTAAATTTTGCCCAGTTACAAGAATGGCGAAATCCAATATTAATGAAAAAAGAAGTGATGAGAGTTTCAATTTATTCATAAAAAAGCTTAATCACTTACCAAGAAAGTCAGCGTGGCACCTGAATTCTCCTTAGTTCGTCAGAGAACAAAACCTTGTCAATTGTTGTATGAGTCTGAAGACAACCCCGTTGATGATCCGAAACAAAATTTTAAGGTAAATTTTTATTTTAATATATTAAAAACAGCTAAAAAGTAATTAAAAGAAAGATTTGTTTTACTGAATGCATGCATCAAATAATTTACTCAAATTTCTTTATAAATTTCGAGAAACGAAAGAGGACATGCTAAAAAAGCTATCTATGGATCTAGACACATTTGTGCAACGGGCTGATGAACATGTTGTTTAACGAAATATCGATGACGAAGAATTATACAGTTAGATATTGTCTTTTAAAGTCATAGTGACGACTCCTCAGATACCTCAAGATATATTAAGATATACCAGCGTTAATGAACTCATCTCTTGTTTCCCCAATTTTGTGATAGCACTTCGAATTATTTAACATTGCCTGTGACAGTGGCATCTGTGGAGAAGAGTTGTAGCAAACTAATACTTATAAAAGAAACTTGAGGCCCACCATGTGCGAAGTGTGATTCACAAATCCTGCAGCAATCTCAATAGAACAGGATATTTGTCACGAAAAAGATATTTCAACGATAATCTAAATTTCATATTTTTTTATATCTCCTTTAAGTTTTAAAGATTTATTTTGTTTATTTTATACCTACCTCAATACAAATGTAGTTATATATTGGTTTATAGAGGAGACTGTTGTACCTTTTTCATAGCCTCACTTGGATCACCCTTCAGTTTCATAACTAATGCTGTCATCTACGCAACAGAAACTATGCTGAGACAACGTTAACTCACTAAAGTGCAAGCAAGCGGGAAACTGTTGTCAGTATGCTATCGTTTTCGAGTAAAAAAGAAATAAAAAAATTTTGTCCAAAAAGTAACCACGTTCACCGGCCACAGAAAACTATATTAAACGGTCAAAAATCTTAAAAAAATTCTGGGCGCAGCAAGTGCGTTATTGAGGTGAATTTTCATAAAAATATTTTTAATAGCAAATATGTCTCTTTAATGCAAGCAGGTATCAATTTGGTCACCGGTATAACCTATATAGTAGAAACAATGTACCTACCATATTTTATCAACATAACTTGATTAAAAATGTACAAAAATTTTCCGAAAATAAACATAAAATGTTTCCGAGAAAACTCGTTTCCTAGCCAACAAACCTTTTTTTTCCTCAGGGCTCGTCCGCGGCTTTGCCGCCCCGATAGCCTGCAACCTTTGCCTTATTGTGCATGCCCTTAGTCTTTTTACTCCACCCATTCCAAAATCACTGTGCCTTGAACTAGTCTGCACAGCGATTGGTAGGGTAAAGTTGTATAATGCTCTGTCTCCGGTCTAGACTGACCGTAGATCAGTTGTCTTTTGTGGTCCAGAGCTTTACACTCGCACAAGCTGTGCTGGGCTGATTCCTCCCCCTCGCCGCAGAGTCTGCATGCGAGGTCCCTCTCGAACCACCCCATTTTATGCAGGTGTTTCTTGACGGCCATGTGTCCCGTCAAGAGACCTGTTATGTTTCTGAGCTGTCCTCTGCTAAGATTCAGCAGCTCCACAGCTATCTTTGAATGGGTTCGCCAATTATTGACTTCCCATGTCTGAGCCCTGGACAGTCTGCCCAGTACATCTTGTGTTGGTTTCTGACCCAGGACTTAATGGCTCCCCTGGCAGTGCTGTTTGTCACGCCCAGAGCTAGTTCTGGTCCCATAAATGGTTTTGCTGACCCTCTCTTCGCGAGACTGTCAGCTTCTTCATTGCCTTTGACCCCCGAGTGACCCGGCACCCAGATGAGAGTGACCTCATTCTGCCCAGCCAGGTTGCTCGTCTCGTATCTGCACTCACTCACCAGCCAGGAAATTACCCGTGGGCTACTTAGGGCCTTAAGGGCTGCCTGGCTGTCTGTGGCTATGAGGATCCGCTTGTTGGTGTAGCCCCTCCTCTTGTTCTCCCGCACACAGTGCAGGATGGCGTACATCTCGGCCTCAAAGACCGTTGCATGTGCTCCGAGGGAAATACTATGACTTACCCTCGGTCCTTCCGAATAAACACCTGCCCCCGTCCCACGCTCCCCGTCGGATCCGTCCGTGAACCAGACGTGCGCGTCCCGTGGTATGCCCGGCGTCTCCTCCCGCCATGCCTCGCGGTTGGGGGTTTTCACTGTAAAGTTGATTTCTCTTCAGATTCGCGGGCTCGCGAAATCTGACCTCATTTCAAGCATGGGCTCCTTCACGTTCTCCTGAATTTGGAGTAGTCCCTGAAGCCCGGGTTGATCCTCAGTCTACCATTGCAGGCTAGTCTGTATAGTCCTAGCCTGGAATCCCCCATAATAACTAAGTGTTGGGGGGGGGGGGGGGGGGGGGGTTGCAGATCCAGCAACACCTCCATGGCGGCTGTGGCCCCTGTGATGCCTACGCAAGCCATCCTTTAGATCTTGCCTAGTTTTTGTTTGGCACTTGATTGTCTCACCTTAGGCCACCAGACCAGTGCCGCGTATGTTAACGATGGCCTGACCACCCTTGTGTACAGCCAGTGGGTCATACTAGGTCTTAGTCTCCACGTTTTTCCATATAGCCGCCTAATGACGGCTAAGGTCATGACTGCCTTACGCAGTATTTTTTCAACGTGACCATTCCAGGTTAGCTTAGAGTCCAATATGACCCCAAGATATTTTACCTCCCTGGCCATTGGAATGTTGCTACCATATAGAGTGAGAGTTCTGTAGCTCTCCCACTTCCTCCTCGTAAACGGTATGACGGTTGCTTTGTCAGGGCTAACACCGATCCGTTGACCAGCCGTCCACCCTTCCACCACTTTCAGTGCTGTCTGCATGCGCTCCCACACTGGCTGTGTAATCTTTCTTCGGACTATGATGACAATGTCGTCCGCATAGCCCTGTACCTCATACCCCCCTCCCGACAGCCTCCCCAGCAGGCCGTCCACGACTAGGCACCAGAGCAAGGGAGACAGAACGCTCCCCTGCGGACACCCCGCCGCGAAGCCGCCAGCAGAGTCCCTCTCGCGAATGAGGTGAACACCACCCTATCCCTGAGCATGGAACCGATCCACCTGCAGCAGGTATCCCCTATTCCACGCTGCCTGGCAGCTGCCAGAACCGATCCGAATGAGGTTGCTGGAGGCCCCCTCTATGTCTAGGAAGGCCCCCAGCGCCACCCCCCTGTTCTCCAGCGTATTCTCCAGTTTCAGCACCAGTTGGTGCAGTGCTGTTTCTGTTCAGACTCCTGCTCTGTATGCATATTGTCCGCAGTGGGATATGCTTCCAGTACACCGCCCCTAATGTACCGGTCGGGCAGTTTTTCTATTGTTTTTAGCAAGAAGGACACGATACTTATTGGCCTCAGGAACTTTGCCTGGTCTGTTAGACGCCCAGGTTTAGGAATGAATACAACCCTGGCCAGTCTCCATGCCCTCGGATTGTACCCCAGAGCAAGGCTGGCCCTCATGATGAGGGAAAGCGCCGGCGGCAGTATATCTATTACCTGTTGGATCATAATGGGCATTATTCAATCAAATACCGGGTATTTGTATGGCTTAAAGCTGATAATGGCCCCTCTGAGTTTGCTCCAAGTAGCCACCTCTTTAGCGACTGTCCAGTCTACTCTAGATGCCCGCCTATAAGGCGCCTGTATTTCTGAATGTTCCTAGTCCGGAGGTGATTGGTTTATTATGTTACGGGGAAGTGCGTCTGGAGTAAAATTTCCATAGTTTCCTCCCCCGAGCTTGTAAAGCCTCCCGTGGGTGTTCTAATGGAGCCTATGTTAGTCTGAGGGCCCTTGGACAGGATCTTGTGTAGTCGAGCACTCTCGGACGTGTTCTCCACTTCCTCGCAGTGCCTCCTCCACGACTCCTTCTTGGCGTCCCCCAGTCTTTTGTTATAGGTCGTTAGGGTCTGTCTATATTCATCCCATGCTCCCGACCTTTTGGCCGCGTTATACAGTTTACGAACCTGCGTCCTCCGTTGCCTGAGGTCCTCGTTCCACCACGGGGTGTTCCTGGTGGACGCCCTCATTTTCAGGGGGCGGTTGACGTTATAGGCCGAGGTGATTGCGTCTCGCATTTGGGCTGCCGCAATCTCGAGGTCTATTGAATTGTCTATGGTACTCTTAACCCCTGTAGTTACACTGCTAGGTCTGACCTGTGGGCTTCCCAGTCCGCCTTGCGGGGTTCCCGGTACGATACCGTTTGTCTCTCGACTTTGGCGATTTCAAACCAGATGTATCTGTCGTCTGAGCTACTCACTTCCCCAGACACAGCCCAGTTCTGAACAAAGTCACCCAGAAACTAGGTGGAAACTGTTAGATCTAAAACTTTTTCACGCCGTGTTGTGACGAACGTCGGTTTATTACCTCTATTCAATATGTCTAAATAAGCATAAACTCTCAAACATTCTTGGCGTTCATTATGTATCGGAACCACGACATGAATCATAACGACTTCTTGGACGAGCTGGAGGGTACTGTTTGCAGTGCCCTCGGTGTGTCTAATAAGTTGATTATACTTGGTGACATAAATATAAACTTGCTGAATGAAACTGACATAAAGACAATAGCATATAGGCGGAGGTTGGACGAGCTCAGTGTGAGTCAGCTGATAGTGGAACCTACTCGACGTAATGCCTTGCTGGATCACATTGTGGCATCCAATGAAGCCATCATAATGGATGCTGGGGTTATGTCTTGTAGTATATCAGATCATGACATCATCTATGCGATTCTGAATGTCAGGAGGCCTAGGCTAGAGCCTATCTGCATTACGAGCAGAGATTTTAGAGCGTTTGATGTGGATGGGTTTGTGGAGGATTTGCGTGCATCAAATATGGAATGTATGTATTATATCACAGATATAGATGAAAACGTCGCTATTTTTAATCATACGCTGTGCGATTTATACGACAAACATGCACCTATCAGAACATACAGAGTAACCAAGCCTTACAGCCCTTGGATCTCAGATAACACCCGCCTACTGATGAAATTTAGAGACAGAGCAAAGGCAAGGTTTAGAAAAGATCCGTGTCAAGCGACCTGGGACGATTATAAGGGATTGCGGAATGCGGCAACTGTAACAGCCAAAACGGAGAAAAAAGCCTACCTATCCGAAAAATTTAAATCTGGGGATATAAAGACTGTTTACAAAGAACTGGAACATCTAAATATAGGCACCAAGAGAAAGACAACATTACCTGAAGCTCTCAGGGATCCCCATAAAGTCGCTGATCACTTTATGAACAATAGCTTAAGTCAGGATCCTATGGGAAGCAGCATCAATGGGTCTACATTTTTCGGGGCGATTAGTGGTGGGGAAGGATTTCAGTTTTGTTTGGTCGATGATCCGACGGTGCTCCGGCACATAAATGCGATCAAGACCAATGCAACAGGACGTGATGGATTGAGCATTACTATGATTAAGCTTTGTAGCAGGTATATAGTTGGCTTCATAACACACATAATCAACTCGTGTATTCTGGAAGGCTATTTTCCAAAAATCTGGAAATGTGCTATCGGGCTGCCGTTTTCGAAGGTGGCGGATCCTACGGAGCTAAATCAACTGCGGATAATCAGTATATTGCCCATATTATCAAAGTTGCTGAAAAGGGTGCTGGACTCGCAGCTTAGGACTTACTTGAGTGATAAGAACATCTTATCTGACTTTCAGTCTGGATTCCGGGCTAATCATAGCTGTGCCACTGCACTGCTAAGGGTTACAGACGACATTTTGCGGGCCACGGACCAGGGTATGCTGACACTACTGGTGCTGTTGGATTTTTCCAAGGCCTTCGACACCATAAATCATAATATATTGCTGAAAATATTGAGAGCGGTTGGGATGGGATCGGAAGCTTTGGCGTTGATCAGAAATTACTTGAGGGAACGCTACCTTATTGTGAGAGTTGGCAGCTGCGAGTCGGATGCTCGTCTTGTGGAGTGTGGTGTGCCGCAGGGCTCGGTCCTTGGGCCCCTGCTTTTCGCTATTTACGTAAATCATTTCCCTAGGGTCATTCAGTATTCTAAAGTACAGATGTACGCTGACGACATTCAGATATACATTTCCTTCAATGCCGCGGAGCTTTCGGATGCACTGGGAAAGGTGAATTCCGATCTGGATTCATTGTACAAAGTGTCCAAAGACCAATCGCTGTGTCTAAATGCGAAGAAGTCGGCTGCTATTTTGTTTGGGAGTCAGATTCTTGTAGAGCGCTTAAAGGTAAATGTGAGGGTCATGATCAATGGGGAGCCTCTGGAGCTTTTGGATGAGGTGCGAAACTTGGGTGTGATAATGGATAACAAGTTTAGATATAAGCGGCATGTTGGTGCTTGCCTTCAGCGGGCCTACAACAACCTGCGTCTGCTGTACCCGCAAAGGACTTATCTTCCGACTGGTGTTAAGCTAATGCTTGGGAATACCTTTTTTTGTTTGTTCCCTCAGGGCTCGTCCGCGGCCTTGACGCCCCGATAGCACCGCAAGAATTTGGGAATACCTTAGTCCTCTCGCAGTTTGCCTATTGCACGGAATTATATTCGCCATGCTTGGATGGTTGCGATTATAATCGGATACAGAGACTGCAAAATTCCTGTCTGAGGTTCGCGTATGGTATTCGAAAATTCGAACATATCTCGCATAAACTAAATGAAGCGAAGTGGCTTAATATGCGTAATCGTTTCACTCTGAGAGCAGCAACATTGTTCCATTCTATTATTGTGTCTAGAGTCCCAACATACTTGTATAGAAAGGTAACGCACAGAACTGATGTTCATAGCATTAACATACGGTCGAAGGGCTTAATTTCACCACCTAAGTACAGGCTAACACTGTTTAGACGGTCTTTTACCTATCAGATATACGCTATATACAATGGTCTTGATCAGAGTGTTAAGAGCTGTTCTGTGCGTTCCTTCAAAAAGAAACTGTTGCTGATTATGCGTGGTGTTTAAGCAGGTTGCCGGGCTGGCTGTTGACTACCAGTTTTGCATATGGGCGTAAGTGGGAGAGCAGGGGATGATTATACATCCGTCTGAACTTCGCCCAATTCACACAGTTTCTTATTATTTTTCTTTTAATTATGTACATGGAACTGTGTTTTTGTAAACTACGTTGTACTGTTGTATTTTTTTGTTCTTTTTAATTGTGCACTTGAGTATTGTATTATCTACTGTGTTGTTACGTACTTCCTAGACTCTTGGCATATGGTTACGTTGCCAGTTCTTTTGATGTGGTATGCAGTCAATGAGAGGGTTGTTAAATAAATAAGATAAAGTCCAAATTCAGGGTTCAAATATATAATCATTCGAATTAAATAAATAAAATAAAACTTAATAGCTCTATGATTTCTACTCTATCCTACTCTAAAATCTACCATTTCCCGAACTGTCATTATAAGATAACGTAAAAGTTCAAACTAAAATATAATATAATCATGCGAATTAGATTACCTCCTACCATATGACGTATCTCCTAGCAAAATCTAATATGTGATTCTTCCTCTATGATTTCTAATCTATACTACTCTACAATCTATACTACTCTACAATTCCCGAACTGTCACTTTCTAGCATCGAACTAATGAACTAACTAACCTCTTAGCATATGACATATCTCCTAACAACAAAATTTAATGAAAGAAATAACTTTTGCTCTTCTTAACCCGCGCTATTCGGTGATAAAAGGAAATATTAAATTGTTTCCCAAAATTGCAATTGCAGTTTTGTTTACATCAGACTCATATAAAATTAGTACATCCGCAATTAATGGATAATTATGCGAATTCCAGGTAAGCTAATGCTAACACTAATACTGTAAAAATGTGAACTCTGGTTTGAACAATTACTTATTGCCGATCCTTAAAACTATTTATATAAAATTACGACTTAGCTGTTTATTCCAGGTACGGCTCCAAGACCTCACTAATTACACTTGTTCCCATAACTAATAACTGTCCATGAATATAATTTGGTTTTCCAACTCAATCAGCTACTGATGAACGAATGTGATAATCCCATACTAGCCATACTTGGTTTTATGCATGCAGCATAACAACCAGAACCGTTCAAAAGACAGAATCCAAGCATAAGAAATCCAGAAATACTGAAATACAGGAACCCCGATACAAAAATTTACCAGGAATCCAAAAAACAGGCCGGAAGAGAAAACCCTAAAATGTTCAAAATATGAAGGCAACCGTGGTTATTTAATTTCAATCTCCAATCACTTACCCAGGCACAGGGGTTTTCCTCACTTATACAAATAGCTTCAACTAAATTCTTAAAATCATAATTGTGAAAATTCTCTACCATTTATATTTTCCATTTAAGTATCTTAAATATTCACTACAAGAACTTGTGAGAGAATAATACTAAGAGTGCCTAAATCAACTGAAATTTCACGCCATCCTTATCTCTTGATCGCCTGGTTGATATGAAAATTGATTAAAATAAAATCAACTGGAAGATAATTAAATAAAATTTTAAAGGAAATTCAAGTTCCCTTACTCGACTATAGGGGGAGACACCTTCCGGTGGCTGGCTATCTTATCAGAAGGAAAATAGTGACCAACAGGATAGTAAACAAATGAAGATTTTAACCAAACTATGCATCCACCTAAAGTGAAATAATAGTGTAATAATAGTATTTAGTGTTTTTAAGTGTCCAGTGCATATAGAGAGTTTGTTAAATAGGGTTTTGGTATCCTTTTTATATAGAATTTATGCAAAATAGTCATATACACGGCCAGACCGTAACATCCCCCCCTCGCTTCCAGAGGAATTCTCCCGACATTACAGAGCCCAAAGCCAACGACCAGAGGCATTTACCCCCACCCCCAAGGGATTTGTATGAAGATGATTCCCAATGCGCAACGGATTCTGTAGTGGCCTTAGTGGGCGAAGTCAATGTCTCCGGGTAACTATCATACATCACTGCCTAATCATCTCTCACAAGTTCACAGTACGAACAACCTTAAGCTCTAACACCACCTGTACCAGTGCTCCCATTATTCTTCTCTACATATTATCTTCCTGGTATTCTCGATGCGGTTTTAGATCACATACATGGTATGTTCCCAAAAGCTTCCGATCAGAAAACCCCTCCAACCTATAGACATTGTTGGACACCTTATCTTTAACCCTACACTTGATAAACTTGGGCGAAAGTTTGGCGGAAATATATTTCCCAGCATCTGATAGAACATGGTTCCGCCTCCAAACTATGTCCCCTACGTGATAGGTCACGGGACGACGTCGCAGGTTATATCTGCTTGCACTTTGCCTATAGGCATCCTGTAATCGCTTAGCAACTTCCTGCCTAACTTTCTCTATCGCCTCAATATGTTGAAGTAGTTGTCCCCGATCCTCCCAGCTGACCGGCTGAGGCGTTTGCGCCTCTGGGGCTTTCTTCCATATTAGCTCCCTCCCAAAGGTCAAGTAAGCCGGGGTGTGACCAGTTACCTCGTGCACTGCCGTACGTAGGGCATATCCTAGCTTAGCTAGATGTTGGTCCCAATCTCTCTGACTTTCCTGTATATAGGAGCGAAGCATAGTCTTCAAAACCCTATTCACTCGTTCGGTTGGATTGCTTTGTGGATGATAGAGGGGATTTAATACCATATTACACCCATACCCCTCGACCATTCCCTTAAGAGACCTACTAACATATTGACGACCATTGTCACACAACAAGACCTCCGGTATACCAAACGTCAGAAATACATCGTCCTCTAGATGTTGTTTTATAGCAGGGACCGTTGCAGACTTAAGTGGAAACAGCCATACAAACTTGGTAAAAACATCTGCAACGACCAGCAGGAACCTGTGTCTTTTCCTACTCATTGGGAAAGGGCCCATAAGATCAGTACAGTAGACCTGTCCTGGCCGTGAAACTTTCCGAGTCCCCATAATACCTGCAGGTGCTTGTTGTACTGGCTTTTGCGACTGACAGACTTCACAGCTGAGAACGTATCTTGCGATATCCGCAGCCATTCCCGGCCAATAGTGTGTCTGGCCTACCCGACATTTTGTCTTGAATATTTCCAGGTGTCCTGACATGGGGTCATCGTGGCATTCTCTTAAGATGGTCTTCCTTCGTGACTTTGGAACAACTAACTTCCATAGAAACCCTTCATCTAATTGTGGCGAGCGACGTCACATACTTATATAGCTTATTACCATCAACTTTCCAAAGAGGGTACTTGTCCGGCATCTGGAGTACATTAGCAAGCTGTCTGTGATACCACTTGTCCTTCGGGGTTGCCTCAGTCTCAACTGAACATACCCCGGGGACGGATCGAGACAAAGCATCCGGGACCTGGTGGTATTTTCCCTTTCGATGTTCGATCTCAAAATCGTAGGCTTGCATCTTTAAGACCCAGCGTCCCAAGCGGCCGCTCGGATCCTTCAGGTTTGCAAGCCACTTAAGGCTGGCATGGTCAGTCACTACCTTTACTTGACCCCCCTCGATATAACCTCTAAACTTTTCTAATGCCCACAGCACCGCTAGACACTCCAGTTCAGTGGCACAGTATTTTGATTCCCCTGATGTAAGGCTTGTGCTAGCATATGCAATCACCTTTTCCCCTTCTTCAAACTCCTGCACCAAGACTTGCACCCAGTGCTCGTTGACTGGCATCCGTCTCGATCGTGAATGGCCTACTAAAGTCTGGGCATGCAAGGATAGGAGTCGATATCAAACATTGTTTAATATCAGTGAACGCATTCTGTCTCGTCATCCCATACAAATTTCTTCTTCTTTTTGGTCAGATTTGTCAACGGCGCGACCCGGGCCGAAAACTCAGGTATAAAGCGTCTGTACCAACTCGATAAGCCTAGGAACCGTCTCACTTGTTTGACAGTTCGTGGTGTAGGAAAATCCATAACAGCTGCCACCTTGTCAGGGTCCACTCTCAACCCACACCTGTCAACTATAAACCCTAAATACCTTAGTTGAGGCTTTACAAACTCGTACTTTTCTCGATTAACCGTCAATCCTGCCGAAGTTAAACGGCTAAGTACCGCCTCAAGTACTCTCATATGGGTCTGAAAGTCCGGAGTCGAAATAACAATATCATCTAAGTAGACAAATACAAATGGTTCTAGATCGTGGCCAAGTACGTTATCTACAACACGCTGCCAGGTTCCAGGTGAGTTATGAAGACCGAAAGGGAGTCTGGTAAACTGAAAAAGACCCCGACCTGGAACAATAAAGGCCGTTTTTTCCTTACTAGTCTCCTCCAACTTAATTTGCCAGTAAGCCTTCTTTAGGTCAATGGAACTCAGCCAGCGTGCATTCCTCAATCTATCCAGGATTCGATTCATATTAGGAATCTGATATGCATCCCTTGTGGTGATTTTATTAAGCTTGCGGAAATCCACACAGAACCGATACTCATTGTTAGGTTTTTTCACCAATACCACTGGAGAAGCCCAGGCTGACCTTGATGGTTCAACCACACCCAAACTTAGCATTTTGTCAAGTTCGTCGCACATTACTTTATGCATGTATGGCGAAGTGGCATATGATCTTTGTTTGATTGGAGGGTGGTTTCCTACCTCTATCTTATGTTCAACTCCCCTCGCACAGCCTAAGCCGGTACCCATTTTCCTAAAATTCTCATTTAGAAGCTTACTTAGCACGTGTACCTGTTCGTCATTCATTAACTCCGGGTTTATCACACAACAAGAATTTCCACCAAATTTCCAACAGCCATCCGTGACTGAAGCACACATTCTAAATTTATCCCAAAAGTCTACCCCCAAGATAATATCCCCCTCAACCTTAGGAACGACTAGACACTTGATAATCTTTGTCTCTTTCCCAAATGACATTGGCAACTGGACACAACCTAATACCTCACATGACTCGCCACTAGCGACTCTCACCGATCCATGCTTACTAGACTCCATTATACCAATGCCCAACTTCCTCAATCTTCCCCAACCTTTTCCTCCAACGATGCTCTGAGAAGACCCTGAATCCAATAAACAAAGAAAAGCGACACCCAGAATCTGAATAGTAAGATATGGCCTAGGATCAACCTGGTTTGCCGTAAGAACTGGCCTTAGTTCCTCTATCCATGATTGAAATGACGTATCTGCCAGTTTAGGTTTTCTCGCAGAAGGCGCTTGGCAGGAACGCCCTTGCTCTAAAAGTTTCCCTGCTGATTCGAAGTCTGAGCAACCACAGGGCCACCTGGTTGCCTTTGCTCTATACGGTTAGGGACTGCATCGGCGTCTGGCCTGTTACAGTTTGGACAAGATCTGGCTGTAACGTCAGGGTACTTACATCGAAAGCATTTCCGAATTCTGGGTGCAGTACACCTTGTTGAGATATGTCCAACCAAACCACAGTTGAAACATCTAATGTTATCGTTTACATTGGTGGAGTAAACTTGAGGTGACCTCCTAACTGTAGATGTCCTCGATGCTTCCACTTCTGGATGGTTATACGCCAGGTCTGGTTCAACGCAGGTACGAAGTGCACTGGGTGGTTGGTAATTATCTACCCTAAATTTCCTTGCCTCCAGTTTGAGGCATTCACCCTCCAACTCATCCAGTGAGCTGACCTCGGGTAGCTGCATCAGGTAAAATGGAGCTAAGTTCCTACGAACAACGTCTAGTTTCACATCTTCCGTCATTGAGCCATGCCTATTAAACAAGGTTTTCATAACCGTTAGATATTCTATGATGCTTTCGCTTGGACCTTGAGTCCTGGCGAGAATGTCCTGAAATAGCCTCACTCTGTAATCCGGGGGCATATAATGACGCAGCAATAGGTCACTTACTTCTTTCCAAGATTCACATCGATCACGTACTGACCTAAACCACCATAATGCCTTTCCCTCAAATAGATCTAAAGCTGAAGTGAAAACCTGTTCTATTGTTGCGCCCCTTGCTATGCGTAACTCCTCAACTCTTTCTAAAAACGAAATCACTGACATGCCCGAAGCATCACCTGAAAATTTCAGACCCCACTTATATACAGGAACCTTGCAACTTGGACCCCTATAGCAGTCATCTGTTGGTGGCGCCAGGGCATCTTCTATACTACCATCTGTCATGTTATCCTCACCGTCTCTATCGGCAGAACTGGCTCTCAATGATCGACTTAAGTTTGGGGAGCTAACTGTCGGCTGTCGAGTAGCCAATGTCTCCAGTTTGCTTATTAGTGTGGCAACAGTAGTTAGTGGGCCACTTTGGCCAGACAGTTCTAGTGACTTTTCTAGTGACTTTTGTTGCAGTTGGTAACATTGGTTGTCATGTGGTTAAGTATGGGCTCTACATTACCGACATGACAGCTGACAGTTACCGCCATCTAGTGACTTTTGTTGTAGTTGGCAACATTGGTTGTCATGTGGTTAAGTACGGGGGGCTCTACATTACCGACATGACAGCTGACAGTTACCGACACGGCAGTCAACAGATGACAGCTGAGTTACCGACACGGCAGTCGACAGATGTCCGCTGACAGTTACCTACAAGACAGATGACATAAGGACCCCATGTTATTTCTTATGGAAGTTTATTCAAAAAGTTGTCCCAGCTGTAAATTGCACACGCGAAAGGTCAGAACATTTTAGTTTACAAATAGATTATCATCAATGCAACTGCGGGGGTTTGCAGCAGCTCTTGCCTAAACAGACCAGATATTCTATTCAGGTGGACTTTTGTGCAGGTCTGTTCAGGTCAAGTCAAGTCAGAACACTTCCATTTACATATACACTGTTATCATCAATGCAACAGCGAGGTTTGCAAGCTCGTCTAATCGATGCATCTAAACAATGTATGTAATCCTTCGTAAAGGGTATTTGTAAATATAGAAGCTTATGAGAATAGTTACGTGAAAATGCGTTAAGTCTGGTAAGATAATATTGATTGGTCATTTAGATTATGCGCAAGGTCAGAACACTTCCATTTACATATACACTGTTATCATCAATGCAACAGCGAGGTTTGCAAGCTCGTCTAATCGATGAATCTAAACAATGTATGCAATCCTTCGTAAAGGATATTTGTAAATATAGAAGTTTCTGAGAATAGTTATGTGAAAATGTGTCAAGTCTGGTAAGATAATATTGTTTCTCATTTGAACATTTAAATAGCTATATGAACCATAGTAAAGTATTGCATAGTAAAGAGAGCCCGTCGAGTCGGTGTCTGTTTTTAATATCTCTAATTGAGATTCCAAGAGCTTCACCAAATACTTTAGTTTCTCATTTGAACATTTAAATAGCATATGAAAGGATGAACAACGATTTATTAGATGTGTGCTTGTTTACCATATGATTACTTGTTAGTAATTTATTTTGAACATAAATTAGAATTTAAAGTCAAACGCCTGTGATCGCGCGCATAAAGAACATAAGGGAGGGTTTACTCATCAATTGCGTTCTATATTCGGTACTCGTAGAATTGTATAAGGGAAGGTAGTAGAAGCTGCTGGTTTTCAGTTGTTCTCGAGACTTTGTGGTGTAAACATCAAAATAAGTAAACGGTATTGTGAAATAGCGCTTTAGGTCTAAATTGCTCGATACATATCTTATAAGTAAAGTTATCAGAAGCGGTTGCCTCTCATTTTGTCTTCGCGGGTTTATGGTGTAAACATTAAAATATCTAGCCTTGATAAGATTGTAAAGTGGTGTACTTCTACAGTTGTGTTTGTGACAGAATAGTGTTCCGAAATAGACATGGCGTTCCAAATTGTTGAGGAAACATCTCGAATCAATAAGAAGTTCAAAACTACTCGACGAAGTGTTACTTTTAAACTCAACGACATTCCTGAAAATGTAGAAGATCCTGAGGCTTGGGTGAAGAACGTCATCAAAGATATTGTGGCCCGTATAATTCAAGATGTCGAACCAGAAGATAAAGTTGGTTTTACCTTCTCGTCGGAGGGTTTCAGCAAAGGGGATGCTCATCTGTCTTTTCGACGAGCATCAGGTATAACGTTTGATGAGGTGTGGGATCTTCTGGCTAAAATGTATCAGAGTAATTCTGAAGGTTTTCACTCTGATACCTTCAGAATGACGATGACGGCTGTTAAATCGTATCGCGGAGCTGGACGGGTAAAGAACTACAACACTTATGAAGAAGAGTGTGCAAACAGGAAAGGTGTAGTTGTCATTAACAACAAAGACAATTTGTGCCTCCCGAGAGCACTGGTTGTGGCTATTGCATACCTCATAAATGTGCCTTATATTAAACAGGTGCGACAGAATATAGGAAAACGTCAAGATCAAGAGGCGCAGAAACTGATTGAAGAAACAGGTATAGAAATTCCGGCTGAAGGCGCAGGTGTCGCTGAACTTCAAAAATTTCAAGAAAAAATGCGGGATTATCAAATAACCGTTTACGAATATGGCTCCAAAGGTCGAACGGTGCTGTATGAAGGTTCTGACGCCCCTCTAAAAATAAACTTACTCTACCATAAAAATCATTTTAACGTCATCACAAATTTGAAAGCTGCCTTCTGCTGCAGATACTATTGTGAAACCTGCCATGTACCTTATAACAACAAAAACGATCACCGATGTGCAGCATCATGCCCATGTTGCCGGCAGAGTCCACCCTGCGAGAAGAGCAGGCAAGAAATTACTTGCGACGCCTGCCACCGGAATTTTAGAAGTCCCCAATGTTATAGCAAACATAAAACCCCTGGTTCGTGTGGTAAAAAGAGTGTTTGCCAACAAGTTAAACAGTGTGTGGACTGTCTCAAACAAATAAAAGCAGACAGAGAGCATGCATGTGGTGAAATATTTTGCAAAAACTGTGGAAATAAATATTACCCTCCTGGACATCAGTGTTGTATTCAAACAGATAATCAAAATCCACCAAATAAAGACTTGTTGTTTATTTTCTATGACCTCGAAGCACGCCAGGATGATAAAGGAGCTAATGGAGAAAAAATACACATGCCTAACCTTTGTGTATTTCAACAGCGCTGCGATAATTGTTTAAGCCAAGACAATAGTGTAGCAATATGCAACAAGTGTTGTGTGCGCAGACAAATACTCAAGACAAAACCGATAGAAACCTTTGTGAATTACATATTGGGTATTAGAAAGGCCTTCAAGAGTATAATTGTTATGGCGCACAATGGAAAAGCTTACGATCACCAGTTTCTTCTAAAGCATATCATGGAGAATACCGATTTAAAAGTTGATCTGATCATGCGAGGTACTAGCATCATTCTAATGAAAATTGAGAATATCAGACTTATAGATAGTATTAATTACTTCCCATTCGCGCTGGCCGCACTACCGAAGGCATTTGATCTGGAACCAGAGCTTAAGAAGGGTTATTTCCCACATCTCTTTAATACCCTAGAGAATGCCAATTACAACGGATTTCTACCAGAATTAGAGTACTATGATCCTGATCAGATGAGCGAAGATAACCGTCTAAAGCTTATGGAGTGGTACAACGAACACAAAGGAGACACGTTTAATATGCAGAGAGATTTGATTAACTACTGCATTAGCGATGTAGACATATTAACAAAAGCTTGTTTGAAATTTAGAAAAATGTTTCTTGAAGAGTGTAATGTGTGCCCCTTCACAGAGGCAGTCACTATCGCTTCTGCGTGTAATAAGGTGTACCGTCGAAACTTCCTAAATCCTGAGACAATTGGAATTATACCCCGTAATGGATACAGAAATGTAGGCAATCAGTCAAAAATAGCTACACTTTGGCTGATCTATGAGGAGACACAACAGGGTATTCACATTAGGCACGCGGCCAAACAAAGAGAGGCCGTTGTAGACGGGGTCAAAGTCGATGGATACTGTGAAGAGACACGTCAAGTGTTCGAATTTCATGGATGTTATTACCACGGTCATACGTGTATAACAGCTAGAAGAGACGAACCGCTTCACGACGATCCCAGCAGCACCTTGAATATTCGATTAGAGAGGACTAAAAGGAAAATAGACAGACTGAGACAGCGAGGTTATAAGGTCATAGAGATGTGGGAGTGTAAGTTTAGAGATATCCTTCAGATCAACAAAGAACTCAAACAACAGTTGGAAAATAATCCCCTTACATCCGGCATTCCCTTGAATCCTCGAGATGCATTCTATGGTGGAAGAACCGGTAATTGCAAGACATTCTATCAGGTCAAGCCAGGAGAAAAAATTAAATATGTGGATGTATGTAGCCTGTATCCGTGGGTATGCAAATATGGAAAGTTTCCTGTTCGACATCCTAAAGTTTATGTAGGTGATGATTGTAAAAACTTAAACCTTTCTGTTACGAACGGGCTGATTAAATGTAAGATTTTACCACCCAAAGCGCTGTATCACCCAGTACTACCGACAAAGATGAACAATAAATTGATGTTTGTT
The DNA here is from genome assembly GCA_964006375.1 of Tillus elongatus. Taxonomy (NCBI): domain Eukaryota; kingdom Metazoa; phylum Arthropoda; class Insecta; order Coleoptera; family Cleridae; genus Tillus; species Tillus elongatus. The sequence continues at coordinate 74,177,173 of OZ023269.1, read as the reverse complement.
CTCTGTCGGACCTGTGGCCTTAACAAGTATCAGGGAGAATGCAACCATACATTTGAAGAGAGATCGTTGATTGGAACATGGGTCATAGATGAGGTGAACAAAGCCGTTGAGAATGGGTACAGAATTATGGAGACGTATGAGATCTGGAAGTACGACATTGAACAATACAATTATACGAAGAAGATTGGAGGTCTGTTTACACATATGATGGACACATTCATTCAGATGAAACAACAGGCGAGTGGATGGCCTGGTGACTGCGCGACCGACAAACAGAAGAATGCATATATAGAAGAGTTCTTCGATAAGGAGGGAATAAAGATGGAGTTTGATGCTGTTGTGAAGAATCAAAGTTTGAGGGCGATGGCAAAACTCATGCTCAATAGCTTCTGGTATGTACAATGTTTCTCTTAAAAACAAATACACACACATACACACGCTTACACACACACACACACACACACACACACACACACACACACACACACACACACACACACACACACACACACACACACACACACACACACACACACACACACACACACACACACACACACACACACACACACACACACACACACACACACACACACACACACACACACACACACACACACACACACACACACACACACACACACACACACACACACACACACACACACACACACACACACACACACACACACACACACACACACCACACACACACACACACACACACACACACACACACACACACACACACACACACACACACACACACACACACACACACACACACACACACACACACACACACACACACACACACACACACACACACACACACACACACACACACACACACACACACACACACACACACACACACACACACACACACACACACACACACACACACACACACACACACACACACACACACACACACACACACACACACACACACACACACACACACACACACACACACACACACACACACACACACACACACACACACACACACACACACACACACACACACACACACACACACACACACACACACACACACACACACACACACACACACACACACACACACACACACACACACACACACACACACACACACACACACACACACACACACACACACACACACACACACACACACACACACACACACACACACACACACACACACACACACACACACACACACACACACACACACACACACACACACACACACACACACACACACACACACACACACACACACACACACACACACACACACACACACACACACACACACACACACACACACACACACACACACACACACACACACACACACACACACACACACACACACACACACACACACACACACACACACACACACACACACACACACACACACACACACACACACACACACACACACACACACACACACACACACACACACACACACACACACACACACACACACACACACACACACACACACACACACACACACACACACACACACACACACACACACACACACACACACACACACACACACACACACACACACACACACACACACACACACACACACACACACACACACACACACACACACACACACACACACACACACACACACACACACACACACACACACACACACACACACACACACACACACACACACACACACACACACACACACACACACACACACACACACACACACACACACACACACACACACACACACACACACACACACACACACACACACACACACACACACACACACACACACACACACACACACACACACACACACACACACACACACACACACACACACACACACACACACACACACACACACACACACACACACACCTTTTCACTTATTATATATTTTATGTACGTATATTTATGACTGTATATTTATAGGGGAAAATTTGGGCAGCGAGAGAATCAAGCAAAAACAAAAATAGTAAGACAACCGTGTGAGTTGGAAGAGCTACTGTCGAATCCCTCTATAGATGTTAACCATATACAAGACATCAACGAAAATGTACAAGCAGTATGCTATGAATTTAAGGAGGAGGCATCTGATATTTTAGCAACAGTAAACGTATGCATAGCGTCTTACACAACAACCCAAGCGCGTCTCAAACTAGGCGACAGAGTCCTGTATTATGATACAGACTCTGTGATCTATGTTTCTAAACCTGGAGAATGGGACGTGCCTATGGGAAGTTGTCTGGGAGAGATGACAGACGAGTTGGAAGACTACGGACCTGGTAGCTATATAGTAGTTTTTGCTTCCGGAGGACCGAAAAACTACAGTTATATCATCTTCAGCCCCAAATATCAAACATACTATACGGTTTGTAAAGTTAAAGGTATCCGTTTAAATTACAGCACACGGAAACTTATTAATTTTTACACGATGAGTCATATGATCACCGCAGAGGAACCTATAGAGCCACTTTACATAACGTCCATGAATATACATAGGACAAGGGAGCACGAAGTCGTCACTAGGGAAGAGACAAAGATCTACAAACCCAGGTCAGAGAAACGAAAATTTGATGATGCTTTTGGATCTGTTCCGTATGGATATAAGAAACTGAAGCTTTAAAAATAACATTACTTTAGTGTCACTTTATTGATATATTAATTTAAAAGTTAATTTTTGTACTGTATGGTTACATATATTATAATAAAAGCTGTTGCCAATAAAAAAAAAATTGTTATCACTGGTTTTATTCGTAATACACAAGGCAAAAACAACACGTGCACAAATACATACAGAGTATTTGTAAGTATCAAGTAATATTCTCAGCCATTAAAATTAAGCTTTTGGTTTGTTGGATTTTAAAGATGCGATAGAAGTATTAAACCAACCTCACCTTGATATACCACTTTAGAGGGGTATATGGTGTCGGGGAACCATGCTATTAGAGCACCCATTCAGTAATTTAATCTGAATGTCAAGGAAATGATGGATCAAGACAATCGTTTGGAACCCTGTTAAGAAACAATTTAAAATTACAATAAAGAAAAATTCAAAACGTATTTATAAATACACCCGCTATTAAATTAGAATCATAGTAAAGAATAGTACAAAAAAAAATAATTTGTTTGTACCTATTTAAAAATGTGACAGGTAGCAAACCTACCTTACCTTGATAGACCCTATAGAGAGTATGTGGTGTCAGGGGAACTATGCCATTAGAGCACCCATTCAGAAATCCGATCTGGTACTGTCTCACAATGTGAGAACTGGCGTGCGTTCGTCTAGAAAAAGTTGATCCCCCTTTTACACCATGAATGGAGCCATACGAGAGATGTTAAAATGTAAAAAAATATTTATATTTACCTGTGCTGCTCATCAACAGTATCAGTATCCATTAAAAAAAAAAAAAAAAAATAAGAACCATATAAACATTGTCCATGGATTATAATCATTTTCTGCATAGCTCCTATTTATTATTTAACATAAAAGCAGTTTCAGATACTTGTATCTAGGAATCAGGTATCAGTCTTTCCGATTTCACTAAAAAAAAATACATCATAAGTAAGACTGTTGCCTAAATGTCCCATCACAAAAAAAAATCAAGTCCTAACTCTTCAAACCCTTTAGGTACTATCATATATATTTCTAAAAAGAAAACATACAATAAAACAATACTAAAAACCTGACTTAATTTTGAAAAACTCCTCAAGAGCTCTACTATGTTATATAATATACAATATCTGTAAAAATAAAATAAGATATCATTCCGTTTTATGCGTAACTTTTAACGTTTAACTACCACAATATTTACAAAATTCTGCTCCAAAAAGCTAACTATGATATATAATGCTCCATGTTTTATTTTAAAATTACTTTAAAAAAAATACTTCACAAATTTTATATATCCAGTTTTTTTTGGTGCAAGCAGCTAAAATTTTACCACAAAATAAAATAAAATAAAAAATAACTAAAAAGGAACTAATTATTTGAAATTTGAAACAAAAGTGGGTTTAATAAGAGGTGTACAAAAGATTTCTGATTTACAAGCAACTTTTGAAATTGTTCAAATAATAATAAATATGTTTTCTTGTTGCTTGTTCTTACCTTGATAGATCTGCTTCCTTGCCCTCCACCATTACCACATCCATATTATTAAGTCTGTTACAAAGGGGTTGTCCGGTTATGTACGGCCAGGTGGATTGTGCACGTGATGCTTTAAACCAGAAAATGTTTTTAAAATCTTTTACTAACAAAAGAAATATATATATTTATAATTGGACCCTAAAAAAAAAAAGAGGTTGACGAAGTCATATGTACTGAGTTATAAAATGTATGGAAAGGAAAGCGTAACTTTAAATAGGCAACGCATAAGGAGAATATAAGCTTTTTTTTTTTGAAATAAAATCATTGATAAAAAAAAGTCAAAGTAAAAGGTAAAGAGGTTTATCAAGTCATACGTATGAAGGCTTATATTGAATATAGCGAAAAGCGGGGGGGGGGGGGGGCTGTGAAGAGGCAAAACATATAGAGAATGGAAGTTTTAAAAAACAAGGACGTGGATAAGAACGGCAAAGAAAATGTATACTGACAGAAATACGGATAAAATCGTGCCAAATAAGTCAGCTGGTTGTTGGGTAATGAAAGGTTAGCTAAATTATGCACCTAATTTTAGCAGTAAACATTTTTAATTTGATCTGACGAAGGGGTTTATCAAGTTATACATGTGGAGTGTTATAATGTATGGAATATCTATCGCCTTTAGATTGTGTTGATTATATAAGGTATACCTAAAGTATATTTCTTGACTTAGATATAAAAAACTGCTGGGTGGGATACAGTGTCATGGTTGCGACAGCAAGACAATAATGATTGAAAGTAAAAGTGTGTTTATGGTATATTTTCATTAACGCTTTTATGAGAAATTCGCTGTATTTACACAGCGGCTGTAAGAAAATAATGGTTGCATGTTCGATTCAGAAAGCTGTTTCTTCTGTGAAAATTAAGCTCAAGTTTGTGTTGAAAATCGAATAAATAAAATGGAAAATCAAAAATTAAGTAAATTTAAGCATGGATATTAGAATTTCCACGTTATCATGACAATTGTGGTATATATATCTGGATATAAGCTATTAAAATTGTTTCTTGAGGAAAACAAAACAATTTTTTTTTTTGAAACTCATTTTGTCAAATAGTGCGGTGTAAAAATGTATGGCAATATACTAAATATATATATATATATATCAAGTTTTAACAGTGATACATCAATATATTCATTATGGTTTACTATTGGTAAGTTTTTAAAAATAAAAATTGTTACTTACTTTTTCTTGGAAGTAAAATTTGGTTGGGAGGCTCAAACCACAAATATATAATAAAATGTACTACAAAGGAAATGGACATGAAATGATTTTTATTTCGAACGTTTTTACGTTAACGAAGTCTATATTATATTATGCAGTTGTCTGAACTAACATGCTACGCGATTGACGTATAAATACACACTGAAAAAGACCGATTCAATTTCAACAGATGAACTGCACTTTTGCAAGAACGAACAAGATCTTGACGCCAACGACCTCTCCAGCTAGTCACACAGGTGTTCAGGTGTTAATTTGCTCTGTATACTCTGCAACTGTATTACTAGATGTGTAGAGTTATATCGTCTACAGTTTTAACTGAATGTATTTTTTTTACTTACACATCAGATCACTTCAAATAAGCAAGATTTTTTTTTTATAAATTTAATTTTTATTACAATATGAAAAAAGATAAATCTGGAAAAATAAATAATTTAATGTGCTGCCTGCAGAGTAATAATACTATATTTAGAAACATCAGTTAAGGAAACAAAATTTATATGCTGCACAATGTACAATAATAAACTACGTTATGTATCTTTACAGAACACGGAGAGCGTTTTTTAGCTTAAAGACGAGCAGTTTAATTGTAGTTTGTTTTTCTAATAATTTTTTTTTTGCTGGTAAAAACTGTATAAAGCGGTTAAACTTGTTTAATCATTATTGCAAATAAGGTTTCCTATTACAGTAATGATTATATTAAAACATTTATCTTGATCTGCAAATACTGCAGCCGTTTGTGCATAACCACACTGTGAATGCGTTACATAGTAATTGCAACAGTAGCAATAGTTTTTTTTATATATATATTGGCGGTGAGTTAATATCGCAAACATTACTTACATAGTAATTGCAACAGTAGCAACATTTTTATATATGGGCGGTCATTTAATATCGCAGACGTTAAAACATTGGTGGCAGACAAAATATATAATACCCCAAAAACACATGCTATTTCTTATGGAGGTTCATTTTTGCAAAAAGTTGTCCCCAGATGTAAAACTGCGCATGCACAAGGACAGAACACTCCAAGACTGTTATCATCACTGCAACTGTGAGGATTGTAACAGCTCTTGTCCTGAAGGGATCATATGAATCTGGTCTTTTCAGGACAAGATAGATCTGTTCTGTTTTTCTATTATTTATTTTTTAATTTTTTGTTTGTTGGTAAAACTCTATAAAACGGTTAAACTTGTTTAATCATTATTGTAAATAAGGTTTCCTATTACAGTAATGATTATATTAAAACATTTATCTTGACCTTCAAATACTGCAGTCGTTTGTGCATAATCACACTGTGAATGCGTTACATAGTAATTGCAACGGTAGCAACAGTTTTATATATGGACGGTCAGTTAATAGCGTAAACTTTACAACATTTGTGGTAGACAAAAAAAAATATAAAACCCCAAAAAAACACATGCTATTTCTTATGGAGGTTCATTTTTGCAAAAAAAAAAGTTGTCCCCCAGATGTAAAACTGCGCATGCGCAAGGGCAGAACACTCCAAGACTGTTATCATCAATGCAACTGTGAGGATTGTAACAGCTCTTGTCCTGAACAGATCAGATGAATCTGGTCTGTTCAGGACTGAACAGATCTATCTTGTCCTGAACAGACCAGATTCATCTGATCTGTTCAGGACAAGAGCTGTTACAATCATCACAGTTGCATTGATGATAACAGTCTTGGAGTGTTCTGCCCTTGCTCATGCGCAGTTTTACATCTGGGGGACAACTTTTTTTTTTTTTTTGCAAAAATGAACCTCCATAAGAAATAGCATGGGTTTTTTTGGGGTTTTATATATTTTTTTGTCTACCACAAATGTTGTAAAGTTTACGCTATTAACTGACCGTCCATATATAAAACTGTTGCTACCGTTGCAATTACTATGTAACGCATTCACAGTGTGATTATGCACAAACGACTGCAGTATTTGAAGGTCAAGATAAATGTTTTAATATAATCATTACTGTAATAGGAAACCTTATTTACAATAATGATTGAACAAGTTTAACCGTTTTATAGAGTTTTACCAACAAACAAAAAATTAAAAAATAAATAATAGAAAAACAGAACAGATCTATCTTGTCCTGAAAAGACCAGATTCATATGATCCCTTCAGGACAAGAGCTGTTACAATCCTCACAGTTGCAGTGATGATAACAGTCTTGGAGTGTTCTGTCCTTGTGCATGCGCAGTTTTACATCTGGGGACAACTTTTTGCAAAAATGAACCTCCATAAGAAATAGCATGTGTTTTTGGGGTATTATATATTTTGTCTGCCACCAATGTTTTAACGTCTGCGATATTAAATGACCGCCCATATATAAAAATGTTGCTACTGTTGCAATTACTATGTAAGTAATGTTTGCGATATTAACTCACCGCCAATATATATATAAAAAAAACTATTGCTACTGTTGCAATTACTATGTAACGCATTCACAGTGTGGTTATGCACAAACGGCTGCAGTATTTGCAGATCAAGATAAATGTTTTAATATAATCATTACTGTAATAGGAAACCTTATTTGCAATAATGATTAAACAAGTTTAACCGCTTTATACAGTTTTTACCAGCAAAAAAAAAATATTAGAAAAACAAACTACAATTAAACTGCTCGTCTTTAAGCTAAAAAACGCTCTCCGTGTTCTGTAAAGATACATAACGTAGTTTATTATTGTACATTGTGCAGCATATAAATTTTGTTTCCTTAACTGATGTTTCTAAATATAGTATTATTACTCTGCAGGCAGCACATTAAATTATTTATTTTTCCAGATTTATCTTTTTTCATATTGTTATAAAAATTAAATTTATAAAAAAAAAATCTTGCTTATTTGAAGTGATCTGATGTGTAAGTAAAAAAAATACATTCAGTTAAAACTGTAGACGATATAACTCTACACATCTAGTAATACAGTTGCAGAGTATACAGAGCAAATTAACACCTGAACACCTGTGTGACTAGCTGGAGAGGTCGTTGGCGTCAAGATCTTGTTCGTTCTTGCAAAAGTGCAGTTCATCTGTTGAAATTGAATCGGTCTTTTTCAGTGTGTATTTATACGTCAATCGCGTAGCATGTTAGTTCAGACAACTGCATAATATAATATAGACTTCGTTAACGTAAAAACGTTCGAAATAAAAATCATTTCATGTCCATTTCCTTTGTAGTACATTTTATTATATATTTGTGGTTTGAGCCTCCCAACCAAATTTTACTTCCAAGAAAAAGTAAGTAACAATTTTTATTTTTAAAAACTTACCAATAGTAAACCATAATGAATATATTGATGTATCACTGTTAAAACTTGATATATATATATATATATATATTTAGTATATTGCCATACATTTTTACACCGCACTATTTGACAAAATGAGTTTCAAAAAAAAAATTGTTTTGTTTTCCTCAAGAAACAATTTTAATAGCTTATATCCAGATATATATACCACAATTGTCATGATAACGTGGAAATTCTAATATCCATGCTTAAATTTACTTAATTTTTGATTTTCCATTTTATTTATTCGATTTTCAACACAAACTTGAGCTTAATTTTCACAGAAGAAACAGCTTTCTGAATCGAACATGCAACCATTATTTTCTTACAGCCGCTGTGTAAATACAGCGAATTTCTCATAAAAGCGTTAATGAAAATATACCATAAACACACTTTTACTTTCAATCATTATTGTCTTGCTGTCGCAACCATGACACTGTATCCCACCCAGCAGTTTTTTATATCTAAGTCAAGAAATATACTTTAGGTATACCTTATATAATCAACACAATCTAAAGGCGATAGATATTCCATACATTATAACACTCCACATGTATAACTTGATAAACCCCTTCGTCAGATCAAATTAAAAATGTTTACTGCTAAAATTAGGTGCATAATTTAGCTAACCTTTCATTACCCAACAACCAGCTGACTTATTTGGCACGATTTTATCCGTATTTCTGTCAGTATACATTTTCTTTGCCGTTCTTATCCACGTCCTTGTTTTTTAAAACTTCCATTCTCTATATGTTTTGCCTCTTCACAGCCCCCCCCCCGCTTTTCGCTATATTCAATATAAGCCTTCATACGTATGACTTGATAAACCTCTTTACCTTTTACTTTGACTTTTTTTTATCAATGATTTTATTTCAAAAAAAAAAGCTTATATTCTCCTTATGCGTTGCCTATTTAAAGTTACGCTTTCCTTTCCATACATTTTATAACTCAGTACATATGACTTCGTCAACCTCTTTTTTTTTTTAGGGTCCAATTATAAATATATATATATTTCTTTTGTTAGTAAAAGATTTTAAAAACATTTTCTGGTTTAAAGCATCACGTGCACAATCCACCTGGCCGTACATAACCGGACAACCCCTTTGTAACAGACTTAATAATATGGATGTGGTAATGGTGGAGGGCAAGGAAGCAGATCTATCAAGGTAAGAACAAGCAACAAGAAAACATATTTATTATTATTTGAACAATTTCAAAAGTTGCTTGTAAATCAGAAATCTTTTGTACACCTCTTATTAAACCCACTTTTGTTTCAAATTTCAAATAATTAGTTCCTTTTTAGTTATTTTTTATTTTATTTTATTTTGTGGTAAAATTTTAGCTGCTTGCACCAAAAAAAAACTGGAGATATAAAATTTGTGAAGTATTTTTTTTAAGTAATTTTAAAATAAAACATGGAGCATTATATATCATAGTTAGCTTTTTGGAGCAGAATTTTGTAAATATTGTGGTAGTTAAACGTTAAAAGTTACGCATAAAACGGAATGATATCTTATTTTATTTTTACAGATATTGTATATTATATAACATAGTAGAGCTCTTGAGGAGTTTTTCAAAATTAAGTCAGGTTTTTAGTATTGTTTTATTGTATGTTTTCTTTTTAGAAATATATATGATAGTACCTAAAGGGTTTGAAGAGTTAGGACTTGATTTTTTTTTGTGATGGGACATTTAGGCAACAGTCTTACTTATGATGTATTTTTTTTTAGTGAAATCGGAAAGACTTTGATACCTGATTCCTAGATACAAGTATCTGAAACTGCTTTTATGTTAAATAATAAATAGGAGCTATGCAGAAAATGATTATAATCCATGGACAATGTTTATATGGTTCTTATTTTTTTTTTTTTTTTTTTAATGGATACTGATACTGTTGATGAGCAGCACAGGTAAATATAAATATTTTTTTACATTTTAACATCTCTCGTATGGCTCCATTCATGGTGTAAAAGGGGGATCAACTTTTTCTAGACGAACGCACGCCAGTTCTCACATTGCGAGACAGTACCAGATCGGATTTCTGAATGGGTGCTCTAATGGCATAGTTCCCCTGACACCACATACTCTCTATAGGGTCTATCAAGGTAAGGTAGGTTTGATACCTGTCACATTTTTAAATAGGTACAAACAAATTTTTTTTTGTACTATTCTTTACTATGATTCTAATTTAATAGCGGGTGTATTTATAAATACGTTTTGAATTTTTCTTTATTGTAATTTTAAATTGTTTCTTAACAGGGTTCCAAACGATTGTCTTAATCCATCATTTCCTTGACATTCAGATTAAATTACTGAATGGGTGCTCTAATAGCATGGTTCCCCGACACCATATACCCCTCTAAAAGGGTATATCAAGGTGAGGTTGGTTTAATACTTCTATCGCATCTTTAAAATCCAACAAACCAAAAGCTTAATTTTAATGGCTGAGAATATTACTTGATACTTACAAATACTCTGTATGTATTTGTGCACGTGTTGTTTTTGCCTTGTGTATTACGAATAAAACCAGTGATAACAATTTTTTTTTATTGGCAACAGCTTTTATTATAATATATGTAACCATACAGTACAAAAATTAACTTTTAAATTAATATATCAATAAAGTGACACTAAAGTAATGTTATTTTTAAAGCTTCAGTTTCTTATATCCATACGGAACAGATCCAAAAGCATCATCAAATTTTCGTTTCTCTGACCTGGGTTTGTAGATCTTTGTCTCTTCCCTAGTGACGACTTCGTGCTCCCTTGTCCTATGTATATTCATGGACGTTATGTAAAGTGGCTCTATAGGTTCCTCTGCGGTGATCATATGACTCATCGTGTAAAAATTAATAAGTTTCCGTGTGCTGTAATTTAAACGGATACCTTTAACTTTACAAACCGTATAGTATGTTTGATATTTGGGGCTGAAGATGATATAACTGTAGTTTTTCGGTCCTCCGGAAGCAAAAACTACTATATAGCTACCAGGTCCGTAGTCTTCCAACTCGTCTGTCATCTCTCCCAGACAACTTCCCATAGGCACGTCCCATTCTCCAGGTTTAGAAACATAGATCACAGAGTCTGTATCATAATACAGGACTCTGTCGCCTAGCTTCTCTAAGTAGCTGTACAGTTTGAGACGCGCTTGGGTTGTTGTGTAAGACGCTATGCATACGTTTACTGTTGCTAAAATATCAGATGCCTCCTCCTTAAATTCATAGCATACTGCTTGTACATTTTCGTTGATGTCTTGTATATGGTTAACATCTATAGAGGGATTCGACAGTAGCTCTTCCAACTCACACGGTTGTCTTACTATTTTTGTTTTTGCTTGATTCTCTCGCTGCCCAAATTTTCCCCTATAAATATACAGTCATAAATATACGTACATAAAATATATAATAAGTGAAAAGGTGTGTGTGTGTGTGTGTGTGTGTGTGTGTGTGTGTGTGTGTGTGTGTGTGTGTGTGTGTGTGTGTGTGTGTGTGTGTGTGTGTGTGTGTGTGTGTGTGTGTGTGTGTGTGTGTGTGTGTGTGTGTGTGTGTGTGTGTGTGTGTGTGTGTGTGTGTGTGTGTGTGTGTGTGTGTGTGTGTGTGTGTGTGTGTGTGTGTGTGTGTGTGTGTGTGTGTGTGTGTGTGTGTGTGTGTGTGTGTGTGTGTGTGTGTGTGTGTGTGTGTGTGTGTGTGTGTGTGTGTGTGTGTGTGTGTGTGTGTGTGTGTGTGTGTGTGTGTGTGTGTGTGTGTGTGTGTGTGTGTGTGTGTGTGTGTGTGTGTGTGTGTGTGTGTGTGTGTGTGTGTGTGTGTGTGTGTGTGTGTGTGTGTGTGTGTGTGTGTGTGTGTGTGTGTGTGTGTGTGTGTGTGTGTGTGTGTGTGTGTGTGTGTGTGTGTGTGTGTGTGTGTGTGTGTGTGTGTGTGTGTGTGTGTGTGTGTGTGTGTGTGTGTGTGTGTGTGTGTGTGTGTGTGTGTGTGTGTGTGTGTGTGTGTGTGTGTGTGTGTGTGTGTGTGTGTGTGTGTGTGTGTGTGTGTGTGTGTGTGTGTGTGTGTGTGTGTGTGTGTGTGTGTGTGTGTGTGTGTGTGTGTGTGTGTGTGTGTGTGTGTGTGTGTGTGTGTGTGTGTGTGTGTGTGTGTGTGTGTGTGTGTGTGTGTGTGTGTGTGTGTGTGTGTGTGTGTGTGTGTGTGTGTGTGTGTGTGTGTGTGTGTGTGTGTGTGTGTGTGTGTGTGTGTGTGTGTGTGTGTGTGTGTGTGTGTGTGTGTGTGTGTGTGTGTGTGTGTGTGTGTGTGTGTGTGTGTGTGTGTGTGTGTGTGTGTGTGTGTGTGTGTGTGTGTGTGTGTGTGTGTGTGTGTGTGTGTGTGTGTGTGTGTGTGTGTGTGTGTGTGTGTGTGTGTGTGTGTGTGTGTGTGTGTGTGTGTGTGTGTGTGTGTGTGTGTGTGTGTGTGTGTGTGTGTGTGTGTGTGTGTGTGTGTGTGTGTGTGTGTGTGTGTGTGTGTGTGTGTGTGTGTGTGTGTGTGTGTGTGTGTGTGTGTGTGTGTGTGTGTGTGTGTGTGTGTGTGTGTGTGTGTGTGTGTGTGTGTGTGTGTGTGTGTGTGTGTGTGTGTGTGTGTGTGTGTGTGTGTGTGTGTGTGTGTGTGTGTGTGTGTGTGTGTGTGTGTGTGTGTGTGTGTGTGTGTGTGTGTGTGTGTGTGTGTGTGTGTGTGTGTGTGTGTGTGTGTGTGTGTGTGTGTGTGTGTGTGTGTGTGTGTGTGTGTGTGTGTGTGTGTGTGTGTGTGTGTGTGTGTGTGTGTGTGTGTGTGTGTGTGTGTGTGTGTGTGTGTGTGTGTGTGTGTGTGTGTGTGTGTGTGTGTGTGTGTGTGTGTGTGTGTGTGTGTGTGTGTGTGTGTGTGTGTGTGTGTGTGTGTGTGTGTGTGTGTGTGTGTGTGTGTGTGTGTGTGTGTGTGGTGTGTGTGTGTGTGTGTGTGTGTGTGTGTGTGTGTGTGTGTGTGTGTGTGTGTGTATTTGTTTTTAAGAGAAACATTGTACATACCAGAAGCTATTGAGCATGAGTTTTGCCATCGCCCTCAAACTTTGATTCTTCACAACAGCATCAAACTCCATCTTTATTCCCTCCTTATCGAAGAACTCTTCTATATATGCATTCTTCTGTTTGTCGGTCGCGCAGTCACCAGGCCATCCACTCGCCTGTTGTTTCATCTGAATGAATGTGTCCATCATATGTGTAAACAGACCTCCAATCTTCTTCGTATAATTGTATTGTTCAATGTCGTACTTCCAGATCTCATACGTCTCCATAATTCTGTACCCATTCTCAACGGCTTTGTTCACCTCATCTATGACCCATGTTCCAATCAACGATCTCTCTTCAAATGTATGGTTGCATTCTCCCTGATACTTGTTAAGGCCACAGGTCCGACAGAGAACAAACATCAATTTATTGTTCATCTTTGTCGGTAGTACTGGGTGATACAGCGCTTTGGGTGGTAAAATCTTACATTTAATCAGCCCGTTCGTAACAGAAAGGTTTAAGTTTTTACAATCATCACCTACATAAACTTTAGGATGTCGAACAGGAAACTTTCCATATTTGCATACCCACGGATACAGGCTACATACATCCACATATTTAATTTTTTCTCCTGGCTTGACCTGATAGAATGTCTTGCAATTACCGGTTCTTCCACCATAGAATGCATCTCGAGGATTCAAGGGAATGCCGGATGTAAGGGGATTATTTTCCAACTGTTGTTTGAGTTCTTTGTTGATCTGAAGGATATCTCTAAACTTACACTCCCACATCTCTATGACCTTATAACCTCGCTGTCTCAGTCTGTCTATTTTCCTTTTAGTCTTCTCTAATCGAATATTCAAGGTGCTGCTGGGATCGTCGTGAAGCGGTTCGTCTCTTCTAGCTGTTATACACGTATGACCGTGGTAATAACATCCATGAAATTCGAACACTTGACGTGTCTCTTCACAGTATCCATCGACTTTGACCCCGTCTACAACGGCCTCTCTTTGTTTGGCCGCGTGCCTAATGTGAATACCCTGTTGTGTCTCCTCATAGATCAGCCAAAGTGTAGCTATTTTTGACTGATTGCCTACATTTCTGTATCCATTACGGGGTATAATTCCAATTGTCTCAGGATTTAGGAAGTTTCGACGGTACACCTTATTACACGCAGAAGCGATAGTGACTGCCTCTGTGAAGGGGCACACATTACACTCTTCAAGAAACATTTTTCTAAATTTCAAACAAGCTTTTGTTAATATGTCTACATCGCTAATGCAGTAGTTAATCAAATCTCTCTGCATATTAAACGTGTCTCCTTTGTGTTCGTTGTACCACTCCATAAGCTTTAGACGGTTATCTTCGCTCATCTGATCAGGATCATAGTACTCTAATTCTGGTAGAAATCCGTTGTAATTGGCATTCTCTAGGGTATTAAAGAGATGTGGGAAATAACCCTTCTTACGCTCTGGTTCCAGATCAAATGCCTTCGGTAGTGCGGCCAGCGCGAATGGGAAGTAATTAATACTATCTATAAGTCTGATATTCTCAATTTTCATTAGAATGATGCTAGTACCTCGCATGATCAGATCAACTTTTAAATCGGTATTCTCCATGATATGCTTTAGAAGAAACTGGTGATCGTAAGCTTTTCCATTGTGCGCCATAACAATTATACTCTTGAAGGCCTTTCTAATACCCAATATGTAATTCACAAAGGTTTCTATCGGTTTTGTCTTGAGTATTTGTCTGCGCACACAACACTTGTTGCATATTGTCTTGGCTTAAACAATTATCGCAGCGCTGTTGAAATACACAAAGGTTAGGCATGTGTATTTTTTCTCCATTAGCTCCTTTATCATCCTGGCGTGCTTCGAGGTCATAGAAAATAAACAACAAGTCTTTATTTGGTGGATTTTGATTATCTGTTTGAATACAACACTGATGTCCAGGAGGGTAATATTTATTTCCACAGTTTTTGCAAAATATTTCACCACATGCATGCTCTCTGTCTGCTTTTATTTGTTTGAGACAGTCCACACACTGTTTAACTTGTTGGCAAACACTCTTTTTACCACACGAACCAGGGGTTTTATGTTTGCTATAACATTGGGGACTTCTAAAATTCCGGTGGCAGGCGTCGCAAGTAATTTCTTGCCTGCTCTTCTCGCAGGGTGGACTCTGCCGGCAACATGGGCATGATGCTGCACATCGGTGATCGTTTTTGTTGTTATAAGGTACATGGCAGGTTTCACAATAGTATCTGCAGCAGAAGGCAGCTTTCAAATTTGTGATGACGTTAAAATGATTTTTATGGTAGAGTAAGTTTATTTTTAGAGGGGCGTCAGAACCGTCATACAGCACCGTTCGACCTTTGGAGCCATATTCGTAAACGGTTATTTGATAATCCCGCATTTTTTCTTGAAATTTTTGAAGTTCAGCGACACCTGCGCCTTCAGCCGGAATTTCTATACCTGTTTCTTCAATCAGTTTCTGCGCCTCTTGATCTTGACGTTTTCCTATATTCTGTCGCACCTGTTTAATATAAGGCACATTTATGAGGTATGCAATAGCCACAACCAGTGCTCTCGGGAGGCACAAATTGTCTTTGTTGTTAATGACAACTACACCTTTCCTGTTTGCACACTTTTCTTCATAAGTGTTGTAGTTCTTTACCCGTCCAGCTCCGCGATACGATTTAACAGCCGTCATCGTCATTCTGAAGGTATCAGAGTGAAAACCTTCAGAATTACTCTGATACATTTTAGCCAGAAGATCCCACACCTCATCAAACGTTATACCTGATGCTCGTCGAAAAGACAGATGAGCATCCCCTTTGCTGAAACCCTCCGACGAGAAGGTAAAACCAACTTTATCTTCTGGTTCGACATCTTGAATTATACGGGCCACAATATCTTTGATGACGTTCTTCACCCAAGCCTCAGGATCTTCTACATTTTCAGGAATGTCGTTGAGTTTAAAAGTAACACTTCGTCGAGTAGTTTTGAACTTCTTATTGATTCGAGATGTTTCCTCAACAATTTGGAACGCCATGTCTATTTCGGAACACTATTCTGTCACAAACACAACTGTAGAAGTACACCACTTTACAATCTTATCAAGGCTAGATATTTTAATGTTTACACCATAAACCCGCGAAGACAAAATGAGAGGCAACCGCTTCTGATAACTTTACTTATAAGATATGTATCGAGCAATTTAGACCTAAAGCGCTATTTCACAATACCGTTTACTTATTTTGATGTTTACACCACAAAGTCTCGAGAACAACTGAAAACCAGCAGCTTCTACTACCTTCCCTTATACAATTCTACGAGTACCGAATATAGAACGCAATTGATGAGTAAACCCTCCCTTATGTTCTTTATGCGCGCGATCACAGGCGTTTGACTTTAAATTCTAATTTATGTTCAAAATAAATTACTAACAAGTAATCATATGGTAAACAAGCACACATCTAATAAATCGTTGTTCATCCTTTCATATGCTATTTAAATGTTCAAATGAGAAACTAAAGTATTTGGTGAAGCTCTTGGAATCTCAATTAGAGATATTAAAAACAGACACCGACTCGACGGGCTCTCTTTACTATGCAATACTTTACTATGGTTCATATAGCTATTTAAATGTTCAAATGAGAAACAATATTATCTTACCAGACTTGACACATTTTCACATAACTATTCTCAGAAACTTCTATATTTACAAATATCCTTTACGAAGGATTGCATACATTGTTTAGATGCATCGATTAGACGAGCTTGCAAACCTCGCTGTTGCATTGATGATAACAGTGTATATGTAAATGGAAGTGTTCTGACCTTGCGCATAATCTAAATGACCAATCAATATTATCTTACCAGACTTAACGCATTTTCACGTAACTATTCTCATAAGCTTCTATATTTACAAATACCCTTTACGAAGGATTACATACATTGTTTAGATGCATCGATTAGACGAGCTTGCAAACCTCGCTGTTGCATTGATGATAACAGTGTATATGTAAATGGAAGTGTTCTGACTTGACTTGACCTGAACAGACCTGCACAAAAGTCCACCTGAATAGAATATCTGGTCTGTTTAGGCAAGAGCTGCTGCAAACCCCCGCAGTTGCATTGATGATAATCTATTTGTAAACTAAAATGTTCTGACCTTTCGCGTGTGCAGTTTACAGCTGGGACAACTTTTTGAATAAACTTCCATAAGAAATAACATGGGGTCCTTATGTCATCTGTCTTGTAGGTAACTGTCAGCGGACATCTGTCGACTGCCGTGTCGGTAACTCAGCTGTCATCTGTTGACTGCCGTGTCGGTAACTGTCAGCTGTCATGTCGGTAATGTAGAGCCCCCCGTACTTAACCACATGACAACCAATGTTGCCAACTACAACAAAAGTCACTAGATGGCGGCAACTGTCAGCTGTCATGTCGGTAATGTAGAGCCCATACTTAACCACATGACAACCAATGTTACCAACTGCAACAAAAGTCACTAGAAAAGTCACTAGAACTGTCTGGCCAAAGTGGCCCACTAACTACTGGCAACCATACCGATCCATTCGCTCCTGAAGTTTTCCACTTCTTGTTCCACTTCCTCAGTTGGGATCAGGTTGACTCGTCCCAACAAGTGCAGCACCCTAGATAACAGACGTTTGAAAACTCGAGAATTTCTGCTTCCCTTAAATTGACTTATCTCCGATGAAAGTTCCCTGTATTTAATCATAATGGCTTCACCATCGGTTTCCTTCTTGAAAGTGACCTTGGGGTATTTTACCGCGTTTCCAGCCCTCTCCAGATTTATCAACGGCCTTAGTGCCGATCTCATCTCCTCGACTGTCTTATCAGTAATGCATACCTCACGCCAAGTTAGCTCAAACTGAAGCTCATCCTTCTTCAGATCATTTACCGACATCTTATCCGTCGCCATCTTTAAGCTATCTATAAATTAATACCTAATCCCTAGCGGAACCTACCTACTCCTTGTCTAAGGCTGCCTTATTGTACAATAACCCCTTTTGAACTAGAGTACACAAAATAACCTACCTATTAGAAAACTGTGAATATTATCAAGTATAAACCAACAGCTATTTAGTAAAAGCAACCCACTATAACCTGTGTCAAAGACCCAACCCCTTTCTGTACACCAAAGTCAACAGCTAAGCCGATCATCACCCTAACATAGTAACTAAAGTAAACAAAATTAAATAGTAGTAAGTAAATAAAATGTAAGTAAATAGAATGATCAATTTAATGTCGCATAATTGTTCAACTAACCTGTAAACCACCCTCAAAATTGACTACAAGTTCTAAACAAATTTCCACATCCTGGCAGGGTCGCCAAAATATGTTACGTACTTCCTAGACTCTTGGCATATGGTTACGTTGCCAGTTCTTTTGATGTGGTATGCAGTCAATGAGAGGGTTGTTAAATAAATAAGATAAAGTCCAAATTCAGGGTTCAAATATATAATCATTCGAATTAAATAAATAAAATAAAACTTAATAGCTCTATGATTTCTACTCTATCCTACTCTAAAATCTACCATTTCCCGAACTGTCATTATAAGATAACGTAAAAGTTCAAACTAAAATATAATATAATCATGCGAATTAGATTACCTCCTACCATATGACGTATCTCCTAGCAAAATCTAATATGTGATTCTTCCTCTATGATTTCTAATCTATACTACTCTACAATCTATACTACTCTACAATTCCCGAACTGTCACTTTCTAGCATCGAACTAATGAACTAACTAACCTCTTAGCATATGTCATATCTCCTAACAACAAAATTTAATGAAACAAATAACTTCTGCTCTTCTTAACCCGCGCTATTCGGTGATAAAAGGAAATATTAAATTGTTTCCCAAAATTGCAATTGCAGTTTTGTTTACATCAGACTCATATAAAATTAGTACATCCGCAATTAATGGATAATTATGCGAATTCCAGGTAAGCTAATGCTAACACTAATACTGTAAAAATGTGAACTCTGGTTTGAACAATTACTTATTGCCGATCCTTAAAACTATTTACATAAAATTACGACTTAGCTCTTTATTCCAGGTACGGCTCCAAGACCTCACTAATTACACTTGTTCCCATAACTAATAACTGTCCATGAATATAATTTGGTTTTCCAACTCAATCAGCTACTGATGAACGAATGTGATAATCCCATACTAGCCATACTTGGTTTTATGCATGCAGCATAACAACCAGAACCGTTCAAAAGACAGAATCCAAGCATAAGAAATCCAGAAATACTGAAATACAGGAACCCCGATACAAAAATTTACCAGGAATCCAAAAAACAGGCCGGAAGAGAAAACCCTAAAATGTTCAAAATATGAAGGCAACCGTGGTTATTTAATTTCAATCTCCAATCACTTACCCAGGCACAGGGGTTTTCCTCACTTATACAAATAGCTTCAACTAAATTCTTAAAATCATAATTGTGAAAATTCTCTACCATTTATATTTTCCATTTAAGTATCTTAAATATTCACTACAAGAACTTGTGAGAGAATAATACTAAGAGTGCCTAAATCAACTGAAATTTCACGCCATCCTTATCTCTTGATCGCCTGGTTGATATGAAAATTGATTAAAATAAAATCAACTGGAAGATAATTAAATAAAATTTTAAAGGAAATTCAAGTTCCCTTACTCGACTATAGGGGGAGACACCTTCCGGTGGCTGGCTTTCTTATCAGAAGGAAAATAGTGACCAACAGGATAGTAAACAAATGAAGATTTTAACCAAACTATGCATCCACCTAAAGTGAAATAATAGTGTAATAATAGTATTTAGTGTTTTTAAGTGTCCAGTGCATATAGAGAGTTTGTTAAATAGGGTTTTGGTATCCTTTTTATATAGAATTTATGCAAAATAGTCATATACACGGCCAGACCGTAACAGTGTGAATAAAGGCTATTTTATTATTATTATTATTATTATTATTATTATTATTATTATTATTATTATTATTATTATTATTATTATTATTATTATTATTATAAAATTTCATAAAGAATTGTAAAAGTGACTCAGCCCTAGAGTTTGTGTCCGAGCCTCCCCGCAACTCATGGTGCGCGTTCGCATCCATGCCGATGATGGTCTGCCATCCACCTGCTCTGCTACCCAGAATCAGCTGCTCCAATTCCTTGGGTGGAGGAGGGTCCGTGCTGTCCCCTGGCAGATAGGCTGCCCCGACAGTAATGTCCCTCGGCCCATCCGCTCCTCCACATCGGATTTTGATAGTTGCCAGGTCCCTAGAAGAGAAGATTCATAAAGGCAGAAACTCTATCCCCTCCCTGGCAAAAATGCAGGCCCTCAGGTTCTCGTTAGTTGTGCTGTAGATGAGCTTTCCAGCAGCTCCGCCGAGTCCATTGATCTATCCTTTATAGGAGTACGGTTCCTGGATGAGGGCCACATCCGTGTTCCTCAGAAACATCAGTAGTCCGGCCGTGGCTGCCCTACTGTGTTGGAGGTTGACCTGAAGGAACCTAAGTCCCATTAACCCTTAATTGCTTGCCCAGTGGGCGGAATCTAACCCTTCCCAGGCCCCAGAATGCCTTGAGGGAGGTTCCTTCAAGGGCTCTGTAACAGGCCTGGTCGATCGAGAGTCTGCCCTTTCTCCTCTGCCTTCCTGCTTAGAACCAACCAGTGTTGTGCCCCCAGTTCAGGATTCTTGATCTTCAGTCTGCTGATCACCGTCTCCTGCGGGACGGTGTCAGGGATCCGTAGGAGCGTCTCTTTGTGAGTTCCTTGGGTTCGACGGCTGTCAAGTTCGCCCCCTTCCAAATCTGACCAAGACCCCCGATCGTTTTCCGCAGCCAGTCCAGCGACTGCGGGCCGGCACAGGTTATGGTGGCGTCTGTCAATCACCGCCATCCCGAGGCCCTCCGCAGCCTCCCTATACAAGCCCGTCTGCGCCGGTTTTCCGGCACTGGTCCTTTTGGGACGTCTATCTGTAGTAGGCGTGCTAGAGCCCGAGCGCGGCGTCTTATGACTCGCCCTCTCCTCTTGGGCCTTTACAGGTGCCCTGGCCCTTTTGGGACGTCTGTCTGTAGTAGGCGTGCTAGAGTCCAAGCGCGTCTTCTTCTGACTCGCACTCCTCTCTTGCGCCTTTACAGGTTTCTCGACTGTCCACGTCCCGGTCGCCATTTTCTGCGCCCTCCGGAGCTTCTTTCTTTGCGCCCCGGAAACACGCTTGGACTGCCGGTGCAGTCTACCCCTACAGTTGGGTCCTCGCTGGTGGAGAGGCCCCCAGAGTCCGCGGACCTCGCCGCCCTCCGGTGGGACCCAGCCTCCAGCTTGCGTGTCTAGGACAAGTCTGTGGCCGAAGCTACCCACCGATCCCCCGTATCTACGTCGGTCGTAAGACTCCAGAGTTTTGCGGACGCTGCCGCCCCCTGGCTCGTCTCCATTTCCGGAATGGACTCAAGGCACGAGTCTGTTGCCGGTGCCACTTCTCGAGCCTCATTGGTTTTGGTTCCATATATATTAATGATTCATGTTGTTTCCACGAGAATGGGGGAAATACTGTCCACACCATCAGAACCCCTTGTGTGGTGCAAGGCGGGTGACTCTGGAGGGTTGCCCGGTACTCCAGAGGTTCCGTTCACGACACCATCACCCTGGTGCCATCCATCCCTAGGCACGGGTCACATGACACCGTAGATTGGGGGAGTTTATTTCGATAATTGTTGGGAGGTATTTTGGAATTATTGTGTTATTTAAAATTATTGTCTAAATAAACATATGTTTACCTAAGATGTTTTGTTATTAAAAAATATATATATATAAACTTTCTGCTTTTTATTTAAATAAATATTTACCTTACAAAATTATATACTTAATAAGACATGTTATATTTAATTTAAATTATACAAAAGTGTTCTTAGATATCCATGAATTATTTGATTTATCTAGTCCTAACCATTTCACAAGTATTTTATCACCCTTCCTTCGAATAATTCTTTCTATTAAATATATGTCTGAATATTTCACTTTTTGAAGTTCTTCATAGAATCCTCCTTTAATTGGTTGCTTTTTTTTCATCTTCAAGATAGTACATGGTTGGATTTGTCAATCTCAGCTCAGCTATTTGAAAAATCTCATTGGACCAGTTTGGTGTATAACCCTTTTCGAAAAGTTCACGGTGTTTACTTATACGAACGAAATCCCCAACATGAAATATTTTTTTCTTCCGATCAACTGTCTTCATATAACTAAATGCGGATTTTAATATATGTTTTTCATGTTTCTTCTTAACTTCTGTTGGTTTCATACCAGTAGTGCTGTGTACTTTATTATTATAATATGATACAGTTTTTTTCAGGAGATCCAACCATTTGTAATTTCCTTGCAGGCTGAATCGCTTCTACATTAGGGTTTTTAATGTTATGTTTACTCGTTCACATATACTAGCCTTGAGGTTTATATAAGTGGTATAATGATTTATTTTAAACTGATCCATCAGGGATTTGAACTCATGACCAAAAAACTCCCCACCGTTGTCCGTCTGTAAATTTTTCGATTGAGTATTCAGATATTTTAGAATATTAGCCATAGTTTTTGCAACTTCTTTTGATGTTTTATTTTTTAATGGTTCAGCCCAGACAAATTTTGAAAAAGCATTAATTACTACTAAAATGTATTTGTACCACATACAGACTTGGAGACTACTTCTCTGGCTTCACTGTTGGTTTTCGTTGGTGAAGGACGTAAGCTAACTGGAGCAAGTGGCCCTACGAATTCTGGAAGTTCTAGGAAGTTCTTCAACGTTTCTGTGACTATAGTTTCGATGCTTGACAGCATTTTCAGACAGATTGAAATTGAATTAGTACGAAATCATGACAACTACAAATAAATATCTGTTGCTATGCTATGATATGATGTTTTGATCAAAAAATTTATCAAATTGAAAATAAAAATGAAACACAGATGACAGATGAGGTTTTCAAAATGTCTATGTGATGTATGTCAATATTTAACATAAAAATAGAACTAGCCTATGATAACTATGATAACAGTTACAACAATACAATAACTAAACAATAACAGTATAAAAGTAGTCTCTATACAACGAAAATATCGACATACATCAGCTCATTATCTTATTACAACTTTTTTGAAAGAATAATTAAATTTATTTTCTTTGACTTATTTAATTAGAAAGAAGAATATCCAAGAAAGGGGAATTCATTAAATCAGTTTGCTCGTTTAAAACAAGGTAGCTATTGTCGTGTGTGTGCTTTTTGACTTCCAAAGCTTCAAAAAAGTCTAGTTTACACTTGTCATTATAAAAATGTTGTGGTTGTATGCGGTTATTTACTGTAGGTCTATGTTCGGTATCAATAATATGTTTTGCAAATGTAGATTTGCCAGGGTGGTTATTTCTAAATGCAGAAATATGTTCTTTGTATAGGGTGTTAAAATTTCTAGAAGTTTGACCTATGTAGATTGCGTTACAATGTGTACAAGCTAATTTATAAACTCCAGCTTTTGTCAGGAAACAAGATTTTTCTTTAGCGTTAAATAGTAAATCACGCGTCGTGTTGTAAGATTTAAAAGCTACCTTTGTATTTGTATAGGTATTTAAAATTTGTGAAATGTTTTCTGAAATGGTTCCAAAATAAGTTATCGAAACGTATCTGTTGTCTTCTTTGTCTCTAATATTTGGATAAACCTAGAAATCACACAACATTTACATAATCGAGAAAGACCTCCCCCACAAACACATAAGTTCTACAAAAGATTTGAAAACCTAAGCGATACAATTTTTACAACTGAAGAAATTTCTTTTCTAAATAAAGGATATAATACTACCCAAAATTTAAATTTACAAACAAAATTAAAGAGATATTAGTTTCCGAATCCGAAATTGCTTCCAGATCTATAAGGCAATATGAAAGATTAAAAATATGTGAATTTTTAAGACATTTAACTTCAAGATATGACAAACGTCAAATTAACGAAACTCAAATTTTAAAATCTGTTCAGCATAAAATATTAGACAATGATCTAGTTTTTACTAAAGCTGATAAAGGAAATACAACTGTAGCTATAAGTAGGGACGCATATAACATTAAAATTAATGATTTTATTACTACAGAAAATTTAACAGAAATTAGGAGACCCAACAAACGCATTTCAGACAAAACTAAAAAATTTACTTAAAAATGTGTCTCTGTTTAGTCAACAAGAAAAGAAATATCTTTTATATAAAAGCCCACAACCACCAAACATGTATGGCCATCTGAAAATTCATAAGCCAAATATACCGGTGAGACCAGTAGTTAGCTATGTTAATACACCTAATCATAAGATAGCGAGCAAACTGGTTTCAATTATTAGAGAATACAATTAGTTTCCAAAATATTCAGTTAAGAATTCTTATGAACTTACAAAAAAATTAAATAACTTAATTATTCCCACAAATAGTAAATTAGTCTCATTTGATGTTTGTAGCATGTATTCTAAGATACCCCTAGGGAATGTTTACCTCTATTAGAAAACGTTTTAATAGAAAAGAACGCAAATGTCATAAAAAGACAATAAATAATGAATCTCTTTAACGAATGTATAAAACAAAACTATTTTAAATTTAATAATAAAATTTATATGCAAAATGAAGGTCTACCTATGGGTAGTCCATTGTCACCTTTATTAGCCAACATATTTATGGAAAACTTAGAAAACCAAATTTTAACATCAGAAATTTCGCATAATATTGTCTTTTGGTACAGATACGTAGATGATATTTTAGCATGTTTTCAAGGCAGTCATACAGAATTAAATGAATTTTTGAATTTTATTAATAACTTTCACACAAATATTCAGTTTACTTTAGAAGAAGAAGCTAACAGTTGTATAAATTTTTTAGACTTAACAATTAGAAAGTTAGAAAATAATTCATTTGACTTTTCAATGTATAGGAAACCAACTTACACTGACACAACCATACCATACGATTCATGTCACCCCTTTTCACAAAAGCTGTCAGCCTACCATTCTATGATACATCGTGCATTTTCAATACCTATGTCACAAAACAATTTTGAAAAAGAAATTTCAATAATTAAGCAAACAGCATTTAATAATGGCTACTCTGTTAAAATAATAAATAAAATGATCGAGAGAAAAGAATACAAATTAGCGATTAATTTAATTTATCCAAATATTAGAGACAAAGAAGACAACAGATACGTTTCGATAACTTATTTTGGAACCATTTCAGAAAACATTTCACAAATTTTAAATACCTGTACAAATACAAAGGTAGCTTTTAAATCTTAAAACACGACGCGTGATTTACTATTTAACGCTAAAGAAAAATCTTGTTTCCTGACAAAAGCTGGAGTTTATAAATTAGCTTGTACACATTGTAACGCAATCTACATAGGTCAAACTTCTAGAAATTTTAACACCCTATACAAAGAACATATTTCTGCATTTAGAAATAACCACCCTGACAAATCTACATTTGTAAAACATATTATTGATACCGAACATAGACCTGCAGTAAATAACCGCATACAACCACTACATTTTTATAATGACAAGCGTAAACTAGACTTTTTTTAAGCTTTGGAAGTCAAAAAGCACACACACGACAATAGCTACCTTTTTTTAAACGAGCAAACTGATTTAATGAATTCCCCTTTCTTGGATATTCTTCTTTCTAATTAAATAAGTCAAAGAAAATAAATTTAATTATTCTTTCAAAAAAGTTGTAATAAGATAATAAGCTGATGTATGTCGATATTTTCGTTGTATAGAGACTACTTTTATACTGTTATTGTTTAGTTATTGTATTGTTGTAACTCTTATCATAGTTATCATAGACTAGTTCTATTTTTATGTTAAATATTGACATACATCACATAGACATTTTGAAAACCTCATCTATCATCTATATTTCATTTTTATTTTCAATTTGATAAATTTTTTGATCAAAACATCATATCATAACATAGCAACAGATATTTATTTGTAGTTGCCATGATTTCGTACTAATTCAATTTCAATCTGTCTGAAAATGCTGTCAAGCAGTGAAACTATAGTCACAGAAACGTTGAAGAACGTCCTAGAACTTCCAGAATTCGTAGGGCCACTTGCTCCAGTTAGCTTACGCGCTGACTACGTCCTTCACCAACGAAAACCAACAGTGAAGCCAGAGAAGTAGTCTCCAAGTCTGTATGTAGTATGGACAAGTTTCACCAAGCAAGGGCAACAACAACCAATGTATTTGTACCCTTTATTAAATTTAGAATAAGGAAGCATTTCTACTAAATCTGCCTGAAACAAATCATTTAATCCCTTAACTATTACATGACGCCTCTATAATTTCTTCTTGGTTTGTGAAGTTCATCCACCACTACTTCTTTTACGTTGATAGCGGACATTTTAGATGTGGTTCTATGGCGCAAGTGCTCGCTTTGCTGTTTGGAGAATGTTCAAAATGAAATGTATCTCCTGAAATGTATCTTGTATTATTTAGAAATATAATGACTTCAGTTGACGGATTTAAATAATTTTTTTCAATTTCCGCAGCGTAGTCAAACAATATTGCATTGGATTGATTATTTAAATACCATCTATGGATGTTTTTATCGATTGATTTAAATCCATTATATAGTAAAATTATTTTTTGTTGTAGTTTCCAATTGAGATTTCTATTTACTATTCTACCAAATTTGTCTAAAGTCATGTTGACAGTAATAGAGCAAAGAAAGATAAATATTATTTATACTATTATGTGGGCTTCCTTTAATTCTTCAATCAGGGAAACTATCTCATTGTGGTTACCGTTATTACCAGCATTTTGAGCTGCAATAAGGAGTTTTAGTCTATCGACTAGTTCATTAGGATCATCCCAGTGTATAAAGCTTATTGGATTTTTGTTCCATTTCATAAAACCCTTTCCTGGGAAATGAACCCGAACGTGGTCTCTGTCCAGGAGGTTTAATTATAGAAGTATATTTCTTTGAGGGATTACCTATTTTGGTTTTTTTTTGCATCATAATTTCGTCGGAAAGCATTTGTTCTTTCTAAAATATGAAGATGTTCTTTATGTTCTGCTACTTTATATGGTGCTGGATTCTTTTTAAATAATAATTCATACAATCCTGTTGTTCCTTTATATTTGACACCTTTTACAACAATATCTTCGTTGTCAAAATTAATTTGAGTCTCCAATATAAAATTTATCTGAAAGTAGGTCATGCCTAATCCCATGCGTATGATCAAAGGCATCATCGGAATCCCTTATCATTGCTACTATGCATTGTCGAAGTAGTGGAGCGAATTGGTCCAAATATGTCTCAAAAGAGCAGTCTTTGAAGTTCTATTCTGTCAATTTCAGCGGGAGGCTCCGGTTCTTGTTCAGGTTCTGCCATAAATACCTCTTCATCGCCTAACTGCTCTTCTTGAAATAAACGACGTGGTCTCATTTTTGTCTCATATTTCACGGACATTTTTTCTGGTTTGCTCAATTCTTCTTCTTCCACTTTGGATGCATTTTTTCCAGTTTAATATCTGAAAGTATCTTTTTTAAGGGTTCTGTAATAGGTTTTAATTCTTCCTCTCTCTGAATGGCAGATTCTACCACATCAGATTTTAGACTTTGCAACTTTCGTTTAAGTGCTTTTCTTGTTTTAATTAGCTGTCTTGCAACTGTTTGATCCATGTTTGCGTTGTCAATAGTTAATTAATACTAAAACTTTTTTTCATCCTTACGGATAAATATAGACATCAAATCCTTTTCTATATCTGCCAGCCTGGAATGGAAATTCTTTATTTATAACCAAAAATCCGAAACTATCTTTCCAACATATATCTTTAAATTTCTGTAATGTCATATCAACATTAACGTGATCATCATAAATATGTTTCAGATTAGTATTATCTTGTTTAAATATTACAAGCAAATTTGCATTATCTCTAATTAATTGTTTTGGAAAGGAGGAATAAGTCTGACATAGATAAAAACAATCTGCATTGTTATGGCGGCCGAAGCAAAAATAGTCTCTCATAATGCTTTGATTGCAGCAAACAATATCGTCGAATATTATGATTGAATTTGACTTTATCTGGTCAGGAGGCATTATGTCAGTAGGTATAGATGAGCGGTTCTGGGCACACCGCCAGCACTGCGATGCGCGCAGTGACGTCATAGTGACGTCATTGGATGGAGAGCCAACAGGGGGCTAACCTGGGGTGACATCATCGAAGATCGCGTCTAAGATGGCCCTCCGGAAGTGAAAAACGCTAAATATTTAAATGACAGATGGCTCAATCTGTCAACGTAAGAGAGCCCGCCATTTTTATTTTTGGTGGTGTCACCTACGCAAAGATGGCGGTTTGCGCATGCGCAAACCAACTTTGTTATTAAGCGGTCTAGAGGTA
Organism: Tillus elongatus; assembly: GCA_964006375.1. Taxonomy (NCBI): domain Eukaryota; kingdom Metazoa; phylum Arthropoda; class Insecta; order Coleoptera; family Cleridae; genus Tillus; species Tillus elongatus. Next base: position 74,148,052 of record OZ023269.1, on the reverse strand, counting down.
TAGTGTTTGGTGTCGTGTTACTCGTCTCGACGAGTAGAATTCAATGCCGCCACCGGAGGTGGTAGTGGGGGCTGCGCCTCCAATCAAAATCGGATTTTTAGAATCCGAATCAAGATTTGATCTAACCTATCTAAATAATAAGACCTCCCATGTTAATTTTTATAAAAAAGACGTATGTAAAGATGGCGGTTTGCGCATGCGCGAACCAACTTTGTTATTAAGCAATGTAGAGGTATAGTGTTTGGTGTCATGTTAATTGTCGCGATGAGTGAAATTTAAATACGACAGTTTGCGTATACGCAAACTAACTTTTTTATTATGCGGTGTTGAGGTATAGTGTTTGGTGTCATGTTACTCGCCTCGACGAGTGTAATTCAGAAATAGTATACACGCATGCGCAGACCAACTTTTCAGCTTTCTAAGTTAACCCCTGCGTGTACAACTTATGATTTATAATTGAGAACGTATTTATTCTATTTATATATTGACACAAGTCGGGTGCCTCTGAATTCGTTGGTCTGATAACGGTTGCTTTTTGCGTAACTAAATTTCTAATTGTCGGGCTGGTAACTGTAGATGTTTCTGTTGTGGCGGTTGTAGATTTGCTAGTACTTAGTGGTGGTCCATACAAATCCTGTATACTGCCTATATCTCTGGCTCCAAGTTCTAACTGATCAGTAACGATAGGATACATTATAGAGTTTACATCGTTGGTGTGTTGCAATCCTAAGAAATGACCAATTTCATGCGTCATAGTTTGCAATAAGCTGACTTTATCATCTGTAGATACGTTGGTGGTTTCTAACGACCACTCTATATTAGAACTTATATGTATCTTACAAGGTCTATTATCTCCTGTAGGTCTGTATGCATGGCCTAAAACTGTACCATTTAGAGTTGTAACATGGTGTGTTGGATAAAAGAAAACGTTGTGTTAGGTTCAAACACTATAACAACATAAGCCTGCCGAACATTTGATGTTTTAGTGAAACGCAGATTAGTATGCTCACCCCATTGGGAAAACGCCTTTCTTATAATTTTTATTATCTGAACATCTTTAGTATGTGCATACCATTGTAAAGACCTTTTATTCCACTTGTTTTTAACTGTATTCAGTTGTTGGAGCATATCTTCCACACTACATCTTTTATGTTTCATCACCTCTAAAGAATCTTGAGTCAGGTGCTCACTATCTGTCAGTGAACTATAATTGTTGTTGCAGTGCAGCTGTAATTTCCTCTTCTGAATGTTTTTCGACAATTTGGCTAGCAGAACCAGTTAAAGACAAATATCCATATTTAATTAGGTAACTTTCCTGTCAGCAAATTTCCTGTCTTCAGCACTTATTTGAGATATTTCAGTTTGTGCCTCGTAACAAGACACAAAAGACACAACAAACAGTAGCTTAAACATGATGTTTGCTTGCTGTCAGAGACTAGACTAACGCAGGTGGCACCAACTATCAATTAAGGAATTCGTCGACGAGATTTACACAAAAACGTTAGAGTTTGCAGAAGCCAAAAGTGGGTGGATGTTAAAGCGACTAATGTGGTTGGAAATAAATAGTAATAAACACAGTTTTAAACCGCAGAGTGGTGTCAACATCTATAAATTGTCGTACACATTCGTAAGCTCATTCAAGAATTTAGTTGTCTTAGAAGTAAGACGTGCTTCAGTCTGCCCTATCTGTTCAAATGGCTACATTAAGTAATGTGTGTTACCAGCAAATTAAAGACAACTTTTGGTATGGTTTATTTGGAGACTGTCAATTAGTTATTTCAATGCGACAAAATTGTGTAAAAGTGGTGAGAAAAGAATCAGACATTAGTTGGAAAATAAGAACACTAAAGAGTTTTTTGCCTATTACAACAGTAAGTTAAAGGAACATTTGGGGAGCTGGAATACCGGCTCCCCAAATGTTCGAGCAGAAGGAATTGACTTAATACCTACAACTGTTACATTTTTGGTAAACATTGGTGGAGCGCAGATTGAAAACGACTTGATATCTGGTACATATGTTTGCAAAGATTTGATATTAAATTTGGCTTGTTGGATATCTAATCCTTTCTATGAAAAGTGCAACCAAATTATTTTTGATTTTTTCGTCAATGAATTTAATCAAAAATACAAGGAGAACCTTAAAGAAATTGAAGTAAAATTAATGGAGATAGATGATGAAGTGCAGCGCATTCGAGAAACAAACGCTAAAGTTACAGAACATCTTGAAGATATATCCCCAAAGCCAAGTAACCCAGGAAAAATAAGTGTTTGGTTTACTTTCAAGAAATTAGAAAGACGCTACATACCCATATTATGCAGTGAGAACGCAGAAGAAAAGTTTTCGAAGAGCTGTTAGGAACTTTAAAACTAAAAATCCCGATTGCGAAATGGTTCTAAACATGTTGTATGATCCAAATTCTATAAGTTATAATAATGTTGACACCACTCTACGGTTTAAAACTGTGTTTATTACTATTCATTTCCAACCACATTAGTCGCTCCAACATCCATCCACTTTTGGCTTCTGCAAACTCTAACGTCTTTGTGTAAATCTCGTCGACGAATTCCTTAATTGACAGTTGGTGCCACCTGCGTTAGTCTAGTCTCTGACCGCAAGCAAACATCATGTTTAAGCTACTGTTTGTTGTGCCTTTTGTGTCTTGTTAAGAGGCACAAACTGAAATATCTCAAATAAGTGCTGAAGACAAGAAATTTGCTTTAAGTTCCCTAATTAAATATGGATATTTGTCTTTAACTGCTTCTGATAGCCTAATTGTCGAAAAACATTCAGAAGAGGAAATTACAGCTGCACTGCAACAGTTTCAGTTCACTTATAGTTCACTGACAGATAGTGAGCACCTGACTCAAGATTCTTTAGAGTTGATGAAACATAAAAGATGTGGTGTGGAAGATATGCTCCAACAACTGAATACAGTTAAAAACAAGTGGACTAAAAGGTCTTTACAATGGTATGCACATACTAAAGATGTTCAGATAATAAAAATTATAAGAGAGGCGTTTTCCCAATGGGGTGAGCATACTAATCTGCGTTTCACTAAAACATCAAATGCTCGGCAGGCTGATGTTTTAGTTGTTATAGTGTTTGAACCCAACACACACAGTTTTCTTTTATCCAACACACCATGTTACAACCCTCTAAATGGTACAGTTTTAGGCCATGCATACAGACCTACAGGAGATGATAGACCTTGTGAGATACATATAAGTTCTGATATAGAGTGGTCGTTAAAAACCACCAACGTATCTACAGATGATAAAGTCAGCTTATTGCAAACTATGACGCATGAAATTGGTCATGCTTTAGGATTGCAACACACCAACGATGTAAATTCTATAATGTATCATATCGTTACTGATCAGTTAGAACTTGGAGCCAGAGATATAGGCAGTATACAGGATTTGTATGGACCACCACTAAGTACGAGCAAATCTACAACCGCCACAACATAAACATCTACAGTTACCAGCCCGACAATTAGAACTTCAGTTACACAAAAAGCAACCGTTACCAGACCAACGAATTCAGAGGCCCCCGACTTGTGTCACTATATAAATAGAATAAATACGTTCTTAATTATAAATCATAAGTTGTATGTGTTTTATATGAAATGGGTCTGGATTATACATTTAAACAATATTAAATCACCGTATGGAGCTCCAAAGTTAATCACTGATTAGATACCTGCGTTGGGTTACAACCTGGCGAAATTATCCAAGCTGGCATGGAATTATTTATTCCACGTACACAAAAAACCTCTTCAGCCACTCAAAAGCCTTGGTTCTCTAAATCCTGTGACAAGGCCAGACTTGAAAAGGTCAAAGCACACAAAACGTTTCTACACAATCCCAGTCAAGAAAATCGTCAAGCATTCAACGACGCAAGAAACTGCTATGTCCGCATTCTTTCTGAGGCAAAAAACTCGTTTAATAACCACATCAAAAACAAAGTCCTCTCAAGCTCCAACGGCGGCAAACCCTTCTGGACTCTTGCTAAGTCTATTGGGAATAATTTCTGCAAGAGCACGTTCCCATCTCTCGTCTCAGGTGATGAAATTGTTTCTACCGCCCTGGGCAAGGCTGAACTTTTTGCTTCGTTGTTCGCCGGAAATTCTACTCTCAACCCACCTCCAAATGTTCAACCACCAACAGTCCCCAATGTCGCGCATAAAATGACTGATATCATTTTCAAAACTAAAAAGGTACGAAAGATGCTCTCTTCTCTTAATACCAGGAAAGCCTCTGGCCTTGACGAGATCCCAGCAATTGTTCTCAAAAAATGCGCACCAGAACTTGCTCCTGTCCTGACTCGTCTGTTTCAGATATCTTACAATAAAGGCATATTCCCTAGTAACTGGAAAACTGCTCGAGTACAACCCATCCCCAAGAAAGGATCCAAAGCGCTTCCTAGCAACTACAGGCCTATTTCTCTCCTTTCAGTCATCTCTAAAGTAATGGAAAAGTATATAAACACCGAACTACTAAAATTCCTTGAAAAACACAGTCTAATCCACGACAGGCAGTATGGATTCTGTCAGCGCAGATCGACTGCCGACCTCCTTTCCTTTGTCACCCATTCTTGGAACAAGTCTATGGAACAACACGGTGAATCCCAGATTGTTGCTCTAGACATATCCAAAGCTTTCGACCAGGTCTGGCACGCAGCGCTGCTTAATAAACTTCCGGCCTATGGCCTACCACCAAAACTTTGTACCTGGACAGCAAATTTCCTCTCCAACAGGAGCATATCTGTTGTTGTGGATGGCCATTCCTCTGAACTGTATCCAATTAAAGCAGGAGTTCCTCAAGGTTCAGCTTTAGCCCCTACTTTGTTTCTTCTCCACATCAATGACCTCCTCTCTAGCACATCTAACCCAGTTCACAGTTACTCGGACGACAGCACCCTCCACTCAAACATACAATATTCTAAGCCTGTCTCTTTAGCCCAATTAGATGAGGATCGCAGACTCATGGAGGGTTCTGTCTCCGTAGACCTCCAAAAAATATTAGACTGGGGAAGTAGAAATCTTGTACAATTCAACCCCACCAAAACTAAGTCTTGCTTTCTTTCTCAGAAGAGATACAGCAGCCCTAGACCCATCACAATGAACAACCAAGTTATTCAAAGTAATGAGTCCTTTTCTCTTGTTGGCATTTCTGTGGACCGAAATCTTAATTGGCACCAACATGTTACATCAATTGCAGAAGCGGCTGCTAAGAAATTGGGTTTCCTCTTCCGGGCTCGCAAATACTTTTCACCAACTAATCTCTATACCTTATACACTTCACAAATAAGGCCAAACCTCGAATACTGCTCCCACATCTGGGGTGCAGCAGCCGCTTCTACACTCGCTATCCTGGACTCCATTCAAAAGAGAGCTATACGTCTCATCAGTGACCCTACCCTCACCCAAAGGCTTCCATCCCTTGCCCACCGACGTGCCGTTGGTGACCTCTCTCTCTTTTATAGATATCTGCACGGGCACTGCTCAGAGGAGCTTTCCTCCATAATTCCCCCACCTGCTGCCCCCAGCAGATCTACCAGGGGAACAGAGCGAATACACCCTTTTAATGTCCAGGTCACCAGACATAGAACATCTTGTTATGCCCGCTCTTTTGTCCCGAGGACTTCCAAGTTGTGGAATTCCTTGCCGGCACATGTTTTTCCTTCTCCTCCGAACCTCCAAACCTTCAAGTCCAGAATTAACAAGTTGCCTCTTTCCTCCTTGTCGACACCCACGGTACGATAGTATTTAGGCTGTAAGCCCTCGTGGTGTGTTGTTGACATAAAAAAAAATGCTATTTATCAAAAATCAAATCGTGATATTGTTATATTTATTAATGGTGGCGTCTTTTTGATTGCTTATCCAAGTTTTCACCTTCGTTATCATACTACATTTGCGAATATGGGGCTTAAAAGTATTAAAAACTGAATGCAGCAGTCAACACCTATGCGGGTCAAACCATTCTATTTCATGATGACAACATGTATCAAATAGTAACCGATTATGGATATAAGTTTTCAACTTTACAAGCTGGATTTACATCAGACCTCTACCCGGACATTCCATCAAAAATCGAAAGCGTTTTTCGCTACACCAATGGTATGTTGTACTTTTTCCGTAAGAAACGATATTTTGAATTTAACGAATTCACCAACATATTAAACAAGGTGGCACCTTTTGACCCTGCTATATTTGGTATACAATGCCCGAGTGAAACTGTTTTTGAACAACTGCAAAAACTTTTGCAGAAACTAACAACTTTCAAAGATGTGCTAGATGAAGACTATGAAGATTATTTGTAACTTATTACATTTAATAATTTAATAAAATGTGACATATTGTTAATAAATATTTGAAAAATAGTGTCTTGTTTTCATTGTTTACCTTCAGCATCTAAATTCTGTCTCCTTTACACCAAAGTTAAAAAGTTGGTCTGCGCATGCGTTTATACTATTTTTGAATTCTACTCATCAAGTCGATTAACATGACACCAAACACGTGGTGACTAACTTAAAAAGCAAAAAAGTTGGTCTGCGCATACGTGTATACCATTTCTGAATTCCACTCGTCGATACAAGTAACATGACACCAAACACGTGAAGATTAACTTAAAAACTAAAAAAGTTGGTTTGCGCATGCGCAAACTACTATATTTGAATTTCACTCGTCGAGACGAGTAACATGACACCAAACACTATACCTTTGCACCGCTTAATAACAAAATTGGTTTGCGCATGCGCAAACCGCCATCTTTACATACGTATTTTTTATAAAAATTCACATGGGAGATCTTATTATTTAGACAGGTTAGATCAAGTCTCGATTCGGATTCTAAAAGTCCGATTCTGACTGGGGGCGCAGCCCCTCGCAGCTCCCACTACCGCCTCCGATGGCAGCATTGCATTCTACTCGCCGAGACGAGTAACATGACATCAAACACTATACCTCTGCACCACTTAATAACAAAGTTGGTTTGCGCATGCGCAAGCCGCCATCTTTGCGTACGTCACACCACCAAAAATCAAAATGGCGGGCTCTATTACGTTGACAGCTTGTGCCACCTCTCATTTAAAAATTTAAATTTCTCGCTTTTTTCACTTCCGGTCGGCCATATTAACTATTTTAAAATGTAGTAAAGATATTGATTTTTCAAAAGCCAATTCCATCTGTAAACTTTTAGGGTTTAGTAATAAGCTTTTAAAGGCGAATTTAGTTCATGAATCAGAAAATCCAGTTGAAATTATTAAAGTAAATGCTTTATGTATTGTCTGCAACATATCTTCTGGTTCGTATAATAATGGTAACTCGGTTCATACAATACATCAGTTTTTTCCCACTGTACCTCCTGGATATAAAATAGTGGAAACGCCTCAAAACATCGTTTACTTTCCAGTTACCGTTAAGACCATTACTAATATAACCATTAAGGTACTTGATCAAGACGGAAACTTAGTAAATTTTAGGGGTGAAACGGTTACAGTAAAGGTGCATTTAAAAAAGATATATAAATGGTCGTGAGATATAATGCTTTATATCCACCCTCTTGGTTACCAGAGTATAAAAACAGAAACCTTCAGAAAAAATTCAGTATTCTAAAAAGGCCTAAGCAATTAACACTTTTCAACCGACAATTCTTAAAATCACTTGGTTTTCAAGTAAAATGAATATTCTTGACGTTGCACAAAAAGTAGTTGTAGATGGTTCTATTGTAGATTACCAGTACCATACCTACCAGGCATGTACATCTTCACAATTTGATTATAACGATGAACAGCGGATCACTGTTCAAGAACTTGATGCATATACACTTCCTTCTGACAGCTTTTTGTACATTGAAGGTAAATTAACCGAAACCGATGGTACCGTCTCGAACAATTTGTTTTTTATTAACAATGCAATAGCTTTTCTTTTTGGAGAAATTCGTTATGAACTGAGCGGGGTAGTAGTAGATTCCACGCGCAATGTAGGACTTGCTTCAACAATAAAAAATTATTTTTCATTAACTTCTAACGAAAACATAAAACTTCAAAACGCAGGTTGGTTTCCTTAAAGCGAAAAACGCACAGATGATCGTATCAAAGTCGATGCGAATGAAAATTTCAATGTTCGTATTCCATGTTCCCACTTATTGGGATTTTTTGGAGATTACCGCAAAATTATAACGAATATGAAACAAGAATTAATCCTTATTAGAAGTAGTGATGATAAAGATGCTGTATGTTGATGATCCTGCAGCTCCCACCTCTACAGTAGATGAGCCGAAAGTTACAATTGAGAAGGTGTCCTGGAAAGTTCCCCATGTAACCGTTTCTCTCGCACAACAGTTACAGCTTTCCAGACAAATTCAAAAGGGGGTGGAAATTCCATTCGCCTTTCGAAGCTGGGAGTTAATAGAATACCCAGCTCTTCCAAAAACATCTAGACATACTTGGACAGTTAGACCACTACAAAACTCGAATCACCACGCCATATTCTTACAGGATTTCAAACTGATAGAAAAGGAAAGCTTTTAAAAGATATGAGTAAATTTGATAATTGTAACCTAAGAAATGTTAGAGCTTTTCTAAACACTGAAAGGTATCCTTACCAGGACCTCAACTTAAATATTCTGGAAAATAAATTCGCCTCACTTTACGATATGTTTTCAAAATTTCAACAATCTTATTATCAAAAAGAAAATCAACTCCTTTTTACACCAACTGAATTTGCAAAATCAGCGCCTTTAGTTCATATTGATGGCTCCCGACAAAAGGATAGCATTCAATCAGGGTCGATTGCAATGAGACTTGAATTCGAAACAAATGCAAACGTACCACATAACACATCCGCATACTATTTAATTTTACATGATAAACTATTTACTTACAACCCCCTGACGAAAATCGTAAGACAATTTTAATTATACTATTTAAGGTAAATGCATTCCTTTACCTATTTCAATTTGATTATGACGTTGAGGTATAGACAACAACTCAGTGCTCATTTAAAAGAAACTAAAAGAACTCAAAAAAGTGATTTTCTTTTACGGCATGAAGAAAAAAATGTATAAACGCTTTTCAAATCTGTCATTGTAAACTATACTCGTAATTGATATTCAAGGTCTCAAACTGGAAAATAACAAATTTCTTCCAAAAGAACTTGCATCGTTTGATGGTTCCAAGATCTGTCACTATGTTTTTAAAGCACCATTTAGTCTGGATTATTTACCCCAAAATTTACAAGTGCAGACGAAATGGTTAATAAACCATCATCATTATATTGATTGGAAATTAGGTTTTACACCAGTACACAATTTTGCTAAAATAATCAAACATCTTACAAGCTACACCAACGTCGTTTGTGTGAAAGGAAAGGAGAAAGCGATTATGCAAGAAAATATGCATCATCCCTCGTTTTGAAATTAGATGAACAACCCGCACTTCAATCATCTACACCTTCTTGCATTTATCATTTAAATAATCATTGCGTTTGCGCCCTTACTAATGTATACTTTTTATTTAATAATCATATTATGAATTAACTTTTATATTGTAAATATTTTAAGATAATAAAACTAGTTAAAATATATTGATTTTCTTTTATTTAAAAAACTGTGTATAGGAATACAATGTCTAACTTAAATTTTCTACAAATTTAAAATGGAACATAATGTTCAAATAAGTGTTCAATTTCCCCAGTTTGCACATAAGCTTTGTGTGAAATAACAAAAAACTCCTTTGTACAGTTGCCACTTAAATATATGTTACACAATTCATACAAATATGAATTAGTCCAGTCATCTCCTTCAGACTAGCATTTTTCGTCACCAGCTATGTCTCTTATTTTGCACACAATTATTCGAAACTTCTCTTCTAGCTCATTACTTTCCATTTTTTCACACCGGCATTTGCTGTTCACATTTGCCATCGTACTGTTTATAATCTACCGACGTTGACGATGAAATTCCCTACTACTGACACAATTCACCGTTTCTTCAATATTCCCAGCTGGACTTATTCTTACACAACTACACATAAAAGCCACTTCGGTTGGCTGTTTGCACTGTTCTGCAGATCTATATTTTATTCGCCTATTACAATAGGAACTGCTATGAAGGTGATATTTCACGACGACACTTTTGTCGCGCATACTAAGCACTGCATACCTAGCTCCCACCAAACAATCACTGCAGACTATTGAACCCATGCAAGGATCTCCTATAAAATAAAATTTGTGGCATTTTTCTTTACCCACGTTAACAGCCCCAAGGTGTGCATCCATTAATGCTACAGCTTGAATATGACGATTTTGCAGAGCACTTCCTTCATAATTTAACGCATATCGATGGCGAATATTTGCAGCGTTGCGTAAACTTGCCCAATTAATTTAAAAATTATGGTCCGACATTGTATTCCTACACACACACACACTTTAAATAAACTCGAACTCACAGACTGCTAATACTAAACTGAATTACACGAGCTATCTCCCATTCATATATATAATACAAATTTCAAGGACGAATTTGTTCAAGGTTATATCTCATAATATGACCTTGGAATATGGCCTTGGAATATGACCTTGACGTCGGCCTTGACCTCACTCACTCACTCATCCGTGTTCCAGAACATGCATATACTCCCTACTGTCTTTAATTTGCTGGTAGCACACACCACTTAATGTAGTCATTTTAAACACACTACTAAACACTTAGATACTCAAGAGCAGACTGAAGCACGTCGTCTTAGTTCCCAGACAACTAAATTTTGAATGAGCTTAAGAGTGCGTGTACGACAATTTATAGATGTTGACACCACTCTACGGCTTAAAACTGTGTTTATTAATGTTTAGTTCCAACCACATTAGTCGCTCCAACATCCATTTCGGCTTCTACAAACTCTAACGCTTTTGTGTAAATCTCATCGATGAATTCCTTAAATATATTTTCAAAATTAGTTGAAGCTGTAACATTTTTGTTTTTAGTATTGAATGATTTCATTTCTTTTCTATTTCGACTTTGGAGCACATACTAACCAAACAATTCTAGATTCATGTTAATTTGATTATGTTTAGCTAAAGCAGCTTCAATTAGATGAAACACTTTATGTCTTGTTGTTTCCATAAACTGTTTAATATCAATACCTTTTTCGTATATACGATAAGTAGCCATTCTATTTTTAAAAGCTTGAGTCAACATATGCACTTGTTCAACTTGCAATGGCTCACATACTTTTGATTTTTGGGTTTCACTGCGCAAATGACCAGAAAATGTACCCTTTTTAACTTGTAACGAGGATGATTCGCAGTATCTCATCTTAACCATAGGTGCTTAACTAATGAATAAAACACACGTGTTTAGTTTATATATATATATATATATATATATATATATATATATATATATATATATAAACAAACATGTTTACGATACATATCCTTAAGTGCTGTACTATATTTAAAACAAAAGTACATCAGCATAAGTATGGCAAGACATATAAGAATACCAGTTGCTATAAACACAGAAATATAATTTGAGGTGAACAGGTAAGAATCATTTAATACAAGAGTCTCACCACGACTGCCATTAGCAAACAGAAACATAAGTTTGTAACGCACCACTTCAGACTTGCTTTTGGACATGTTGTACATTGAAAGTTGGATAAGTTCGTCGTTATGTAGATGTGTTGTTGGAAGACCAGACCATTGCATGTAGTCGTCGATGTCGAAACAGATTCGCACTTCTTTTACACTGGGTGGTTTGTAAATATAAAACACATTTTGACATAGTGCTGTTAGGATGATGAAACTTGCTTTAAAAAGGCCCAGTGTATATCGTGTGTATTGCTTAGAAACGATCATGTATTTGCTTCTTTATAAAGTATAAACACTCTAACATACTAACTCGGAATGATAGTTCATAATCTTTTAATCCTCATCACATGGTAGCTCCTTCTTATTAACACAGTTGAGAACATCAGCAACACAATAGAGGAAATCACTAAGTCGAATATCAAAATTCAAATTAGTTAGAAACTTAAGCTTTTCGTTGATGATTTCAACCAGATCTAGTAGCTGTCGAACTGCATCTTCACTTAAATAAAAAGTAGCAGTCATCTGAGATTGATACACCTTTACTGTTTAGTATTTTAATAGATTTCATGGTACATATTCCAATATTTTCAGGTTCGATCTTATTACCTTTGGTGAAGTATTCTTCAACCGCTTTCGTCAGTGTTGAAATAAAGTAATCTCATTCCCATGAGCCAGATGAGATTGTTATATTTGAATTTGGTGGATACGAGTTTGTATTAAAAATTTTAATTATTGGAATCAATCGGGCAGCTTTTGATATACCAATTGCAACACTTAGAGATGGATTAACAGCATACCTTGTTTCCAGCATTCTACTTTCTTGCTTAATCTCATTAATATTCTGGCGTAGAGCTGCACCAATTTGACCCCAATAACAATCTACACAAACATGGTTATTAATAGGTCTAAAGACTTTAGGTCTATCGTTAACATCGACACCATACATGTTGAACAGAACAAGTACACTAATATATAACTATTGTGAGTAGATTGCAGACAAAGACTGATGTACTTGCTTGCCACCTAATGTTTATATATATACTTATACCCCCACTTTTTAATTGTTTATTGAAACTCATGTAACCGTCATCGTTGTTGTTTGCATTTTTGTAGAAGGTCACATACATTCGTAGGAGATCACATAGATTTGTAGAAGGTTACGTACATTTGGATTTGAAAACATATGACTCATTTCCTGTTTCATGAATCGGAATCCAGATTGTAGTCGAGGTCACTCTCAGTTTGCAGCTGTTGGTTGTTGCTATGTTGTCATATGTGGGGTATACTCAACATGTCTGGCAGTTGAATATTCTTAGGATTTTTGTTTTTTGTTTAGGGCTCGAGGTTGTTCTTAGTTTGCAGCTGTTGGATGTTGCTATGTTGCCATATGTGGGGTATACTCAACATGTCTGACAGTCGCATATTCTTAGGATTTTAGTTTTTTGTTGTTGTTTAAAGCTCTTACCCCCGCCGCCCCGGCGCTACAGCCGGTGGTTGTTGCTATGTTGCCATATGTGGCGCATACTCAACATGTCTGGCAGTCGCATATTCTTAGTTTTTTAAAATCTTATTGATGAGCTGAGTAAAATGACACCCCACACATAAGGCTTAGGCTAAAAACTAATAAAGTTGGGCTTGCGCATGCGCATATGCTCTATTTGAATTCTACTCATCGAGCCCAGTAAAATGACACCTCACACATAGGGCTTAAAGCAAAAACTAAAAAGTTGAGTTTGCGCCTGCACCAACCGCCATATTTACTTACGTCACTCTTTACAAAAATCAAAATGGCGGAGCCTCTTATTCTGATAGCTTCCGTCAGCCGTTTTTTTATTTTCGCGCCAACAGCCGCCATATTGGATTACGTCATCTCAGTTTAGAGCTTACGTCACAATCTATACAGTTATACAACCACCTCACGCCTTCCGCCTCCCAGTAAAGCGGGAGGCGGGCGCAGAACTGCCCATCTATACCTATTTGCAGATACAACCCATAACCGCTACGCTGCTTCTCCATATCAAGACCTTTACCCAATCTTTTACACTTTGATTTTAATTTCAAACCACTGCCTCTCTTACCCATAGCGATAGCCTTCATTGTTTTGTTGTAACGTTCTTCTTCCTCTAGTTTCTGTTTGGCTGCTTTAGCATCGTTAACTGCCTTAGGAATACCAGCAGCACCACCACCTAGTGCTGACAGACCACCAAAAATCAACTGTAACAGTGGAAGGAAGCCTCCGCTTTTAGGTATTTGAATAACTCGGGATATCTGCACAATCTTACGTCCACCAACATGTTTAACGATTGCATGAGCGATATCAAACACAGCTTTCTCTGTTGGGATGTAAGGTTTCTGTCTTTTACAACTTCTCCAATCAAACTAAGAATGTTTTTAAAGGGCACTTTCTTCTGTGGTTTCGAGTTGATTACATCAAGACCCATATCAAGCTTTCTTTTAACTTTCATGATATTTATAACACTCTAAGCGGCTAACTTTTTACCAAAACTTGAGTCTTTCGACTTGACTCTCTCTCCCAAGCTCGGTTTTCTCAACATCTCGTCAGCTCGATGCCTATCACTTAACTGTTTTGATTGAGAATAAGCGACGTCGTGATCTCTACAAGCACGATCTAGAGGATTAATACCTTGATCACCTCTAGCCAGGCGTTCTTTACGTTTAGTACCTGGACCACAAAATTGAAAACCAGGTATGTGTAACTCAACAGGCAATTTGTTAATGACTGTGTCAACAAGACCTTCACCCTGTGACAACAACATTGATACTAACTGTACAACTCACTTGCATCTCTCTATATATTTATACATACCGAAAAATATAGTTTAGTTTAAGTCAAGATGCGTACCATCAAACATGCTTCTGTCTTACCTATTACAAATATAGATTATGTTGTTGTTATATTCCGCAGGCGTCAATTTGGTTACCGGGATAACCTAAAGTAATTTTTGTCTCCTACAAATTTATAAATTTTGGTGAAAATATGGGTTGCTTGGAAAGAATAGCAGTTAGAAACACATTACGAAATAGCAGAGATGTATGGTAATTGAAGTGTTAGAAGGTGCGAAATAGAAGAGAAAGAAGAATTTAAGTTTGGTACGTCAAAATCTCAAATTTATTGAATTTGGTGTCGGACTGTCAAACTATTTAGGATTCAACCTTCTAAAGTATGTTATATGATACACCACAAGTCGCATAAGACTTATTGTATTAACATAATGTATAATTTTTGCCAATAAACAACAATAATAATAATAATAATAATAATAATAATATCTTCAGAACAACAAACGAAGGCATGGTCCTCTCTTCCCAAATACAGTTAGATGTATCATATGTGGTGCTAGTTTGTGTGGTAATACAAATGTCATGCTGAGTTATTGTTTGAACCGAACGGTTTAAAGTTTGATAACGTGTATTTGTATTCAAAGCCTTTTTAGCAACCCTGCCAGCTGTCTAGTTGGTTGGTTGGTTGGCTTGGTTGGTTGATTGGTTGGTTGGTTGGTTGGTTGGTTGGTTGGTTGGTTGGTTGGTTGGTTGGTTCGTTGGTTGTCTGTCTGTCGTTGGGTGTCCGAATCGAGCAGCAGTGATGTTTCACGGCAACATGCGATAAATAAAAATGCGCCATATATACTGGAATAGTCTGGGTGTACACCGTTAGTATGTTCTGGACTTTTATCATGTTCACCTCGTTCTTGCAAGATGACTTCCATATCAAAATCTGATTACCTGAGTTTACTGAATCTAAATGGCATTAAGGCGATTTCACCACAAGAAATGGCTAAAGATTACGAAGAGTGAACTACACAATGTTTTCATGTTCTCTTAAATGAACAAGGTTTTAATTTGTTAGTTTATGTACCAAATAGTAAGTGGTATTGGATTTGCCGATGTCATTTAGAAGCAGATGATGGAAGTGCGGCACATGAACACATGTACGCTTTGATATATTTTACAAATGGGTCTACGGTTCAGGGATTTAAGAAGAAGCTGCAACGTTTAGGGCGTCGTTTGCAATCTTAAACCACTTCCAAGAAAATTATTTGTCTAGATCATGCTGTTGGAGTGTTAAGGTATATTGCTTGTGCAGATGGGCAGAAGCCTCTCCTAAGAGATGGTGATGGTCTTCGTGGAACGCCGCACTCGCGTTATTCTAGGCGAGTTTACTGTGATTCTTGACTGCATGGCAGAGGAAGAATATGAAACATTGAAAACGTATCAGTTTACGCATCAGTAAAAGAACTGCACAATAAGGAGACTTGCCAGTGCGACAGAGGAGTATCGGATAATCGTAGAAGACAAAAAGCCAATGAAAAACGAAGACTCTTCTACCAAACAGAAAAAGTAATTGCAATCAGAAAAGCGTATAGGGAAAAACAAGTTCAAACAGCTGATCAAACACTTAACGCAACTGGGTCTAAATAAAAAAGCAGATTTGCAAAGAGAAAATTTTTAAATTAGTTAATTTGTTGAAGTGTACACATAAAGAAATCCATTTTAACTGTTTTAGTGAATTTTCTTTAAAAAAATTCACTAATGAGGAGATCTCGACTTATTAATTTTGAAAAAATTTCTGCAAATTAGCGTGAGCTAGGTCTCCTAGAACCCATATCCTGGGTCAGTTTAAATTTTTATATGTTTATATATATATATATATATATATATATATATATATATATATATATATATATATATATATATATATATATATATATATATATATATATATATACGTGCACAGCTATCTTTGTCACCTCCACCCACCGAAAAGGCACCCAGGCCTCCATGATATATCATTAGGTTTTTTATGTATATTTTGCAGATTAAGCTTGTAACAATAATTATCTTTAAAGGCATCATGAGAGGGGTAAGGATTAATTAGATTTGTTTTATACTTTTTTTTGACACATTTTTAAATGTAACACGCCTCCATATATAAATCGTTGAAAACAACTCATTTTGTGTTTGATCCGTTACACGTATCATTCGTATACGGCACCAACAATGTTGACAAATCTACATATTAGGTTTTTGCTTACTACTAAGAGATCTTGCCCTTGGCCTTAGTTTTTCTATTTCAGACCCTATTATTTGTCAGGAACCGGTAAAAATCCCGTCTTAAAATAGAGTTGGAGTCTATTTATATTTATTTACTCTTTACTTGTATGGCTTCATAACGTTACAAACAAGAAGACGAATGCCTGGAACTAATAAAAATACCACTCTATATTTCAGAATAAAAACTGGGTTTGCGTAAAAACTTTCGTTTACAATACTTACCGAAAAAATTGTTATGTGAGAAGAATAATTAGATTTTGTTTAATCTTTTGTTCTCATTAAAAACGGTTAGTTTTATTTTAAAGCTTATACTTAAATAAACTTTTTTTTATTTACTTATTATGCTTATATGTTTATTCATATACTATTTGTCTACTATGGTGTTATTATTATTATATTTTGTATAAATGAATTTATTATTTAAACAAATTATTTCATCACTGTCACTTGTTTGAGTTTTACGTTTGATTTTGTACGCTTATATTATATTTGATATTCGCATTCAACCCGTACTTTAATTTTATCATAGAATACTAGATGAGTAATGAAATTGGCAGTTTTCTAATAAACAAAACCTAAAACGTTATATATAACTCAAGTTAAAAAAAAACAACTATCCTCAAATTAACCCTCATTCATCCCCTACGCCCTGGATCGATTTTACTCAAAACAATCCCAACAATTCGTTTGTCAGGTTCTAACTGTATACCAAATTTGAAAACGATTTGTCAATTCATTCGAAAGTTATCGTGCCTCTTAACAGACAGACAAAAAAAGCCGACAGACAAAAAAATCTTCGTTTCCAAATCATGTTTTCTATGTCTTTCGACAGTTTTTGCACAAATTTCTGTCACCGTTAACATACTTTCACACTTATTGACGATGTGGAAATAAAAATAAAGTGTTGTGTCTAAAAAAATCGCTAAGACGATTTTTGTCTTTTTTTTGTTAGAAAATTGTTAACTGCCTAACTAGTACATTAACCTTTACGTAGCTAACGAAATTGTTTTTTATATAAATATTCTCTTTTTGATTAATATTTCTAGTTGTCTTATCTAAAAGAGTTATTAGTGAATAATCGGTACACATGTCATATTTTAATTTTACACTGTAGTAAATACAGCAGTCACAAAAGTTATGACAGTAAAAATGCTATTAAAACAAATGCCATAAAAGGCTTAAGATGCAATCGACTTTTGATTGAACCCAATAATTACTAGTTTTTCGACGTGAACAAAGGGTGCTTGGCAGTTATTTCCAAAACATTTTATCTTTCGAACGCGACAGTATATATGTATATATGCTCATATTATTATTAGGTAATGCAATCTTTATCATTGTGGTCTAAATGCGGTCCCTTGTTCATTGCTACTATGACTATTTGTTTTCCGTAGCTCTTTTAATTTCACTATAGCTTTTACACTTTACTAATTGGTATAAGGTTTCCAACTTTCCGCTCCATACATCAGAACAATGAAATTTTAAACTTTATAAACATTTTCTTTAGGTTAAAGTTGAATAACTATTCAATAGTGGCTTTGCCACCGCCATTTTCTGAGTAGTCACATTTACCATCATTGGTTACAACACCCTCAAGGTACGTAAACATTTCTACTTGTTTGTCGTTTAGTTTTAAATGAATTGTTGCACTTCTGTCCATTTTTATCTGTACTGATGTGATTTTTATCGTTTCCGTTTTAGTTTAATTCTTTTTAGCGCACGATCCAGAACATTGAACATTATTTGCATTTCTTCTATCAGCGCTGGGTCATTTTGCATGACTCTGTCATAAATTTATTTTGATTTTTGCTGTCTTTTTCTTCAGTGTACTCATAATGTCTTTTGCGAATAAATTGAATATGGCGATAATTGACGTCCTTGATAAACACCGCTTCTTATTTTAGCTTCAAATTCATATCTTCCGTGGTACTTAGATTATTGTATAGATTGAGAATATTCCGGCTATCCTTGTAATCCAATGTAGGCTCTCTTCATTATATGAAATAATATTTTCCAATCCACATTATTGAAGGGTTTTTACAAGTCTACAGAAGCAATGAACACATATCAGTTTCTCTATGATTTAGGCATCGTTCTCCAGCTCGTCGGTTTAGTGTAAATCCGAACTATTTTAGGGCAGCTCTTAATTTTACTTCTTATTCCACTTTTTACAATGATTAGCAGAATCTTTGCCACGTGACTGTATACGTATGACGTATGTCCTATAGTAATCCATTGCATTTACTGTTTTAATAAAAAAGGAACTGCAACTCCTTCGAAACGTTTTTTGTTAATTCAATTTTTTGTAATAAAATTAAATAAAGTCATATATAACTTGTTTTGTGTTCGACACAGAGATCTTAAATGTCAACCACAATTTTTAAAAACGTTTCTTTCTACGGTTATCAATTCACAAAACCCCAGACCAAAAAGGGTTAGAATATTGGTGTCAAATGCGTATCGATACTAACTATTTGCTAAGTCTCTAAAATACTTTCTATTATTTCTTTGTCAAATTATTTAAATTATTTGAAAAATTAATGTATCTTCATTTAAGATTAATCAAATGCCATATACATAGAACACGTTTGGAACTAAGAATGCTGAATGTACGCATCTCAAACACATTTGCTTAATTCATTCATTGGTTATATTTTGAGTCTGCTATGTGCAGTGCTGATCCGACTTAGTCTTTTGTACTCAATTTATTATTTTTATAAATAACGAAAACAGTATTTAGAACGTGTGTTAACTATTTTACTTGACAGTGAAATTGGTTACCATTTAAATAATAAAAATTAATTAAAACGTATTCTAAACTTTACTAATTGTTGTTGCCTTTACTTGGTGAAACGGTTCCGTCCTAAAATGAAGTTACGCAGAATATGGCACAAATAACTAGTTTGATCCTAAAAATATTTGGGAATAGACTAATGTGCCTAAAACGTAAAACTAATGGCTTGGTTATTGCAACAGCGTGTGAGGATAAAACAAAAAATATTTTAAACAATAATTTAAAACAGGTAAACAGCCTGTAAAATCATAATAACAATTTGTTGATAAGTACACTTGAAGAACATAAATCACCACAACACATTTTTAAAGACCTGACGATCGTTACACTAACAAAGTTAGTTATGAAAAATTCTTAACTAGTTTACTACTAGCGTCGTCTTTTATACTGAATCTTAGGTAAAGCACGATGAGACGAAATCGCAGGCAAATTCTTCAGTATATTGTATTTTAATTGCCGGACGAGGTTTTTGAACTTCCTTTATCACTTTACTTGACAGGTTTCGGAATGTTTATCTGCATCAAAGACAGAGCGCAAACAGAGGACTACAAACAAGTGGCGGGGCTCGGGTTAAGGAACTTTTTTTATTGTCCTAGAAATATAAATACTTTCGTACGCATCGAGCTCTGCTGACCGTCTAACATTTTTGATAAGTTTCACATTTTCTTTATCAATGTGGTGGTTATTATCCCGAATATGTTGTGGCAGGCATGACTTCTCCACACTACCGAATCTAAGCTGTGCCAGATGTCCACAAAATCTAGCCTGAATGGTTCTCTTACTCTGCCCAACGTATCTAAGATTACAATATTTAAAACACACATTAATCAATCCGGATATGCGTTATATATCTGATTGCTTAGTGGAAAAATTAATTAATAGACACATAAAAAAGAAAATGTTAGCGGAATGCACGACATTGAGAAAAGATAAAATAGAGAAAAAAATTGTGTGCTTACCTTTTGCACTGCGTATCACAAGGGGTCTCGAGAGCATTTTTAAGCTAACTTTCTCGACAAAAAATTATTTAAGAAATTTGTTAGGTAATACCAAAGATATAGCCACTGAAATGTCGGGTATCTATGAGATAAGTTGTAAAGATTGTAATCTTAGATACATGGGGCAGACTAAAATAACAATTGAGACTATATTTCCTGAACATTTGGCACAGCTGAGATACGGTAGTGTGGACAAGTCATATGTGGCACAACGTATTTGTGATAATGACCACTACATTGATAAAGAAAATTTGAAACTGTTGAGCTAGATGCGTACGAGAGTATTTATATTTCTAGGGCAATAATGATGCAGATAAACATTCCGAACCTGTCAGGTAAAGTGATAAAGGAAGTTCAAAAACCTGTTCCGACAATTAAAATACAATACGCTGAAGAATTTGCCTGCGATTTAGTCTCCCTCTCGGTATCGTTCTTTAGCTAAGATTCAGTATAAAAGGTGATGTTAGTAGTAAAGTAGTTAGAATTAACTTTGGCAGTGAAACGATTGCCAGGTCATTGAAAAGATGTGTTGTGGCGATTTGGGTCGTTAGTGCTTTCAAGAAAAACAAACATTTTGGTTGGTGCTCTAATACGAAAGAAGATATACCAGTGGGGGGCAACTTGACGCATGATTTTTTTCCAAATAAGGTGTGAATGATATCAATCGATAGCAAATCGTTAGTGCTTCACAGAAACACATTTTTTTTGTTAGTGATCAAATACTTTATAAAAAAGAAATGTAGTTCCATCGGCTGAAAATTACCTTTTTTGGTTCATAAAATACACATTTTTTGTATGACTCGTTGGCTGGTGCATCGTAGGTGCTTTCGAGAACAACAAAAATTTTCAATAGTGCTCTAATACAAAAGGAGATATACCAGAAAAACCGGGGTGGGGGGGGGTGGCGGTGGTGTGGGGTGGTCAGGTCACTTGACCTTTTTTTGCAAATTAGGTGTAAGTGGTATCATTTCATTTCAAATCGTTAATACTTCGTAGAAACACAAATTTTTTGGTTAGTGCTCGAATACTTTAGAAAAAACAAACGTATTTCCGTCGGGGTAAAAACTGTCTAAACTAAGGTTTATTATAATAAACATTATAATTTCTTAGCCTGTTAAAAATGGCTTTAAAAGAGGACCCAAAACGTCGAGTTTTAACTGATTCTAGATTTATCATAAATCAGAATAAAAACCTTAAAAAAATCATGCGGCAAGGCCACACCCCCCCCAGTTTTTCTGGCATATGTCCTTTTGTATTAGAGGACTAACAAAAAATTTTTGTATTTCTCGAAAGCACTAACGATATACTAAGCAACGAGACATACAAGAAATGGGTCTTTTGTGAACTAAAAAAGATAGTTTATACCCCGACAGAAATTTTTTTGTTTGAACACGTTTGTTTTTTCCAAAGTATTTGAGCACTAACAAAAAATTGTGTGTTTCTCAGAAGCACTACCGATTTGCTATCAATTGATATCATCCGCACCTTATTTGCAAAAAACATGCGTCAAGTTGGCCCGCCCCCACAGTGTTTCTGGCATATCTCCTTTTGTATTAGAGCACTAACGAAATTTTTTATTTTTCACGAAATCAATACGGATGCACTAACGAACTAGTCAAACAAAAAATGTGTATTTCATGAACTAAAAAAGATAGTCTTCACCCCGACGGAAAAATGTTTGTTTTTTCTAAAGTATTTAAGCACTAACAAAAAATGTTGTGTTTCTGCGAAGCACTAACGATTTGCTATTGAATGATACCACTTACAGTCAATTTGAAAAAAATCATGCGTAAAGTTGAACCCCCCCCCCAAGGTTTTTTGCTGTATCTCCGTTTGTATTCAAGCACTAACGAAATTTTTTGTGCACTAACGATGCACTAACTGGTAGTATACCCAATTACACTAAATTGTAAATGGGGGGGGGTCCAACTTGACGCACGTTAAATACACGAATATCAAGGATATTTTAAGTTGGCGCCAAATTAATAAGAAATCTGCTAACAATGTGTACTAGTAAATTAGTAATGAAACAGTTTATTTCCTCTAACCATCAAGTTCACCAACTGAGTTAATTTTATATTACAACTTTCAAATCTTTTTATGTGTACTCGTATATACTTCAGTAGAAGTTTTGGTATTATATGGCTGTCGGCTGTAAACAATCATATATTCAAAATTATTAAATCTATATTGGATATTTTTTACCGTTTTTTAGACTCTCCAAATTTTTAAATTATTAGGTAGCTCATATTTTTGAATTTTATGTTAATAAGTTAGCTCCCATTTTGCGTAATGGGTCAAGTCTTAATTCCATTATCGTAATGTTAAATTACAGTAGGTACTACCACACACCCTCTAATCACATTTTTCACTTTATCAATACCCCCATATAATAAAATCGTAAATTTCTACATCGAATAAAGTTATTTCGATAAAAATTTGCAGATAACTAAATGTACGATTCCGAAGTCATTGTTTCTATAATTTTTATTTACTAGTTTTTTTCAATGCGTAGTGCGCAAAACAATACTTTACATTTTTTTCTATTTTACGGGAATGCAGTGGAAACTGTATGTAACAGTAAACAAATCGTGAAGGAACAAAGCCTTAAGCAAAAGCTAGTCTCTAATATAGAGTAGTAAAGTAAACATTGAAAAGATAGTAGATATATAAGTGTATTGGTTTTAACGAAACCCATCGTACCAACAGACCACCGTTTTTGTGACTAAAGGACCTGTTTCCAGCCAACTCTCCCACACACTAACCTACAACAGACCTCCGTGCGCTGTTGCAACATTTCTGAGGCGTATTGGTATGTAAAATACTCGGAGGAAAAGCCTACTGGGCCATCGTACGAAGTGTATATGTGTATTAAACGGTGACGCCACCTGTTAAAGGTACCGTGAACTGGTTTGTGTAACTGTATATGTATAACATGTCAAACGGCCTCCGACCAAAAATTTGGAATTCACCTTTTAATGATTAATAGATCATGATTTAGTCGTTATACACATGGATACAAATTGGCCTCCGATTTTTCGTAGTCGCCTCTGATTTTGGAGGCGAGTTCTTTGAACGCGTATATATTTTGGAGGCGTATAAGACATAATGCATATATATATATATATATATATATATATATATATATATATATATTGCTATGGTATTTGGTGTGGTTTCTTTTAATTTATATAGCACTTTTAATTGTAGAGCATGAGAATTCAATTGCGTCTTTATTTAAAAAACGCTACTATTGATGATCCTGAAATTATGCCAAAAATTGTTTACTTACTGCTGTGATTTTAAATTTTTCTCTCATCTCATGGGTAGGGTTCTGTGCTTGGGCTATCATTTTTGTTTAATATATGGGTTTTATAAACTATAGTACTCTCGAGTGTTTGGAAGTTTCAAAAAAATTATATATGATTGGGTTCTTTTGATTTTACTTTTAATTAACGGTGAAAAATAGCCTTACTTTATCATATAACTAATATTCGTTTGATTTGAGGTCAAAATTAAACAGATTATGTTAGTACAATCTAGTATCTTTTATTTTTGATTGATTAAATTAACAAATTTCCATTAAAAAAAGGTTATATCAAATTTATCATCACAGATTGTCGATAAATCAATACAAATCAAATTTATTTAACACAATGAATTACCTAACTATGATATAGTGATTCGGCCTTTATGTAATATCCCCCTTAGTGAACTAAATAGACATTAAAATCATCAATGGGACAAAAATATTCTTAAAACTATTCACATTATAGAAAAAGAGTCAGCACATTTATTTCAATAAAGTTCATAAAACGACTTACTGAATGTTGTCTTGATTGCTTCTTCCATTTGATGTGTACTTATTACTTTCCATTTGATCTACTGTTTGGATTTAATAGCATGCCTGTGATTATTAATTAATTTCCATTTTATTTAAAACGGTCTTAACAAACCGTGTACCAGGTATTTATTTTTATTTTCTTTACACAAAAATTGTATATGATTTTATTATCAGGCACTTGCCTTTCACGTTTTACTTCTCAACTTTCATATTTACAGTGACGGCGCACGTCAACTAAATTCAAGTTTCACTTGTGGTAGTTCAATTACGAATCGTCGTCCTCGACCTGCCGTCGACTCCTTAAATAAACTATACCTGTGTTACAAAAAAACTTTTCTTTTGTACCCCGGGTAAAACAAAGTTCATAGGCCTCGCGTTTTCCCATTGTTCAACTTGTTTATTCGTTGCACTCTTTTGAAACAAGCACACACAAAAAAACTATCCTTATCAACTTATCAACAACACTGCGTCTTTTCTTATAATTGGTACAAAAAACTTATTTCTAACTTAATATTATAAATGTATAATATAGTAAATGTACTTACTGCCTAGGGATAAAAATAAAATCGCTATATTCTATTAAAACTATAAATAAAAACAAGGCTATTGTTCTTTTGGTTCTATTGTATTTTAACGAGTTTTGCTTCGTAAAATTATAATGTACTACATGTAAAAAATAAATCATTGTTCTGTATTCTTTTAGCTATTCCTTATTTAATCCTAAAATATTTTACACTCTCAATTATACAGGGCATTTAAATATTAGGACGTATCAATTTTATGTACATGGCCCGATTTACTCCACAATAATGTTTCTAATTTTCTGACATATTTGCTATCTATAGCAATATATATATATATATATATATATATATATATATATATATATATATATATATATATATATATATATATATATATATATATATATATATATATATATATATATGTATATGTATATGTATCTATGTATCACACCGATAACTCAAAAAATAATGGGCCAATATTGATCAAATTTGGTACATACCTTCCTTTTGCAAGTGGTTTGTATAAGTTAGTTAGTCAGGAAAATCGGTCCAGGTTTCTCCGGAAAATTTTGTGTTTTCTTTCGAAAAAAAATTATATCTCTGGAAATAACAAAGTAAAGACAACTAAATTTGGTGTGCTGGTTTCTGTCATAAAGAGTATTCTATGTAGGAAAATTTAGATCTCTATATTGAAAGACAAAAAAGTTAGAGGTAAATTAATTTTTAAATAATTAAATCTGATTCAAGGAAGTTGAAACGTCAAAATTGAGAATTATGGTAGGAGTGCGAATATGAGTGAAAAACAAGACAAAAAATTACTAACAAGCTCCTAGATATGTGTCTAAGTTTATTTCGTTAAATATGAGCAAAAAATCCATTGTAAATCAAAATTGTTTTGTGTAAATAGTAACGTTAGACGCTTAACATGTATTACGAGATATAACTGCTAGCTGCTAGTACGTATATGTCCAGCGTAGCCCAGTTGGGTAAGCCGTGTACATCGGATAGTCGACTCCGACATGATGAGTTCTAATCCTGGTTAGTGACTACTTTTAAATCAATTTTTTTTAGTCTCTTTTCACTTCACCGTTATCTAATCAGATTGTTGTTATTCAATTAATAAATTCAATTTGAATAGCATATCTGGTTGTTTTTTCTTGACCTAACTAAGTGAAACCGTTCCATATTTAATACAGTCGTAGACTTTTCCCGTGGCCTCACAAGTGGCTGTTTCAGTGAATTTTCTATAAAAAAAAAGACTAATGAGGAGATCCCAACTTTTAAATTTAGAAAAAATTTCTTGAAATGGCCGCGAACTAGGCCACCTAGAGCCCATATCCAGAGCCAGTTTCAATTATATATATACATATATAGAGTGTGAACCATTTATCAAAATTTAGGTCTGTAAGTTTAAAAATAAAAAAGTTAGAGGCATTTAAAGAAAAAAATTGGGGTTTTCCTCAAAACGTAAAAAGTCGCGATTTTAAACTTCAAAATTGGGAACTTTTAGGCAAAGAACCTGAAAGAAATATGGATTATGTAAAGAGTGTTCTGCAAACCCTTAAGTTTCAGCTTCAACCATCATTGCCTTTCATTTTAATAAAATATTTCCAGAAAATTCATTTTAAATAGACACTTTCTCTGATGCTTTGGCAGTAGTTTTAGTTAAGTTTATGGTTTAACAATCTATAATTTTTAGCTAATTTTCGTAGAAAAAATTCGTTAATTAGGAGCCCGCGCCTTTTGATTTCTAAAAAGATTTCTTCAAATGAGCGCAAACTAGGCTTCCTAGAATCTATATCCGGTTTACTTTCTGTTTACATATATACAGGATGACGCATTTCTACGAAAAAGCTAAATATAATTGTGATTATGCAAAATGCGAGAAAAAATTATATACGTTACTTATAGGGTGTCTTGTGCTGCGTCTTATAAAATTATTTTGACAATCACAAGCTGGCCCATAAGTCGTTGGTAATACCTACAATTTTTTTTGAACATTCCTTATTGCATTTTTGCATTTTTCATCGAAATTTGATGCATGTTTGTAAAAAAAAAACAAGACGCAGTAAGTGCGTTTTGGTGCCGAATTTTCATTTAATGCTTCAAAATTTAATAACTCAATTTGCTATTAAAAAATATTTTTTAGGAAAATTCACTTCCATAACGCACTTGCTGGTCCAGACTTATTATTATTAATAATACCTTGTCCATACCTGACTCCCCGCAAATAATTCAGTCTATTTGCAGACTTGATTGTGCACACTAAACTACAAAATTTACATGTATTTAAATGGAGCGTCCAGGATCCTCTGATTAAAATACAAAAAAAGTGCTTCCAAAGGATCCCCCTTGGGTAAAGCCCTATAAGAGGGTCTTAATCTGCAGGACTTGCTTCAGTTCAGGTCAAAAACAGTTTGGAGTGCAAATGTCCCATGTATCATATTACCTAAATGTCTTGTGCTACAAGCCGCTAGCCCCTATACCACTAGCAACCAGCTGTGTATGTTTAAAGTTAGACGCTCAATTTTTTTCTTTTTTTTTCCAGTCTTGGGCTCTACTCGTCGAGACGAGTACGATGATACCCCACACATGGGTCTAACTTAAAAACTAAAGTTTGGATCGCGCATGAGCTAACCGCCATCTTTATATACGTCATTACATGTGAAATAAAAATGGTAAACCATCTTATTTCGACAGCTCAGATCAAAACCAAGTTTAAATATTTTATTCTTCATATTTTCATGCCAACAACCGCCATCTTGGACGCCATCTTAGATTAAGTCATATTATGTAAATGTTATGTGTTGCAACCGTTAGCAGCTGGTTATGTGTAAAACTAGACAGGCAAAATTTTTTCCTAATTTGTTGTTTCTTTTATTTTCTTCCATTTTTAAACGCTACTAGTCTAGACGAGTACAGTGATGCCCCATACATGGGGTCTAACTTAAAAACTAAAGAAGTTTGGTTCGCGCCTGCGCTAACCGCCATCTTTACTTACATCATTATATGTGAAATCAAAATGGTAGGTCCTCTTATTTTGACAGGTTAGATCAAATCTAGGCTAAAGTTTTTTATTCTTCTTATTTACATGCCAACAACCACCATCTTAGACGCCATCTTGGACTACGTCATCTCAGATTAGACCCTTTGAAATACTCTATCCAGCCACCATCTTTGTTTCGTCACACTGACGTCACACGCATGCGTATTAGCCCGGTGGTGGGCCGAGAAGCCCCCTTCTATGCCCACTGCTGTAACCAGTTATATAATTGATAGTCATTTAAAACTTAAAAAATAATAATGGAAGAATGTAATGTGATATGGTTCCATGACGATGAACCGTAAATGTCCACTAATAAATATTCCAATCCTTTTACAACTATGTAATTAATTATGATTTTCAAAGTGCAATATAGATAGCTGTTTATTTCAATAATAACAGTGGCGTCTCCTGACCAAAAAGTTCATTCTTTATTGCTTTGGAGTTCGACAAGAATACTTTTTCAATTGATATGAAAGCCAGTCCGGTGAATCTCTCTTCTTGTTGGGTTGAACGATTGTAAGTTTTTATCCTCTTCGGAGCAGAAAACGCCCTTTCTACGGACGCCGTTGTCGTTGGTGTTGTTAAAATTAATATTGCTAGTTTATAAACTTCTTTTAGTCCAATATTAAGTTTATTAGTGTACATAAAATTAACGATTTCATGTACAGCTTTATTTTTAAACTCGAAAGATGAATAAATAACTATTAATTCATTTTTAAGTCTTATGAAATCAAACACGTCTTTGTATAAAGTATTGAGTTTATCGAATTCACTGCCTGGAAATTTTGTTTAAAAAAAGGAAATTTATCACTATGTAAAAGATTAAAATAACTAAGTGTTTCAATTGAAGAATATCTGCTATTAATTTGAACACATACATTGTCTATGATTTCACAAAATAGTCGGCCAAAAGATAATTTGTTTGGGACAACAGAATCGTCGATTTTCTGGCTTTTTGCCAATCGCGCATCATCAGTTTGTAGAATCGTTTGGAGAAATTTGATCATTTGTTCATTCATACACTTCCTCAAATGAATTATCAATTTCGCGAATCTTTTTAAAGGCATTTAATGTATCGACTACCTTCTTACTGCAATAAAGTATGTCAAATGTTTTCGTTTGCAGAATATCATACATAACATCTGTGTGGGAAAATATTTTTGAGAATAAACGCAGCAAAAAAATGTTATCAAATTTTTGGAGGAAAGCTAAAAACCCTTGGAATTTGACATTAGACTCATGATCCCAATCACCAGAGTTTTCGATGCAATGTGAAAAGAATGCATGCAACTGAGATCTATATTGATAAACAGTATGAACTAGACGGGAAGCGAAATTCCATCTAGTTGGAAGTTTTTTATCTACAAAATCCTTTAACAAATGGGTTCGTTTTGTCGATTTACTAAAAAATGCTGCCAAACCATTTAATGTTTGAAAACATATTCTGCACGGGGGAGGGGGGGGGGGGTATGGGGGGCATTATTTAACGACTGTTGCAAAACTAGCTTCAACACATGAGCATAGCAATATTTAAAAATGGCATTTGAGTATTTTTCCAAAACTTTTGTTTTTAATCCATTTAAATTGCCAGCCATAACGGACACTCCATAGGTCTGCCCAATGAGTTTACGACCTATCTTAAAAGAATCGACGACATTTTCCACATGTTGAAATAATCCTGCAGAAGTTCGGTTAGCACTTACATCAGTAAAATTAATGAACCTTTCCTAAGTCGATCCATGGTATATGTATCTAAATACAGTTGAACGTTGAGACTTATTTAGGATATCAGTGGTTTCACCCAACATAATGGACACAAAATCAGTTGCATCGATTTGTTGTTTTATCTCATCCATCATCACACTATTTACGGCCTTGATTAAATCATTTTAGTAAATTTTTATTAAAAAAAATTCACTAATAGAGAGGTATCGATGGTGAGACTTGGCAAAAATTTTTGCAAATGAGCGCGAATTTGGGCCCCTAGAACCCATATCCGGGGTCAGTTTCGATTTTTATATGTTCATATATATATATATATATATATATATATATATATATATATATATATATATATATATATATATATATATATATATATATATATATATATATATATATATATATATATATATATATATATATGTATGTATGTATCCAACCGATAACTCAAAAAATAATTAACCGATTTTGATAAAACTCGGCAAGTACCTTTCTTTTATTAATAGCTTGGATGAGTTCGTTATCCAGAAAAATCGGACACGGTTTTCCGGAAAAATTTTGAGTTTTCTTTCGAAAATTACAAAGATATTTCGATAAAATTTGGTGTACATATTGCTTTGGAAAAGACCTAACTATATGCCAAAATTCAGCTTTCTAGGGTTACAGAAAATTGAGCTATTCAAATTTGAAATATTTATGTTTAATATCACCGCCTTTGATTGTCAATAGCTTATATGAGATCTAGTATGTGGTTGCCGTGGTAACGGAACATTTGATATTATTGCGCAGGTCTGTCAGACGCTGTAACTGATATCGTATGTTATTGGTATGAGATTATTTATATGTTTATTTGTTTGAGTCGACGAATTATTTGCGTCATTTGGGAAATTTTTATATACAAGTGCAAATTATTCTTTTATTTAAACTCACAAAAAACTAAACATGCTCCAATGATGCAGCTCCATAGTGATGAACATTATTCTTGATATAGCAGGCTTTGAAATTACTTTCTACACTGTCAAATATAAGTATGGCTGGTAATTTTACTTTACGGAACAAAATTAATAATAGTTCTTCGCGGTGACAGTGACATTGGTGAAGTTCGTCGAATTTTAGTGAATTTTTATTTTAAAAAATTCACCAATAAAGAGGTATCGATGGTGAGACTTTGCAAACATTTTTTCGAATGAGCGCGAACTAGGACCCCTAGAACCCATATCCGGGGTCAGTTTCAATTTTTATATGTTTACCAAATTTTAATTAATATACACAATAAAAAAATTAAACAACTGATTAAATGTCAAATTAAAAATGAAAAACCAGTTCCTCAGAAAATTGACCTCGTAGAAAATCTTTCTTCACAATCATTTAATAAAGAGGAGATGGACCTCCTAAACAAAGGGTTAAAATTCGGTATACAGTCACAAAAAGAAGATATTGTAGAAATAGTTGCTGGTATTGAAACGGGAATTAGAAAACTTCCAGAACCGTCAAAAATTTTTATTAGAGAAGCGTGTAAAAGTAAAATTTCAAAAAACTTGAAAGAAAATAAGTCCACAAAAAAACTAAATTGTAATCAAATGAAAATAGTTAAGCGATTGCGAGAGAAAGATTGTTTCTGTGTTAAACCAGATAAAGGCAATAAGGTAGTGATTTTGGACAAAAACGATTATAAAGATAGAGTGTATAACGCCATAGCGACAGGACCGTATAAAAAACTAAATAAAAACCCGCTACCAAAAATGATTTCGGACGTTAAAAATAGTCTAAAAAGTTGTCACAACCTCATATCAAAAGACTTAGGAAGAAAGTTACAAGTTTCTAATCCGAAAGTTCCCAAGAAGTACGGTCTCCCAAAAATTCATAAACCGGGAAATTCAATTAGACCTATTGTTTCGGCTATAGATTCCCCGACTTATAATTTAACTAAGTGGTTGACAGATGAGTTTAAGGGCTTGCCTGTAAAACAGAAAAGTTTTTCAGTAACAAATTCTCTTGAATTTATTGATAAGATCAAAGAGGTTAAATTGACCGAAGGCGAGGTTTTAATTTCGTTCGATGTAACCTCATTGTTTCCTAGCGTTCCCACGGAGCAAACTTTAACATATTTAGAGCAGTTGCTAAAAATGAATAACATAAATGAAAATGTCTGCAGGGAGTATTTAACTCTAACAAACCTTTGCATCAAACAAAATATTTTTCAATTCAACAATGAATTTTTTCAACAAACACAAGGCACGGCAATGGGCAATCCGCTATCGCCATTTATTGCAGACCTTTTCATGAGCAGATTTGAAACAGATTATGAAAGTAAAAGTGGTTATTTCCCTAGAGTGTGGTGTCGTTACGTGGATGATATTTTCGCGGTGTTTAATACAAACATTTGCAGAATAGAAGATTTTATTGCCAAATTAAACAATAAATTTGATTCTATAAAATTTACCCACGAATTAGAAACTAATAATAAACTAGCCTTTCTAGATGTACTAGTTATCAAGAATAAAGACACTTTAGAATTCGATGTCTATAGAAAAGAAACCACTACCTTATGCTACATCCCGAGCGACTCACATCATACGTACGCACAAAAAAAGGCCAGTCTGAATTTTTTAGTAAATCGGTTAATTAATTTTCCTTTAAACAAAAGTAGATATACCAAAGACTTAAATTATATTAAGAACGTGGCCGAATATAACGGATACACTGCTTGCTTAGTGGAAAAATTAATCAACAAACAGAAAACAAAGAAAATGTTGACGGAATCAACGACGTTCAGAAGAGAATAATCGGAAAAAAAACTTTGTTTGCTTACCATTTGAACCTAGAATCACGAGGGGTCTAGACAGCATTTTTTTAAAAGTCGACTTACAGGTAGCATTTTCAACAACAAATACTTTAAAAAACTTGCTAGGTAATCCAAAAGACAAGGATAGCGCGGACAAAATGTCGGGAATTTATGAAATAAGTTGTAAAGATTGTAATATTAAATACGTCGGACAAACAAAAAGATCGATTGGAATCAGATTAAAAGAACACATATCCCAATTACGTTACGGTACTGTAGATAAGTCTGCCGTCACCCGACATATTTGGGATAATAATCATCACGTTGATAAAGACAATCTGAAATTAATAAAAAATGTTAGAAAACCAGGTCAGCTCAATGGGTTTGAGAGCGTATATATTGCGAAATATAGTTGCAACAAAGAATGTATGAATAGTGCACCAACGCCAATTACGAGTCACTTGATCGATTACTTTGCTAAATAAAATTCCCACGATTTCGGCACGTTTTTACCGATAACACAAGTATACAGTTATTGCTGCCAAAGGAACCGTTGTTAATTTAGCTGTCGTTGAACTTTCTCAAGACTATTACAGATGGACACTTTTAGATAAAGCAGTAGGGATAGCGCAAAGACCTGGTCAGGCGATAAAAATACAATACACTTTGGAATTTGCCTACGACTAGTGTGTCATCTCGGTTCGATCTCTTTACCTGAGATCCAGTATATAAGTTGATGTTAGTTTTTTAAGTATTTAGAATGTTTCATCCTCTGATGACGCTAACTTGGTTAGTGAAACGATCGTCAGGTCTTTTAAAATGTGTTGTGGTGATTTGGGTTCTCCAAGTGTACTTATTATATATATATATATATATATATATATATATATATATATATATATATATATATATATATATATTTGTGTGTGTGTGTATCCGTCTGATAACTCAAAAAATAATTAACCGATGTCAATGAAACTTGTTGTATAGTTGCAGATGTACTGCGAAATATTGTTGATGTTTGCAGATGTTTGTCCAACAAGGGATCAAATTCTCGAGTAGATTCTAAATATTCTCAAAAATTTCCTTTATTTAAAGATTCCGCCGACTCGTCGTGTCATCGAAATGGCAATTCTTGTTTTCCCAGAAAACATGTGACTTGTATTAGCCGTTTTAAAATTTCACGATTTTTTCTCATTTGTTCATCATGAATGCAAATATTGTCTCGTTTTTGCTCGTCAAGTTGAACATCAACTCTTTGTTTTCTAAATAAACTAAATTTTAAAAAAAATTGCATGAAATTGGCTTCGTTCATGTTTTTGCAGCGCTGCTGATAAATGGTTTAGATCTGAAAATCCTTCTGTATTCCAAATATTTTTCATAGATTCTGACTTAAACAACAAACATGGCCAACAAAATAATTTATTTCGTATTGGACACCCTGCGAACTAAACTGTTTTTTCATATTGCGTGAGGGAAAAATGTCTGGTATAGTCATTGCAGTCATTTCTTTTAACTGTGTGTTTCATAACAAGATTCGGCATTTGCGGACAAGGTCGTTTTCCTATTAGATGCATTTTTTCTTCAAAAGACCTAATGGAAAAAGGCTTTTCAAACAATTGCTGAATAGTTATTTCTTCTGCCATTATGTAAACACGGATATTTATATCTTTGTGTTAAAAATTATGAACACTAAATTTACATACATATATTGTACCTCCCACTGAGCAAGGTAATATTTAATTAACATTGCAGAATCTTTTCCAAAGCAAGTGTGAGTTTGATAGATTACTTACAGAAAGCCTCCTGCAAGTTTGTTGCAAATGGCAAATCTTCCCCCAGTGACTTAACATATGTAAGTGTTTCTTTTGTAACTTTCTGCAAGTTTACTGTAGTGAGCTGTAACAAACTTTCTTTATACTTACACATGTTACCTTACAGCAAGCTTCAATTTTAAAAGGGCCTAGCAAAGTTGTAAAATTTAAACTTACATTTGCAACTTATCTGCAATGTATGTATTATATATAGAGTGCAAGTTTGTAACTTGGGACAATTCCAATTAATCTACTTCAGCTTTTTTTTCAAAAATGCTCGGAGTCTGTCAATATTCTCAGTTACAATCTTTTATTATACAATTTGTGTCAACTGTTTGATAATTTTTGTAAATGACAACCCTTGCTTTTTGTTGACTATTTTTAAAGTACACATCAAGCGATACAAAACCACCAAATTTCAAATTTTATTATAAATGTTGAGTTGAAAGCAAGAAAAAAATTATGTAGTTATCAATGAATAAAAATTTTAAATCTGCTGGTTTTTTACAACTTCACATGTAAGAACTTTAAAAATAGTCAACAAAAACGTAGGGTTGATTTAACAAAATTATCGATGAAGTCATTTTTCATATATGGTACATACTGTATAGCTTTTTTAAAAGACTGCAACTTGAAATACTAACCAATGTGTCCAAGCATTTTTGAAAAAAAGAAACTGTATTTGATTAACTGAATGTATTTCAAGTTACAAACTAATACTGAATATAGGTATAGGTGTATTTATACATAATACATATTTCTTGTAAAACTGTAAAAAACGACTTAACACTGTTAATTAGAATAAAATCTTTATTACATAAAAAACATAAAGACTTACAACACATTTCTGCTGATACATAGATATATACACTTTATTGACCATCAAATGTACATGGTAAGTCACTGTCTTTATAAGTACCGACTATAGTTACTAGATAGAAATAGTTAAGACATATAGCGAGTGTTCATGTTTAGCCTAAAATGCAGTTCTAGTCAAAACTCAGCAACACAATAGATAACTTGAACTCGTGATATCGTTATTAATTGACCGATTTCAAAAATTCTTTTTTCTAAATGAATACCAATTGTTTTTGATATTCTTTTACTAAAAAACTCTTAGTCGTCTAGGAAAACGTGTGAAACACCAATAACAAAAACGAAGTAGCATTACTTACTTTGAGAGGCGAGAATTTTTTTAGCTTCTAAAATATGTGGTAACATATGTGACATAAAATAAAGTCAACATATCAAATACTATTGTGAAAAAAGAGATATCTGAAATGGTGCGTTCATTTCGATTTTAGAGAAAGTGTAATTAAGCAAACGTAATTATATGCAATGGATAAATCAAGCTAAGGGAAATGAATACAACTTCAATGCGAAAATAGCTTAAATATGGCGACAGTCTCTAAAAGTGTTCACGCATATGTCTTAACTATTCCTATCGAGTAGGTATAGTACCGTCAATGTCTGTGTAAATTCAGAAACATTGAGTTAAAGTAAAGCAAAATTATGACTACAATGAATTACGTATATATAAAAAAAAGTCTGTGGCTAGTGGAACTTGCCTTCCAAAGCTTTTGCCTAACGCACTTACACACACAGGCACACACACTACAAAGAATGAATACAAGTAGTATGTAACACTATACATATTAGTTTAGTGCACCAATAAATTCCTTCACCTTGGTTTTTGTTTTATAACATCCACTAGTGCCTACTGTAATCTTGTTAGTGGGAGCATCTTAATAACATTTGGTAGAAAACTGAGGAATTTGATTCCAAAGTAATCAAGCATCTGCTTTGTTTTCTCCTTTTTGTGCAACTGTATTTTTAATTCAGGGCTGCACCTGGTATTGACGTTGCGAGCTTCATCATTCACTGGATATTTTGAATACATATACTGAAGAAAAATATGGCTGGAAAGGTACCTAAGTATCCCATTGGCCTCGAACACATCAGGGCAGCTTTTTCTTGGACCTACGCACACAATGTCCTTATTGCTCTTTTCTGCATGATAAACACTTGTTCCGCTGCTGACGAGTTAACCCATATGAATGTTCCATACGATAGGATACTGCGACAACGTGCAAAATAAGCAATCCTGGCAATTTGATGGGTACTGTACTGTTCCTTATGATGTCTATTGCTCTGGATAAGCCTCATTCTTCCATAGGTCAATCATATTTAACGTTTTAAAATGAATTGGTCTGACCAGGTAAGACATCTCCAGGCTGCTTCTAAGGACATAACAAAATTCGTATTTAGCAATTAGGTTTTCTTTTTCGTTGAGTATATTTCATACAAAGAAACAAAAATATAAATGCAGCCATTTTAGAATAATTCACCAATAGCGACATACCAAAATATAATTATGCTACAGAAAAGTGAGTAATTTTATTGAATTCAGACATGTATTTAGTATATAGCTGTTTTAGGGATTCTTACCTGACATGTTTGTTGATTTACTCCATGTTTCATTATCTACACTCCAGACAACGGATTACTTAATTACCCAAAATTCAAACAATTCAGGCTACAATAAGATTGTTCAATCTTTAAAACTTCCAGAAAAATAAATAGACATAGATCAAATAACAGCTTATAAGGATATCATAAATATAAACAACAATCCGCCAATAATAATTAATGCCGGGCGCATTGTCAGAGTCAGTTCGCTGTTAGCGTGGGTGTTGCTATGTTGCTATTGGACGACGATGACATACGATCGAACATACACGAACACGAAAACGGAGGGATTTCAAATAAATGTTTACAAATTAAAACAAACTTTCAGAAACATTACAATTGTAACTTTACGTGAGCTTACAAATGGAGAAAAACAACAAGCAGGCAAATGACATATTACATTTGAAAGTTATGTTAAAGTTTCGTTTGTAAATTTGCATTGGTTTTTTCGCTTCAAACACTTAGAAATGTTGCAAACTTAACTTGCTTAATAGTAAATTATCTAACGTTGCGGTAAGCATTTGTAAGTTACCATGCTTAGTGGGCTATATGGGAATAATACGTAGATAAATAAATTAATCTCTCACCGCAACACTAACTAATTAAAAAATCACTTAAAACTTTAAAGCACGAAAAGAACAAGGAATTATTATACAACCTCTTCTCTTCACACAAATTTGTCTTAGCGTTAGCACCGTCCGGAAAGGGGTAAAAACTTAAAACATTAAAAGTAGTTCAATGTCAATATGGTACCAAATAATAAAATGTGTAAAAATGTATTATAGTCTTTGATTATAGAATGCTGTGGTCTCTGCAAGCGCAGTCGTAATGCTCGTAAATAATGCTGTCGCAGTGTTGGTTAGACCTGGGTTCCTGTTATTTGTCTTGAGCGATATTTTTACAGCTCACCGCAGCGTTAAAATCAATGGTATTTTCCTTACTATTTTAAACACGTAGGTGGGGGACTGCATTGTATATTAATACAGCTCCATCGACTAAAGTTGTTCGGAAATATTAACGCACACCTAACCCGAATTCATTCCTCGTTGCTATTGACCTACCCATATTCTCCGAATATGTTAGAAGACGCGGTACCTACTTCATTCCCAGTCACTATTAACCGATTATTCATGTAATCAAATAACTACATTAAATCGATTTTCACAAAATATGCAGTGTATTAAGACTAAGGGAAAAACAAATAAAACATATTTAACTGTGTACATTTTAATTATATTTTCGGGTGTGCGGCGCACACCTAGCTCACTAGGAAAAATCGCCACTGTATAATAATGAAGATAATATTATATTTCATAACACATCATTATCTACTGAACTTGGTACGAAGAATTACCTAATGGTATATGTAAACACTCATGCTTGATTTTAATTAATTTCCCAAAGAATCAATGTTTATAGGATCGGATGGGATCAAATATTAAAATAGGATGCAGCTGCCACAGCAGTATAATAGGATGCAGCTGCCACAGCAGTATTGTTTGGCTTGGCTTATTTTAATCATGTTCATTTTGCGGCACTTCTTGATGTACATACTACACTTTTTAGTAAATAAATGATTTACAATAAAATAACTATATATTCCAGTATTAAATTTTAGAAAAAGATACAGGACAATACTGATAAAATAAAAACAGAAGTGACAAAAGAAGAGCATTATGTATGCAAGATACACTTATGAATAATTTAAAAGCTTTAGTGTAGCTACTTTTTACAAGGACCCTAATAGTATTTTCTTAATCGGGTTTCAAACTGATATTTTAAATAATATTTTTAATTATTTCTAACGTTTAATAATTTTCAAATTAATCCAGTATAATTAATAATACTTATCATTAATTTCACATTTTAATTATATTTTTTCCTAATTTATATAATTTTAATCAAATATTACTAATAAAATTAAAAACATAATTGAAGTATGTATTTGTTTAACTGCCTTAATATCAAGAAAGAATAATTCTATTGTGCATTCTATGAAAGATAAACGCTATTGTAAACCGCTTCGATTACTCTTTAATTCTACAGCTAATTTATATCCTAATTCTGGACGTCTATCTCGACCTTCTACCATTGCTTTGACTTGATTTGAATTGATTATTACGCCATTGTTTCTAATAACTGTGTTTTTAGTTTTTTCAATATCCAAAAGATCAACACCTCGACTACAATCGTCCAGTAGGATTGTTCTGTAACCGATAGCTAAGGCATCAACAGCTGTGGCACCTGAAATCAACAACACGTTACACTTTAATGCTTTTTATTTAATCTCAAATAACCTTTTCTTAAATATGTGCGAAAAATGCGCGAGTTTGCAGTTTACCTCACGGACAGTTTTAGATAAATCGTCTGCTAAAAAATAAAGTTTGGCATCTGACATGCACGTTGACACTATTTTACCCTTTGCTTCTTTATCTTTCCTGAGTTATTTACATTACATTACTTACTTATTAAATTGAAGGTCATTTTAAATTATTCAGTATTGCAATTTCCTCCCTAATAAAACACCCATTATACTGTAGCAAAACTACACAGGCTGAAGTTTGGGACTGTTTTAATACTTTACAAGGATTTAACTTTACAATGACAACTATGTGAAAATTAAAACCTGTGAGAAGCACTAATAAAGACATTTTGGACAACCAAGTCACCACAAACCACAATACATATTTTAAAGTACACTTGGAGAACCCAAATCACCACAACACATTTAAAAAACCTGACGATCGGCTCACTAACCAAGTTTGCGTCATCAGAGGATGAATAATTCTACACAGAACTACGACTACAGAATTATTCATCCTCTGATCACGCTAACTTGACAAGTGAAACGATCGTCAGGTTTTTTAATGTGTTGTGGTGATTTGGGTTCTCCAATTCTGTTATTCAGTGCTCATCACAGATTCCAATCTCCACTCAGTGGCATATTTTAAATTATTTTTTTAACCTGACGATCGTTTCTCTAATAACGTCAGCACCATAAGAGAGTTGAATAACATGCTCCTTTGAAAACCAAACCTTACTTTAAAAACTTATTTCTTCCCAAAACATGGGGCGTGTTTAGATATGCAGTTCCCAAGTGAACGAGATACTGTGGTGTTATCTAAGTCAGTTTCTAATAATTACATTCCAGTAGGTTCGTTAGCCCCAAAGAACCATTATCCGCAATATAAAATAGTTATAATATAAATATCTAGGTTAAAAATAATGAGCTTGTTAGGTTAACATTCACATCACAGGTTTTGCCATTGTGAAGAGCAAGGTCAAATCCATCTCTATATATTTTAAAGATTGACAGTGACTGAATGAGCCTGTTCTCAAAGACAAGATTCTATTCCTTTTTTTCCCTTTTTTGTATTTAAAAAGGGGGTAAATAAAAAAAATTCTAGCAACTATCTCAAATCTGTTAAATCATCAAACATAAACTGCACTACTATGACAACAGCCTGAACTATCTAAAACAATCACATAAAAGAAGAACTATATAACTTAATAACATATATGACCTTTTGAATGTATAAAGAAGGTAATTGTCTATGGGTATAGAGCTTTAACGGTCTTTTAACCAAACATATAACATGTTAGGTTAAAAGATGTTCGACGTCCTTGTAGATCACCACTTCTTAGGATAAATGTCTACGCAAGTTTACTATTGGGTTAACACAATTGGCTTTTTTTTATATATATTTTCTACTTTGAGATACAACTTTAACCTTTCACAATATAAAAATGTATCAAATATGATAAAAATATATCAGTAGCTTGACGTTGTTATCCCAACATGTAATGAGCAAGTAATGAACGCTGGGACGGTGATCATGCTCTTTACAGGTTCTGGTTAGGGCGTTGTCCAATGTTGTCTGTTTGATGCTTTGAAGGTGCACGTGCACAGCTTTGTCTTCGTTCATTAAACTTGATCTATAATATTCAGCCTCTCCTTCTTTATTCATAAGACTGCTTAATTGATATATCCCTTGTTTATTTTGTTACAATGTTGCAACAGTAGTTTCTTGTGTCCAGAGCAGTTTTATAATGTAGGTTACTTATAATAGACTTGATATATAGCAATTTCTGCCAAATAATTTAGCAACCTAACCGTTGTTTAGGAGTGACAACTAGGTCGGAAATTCGAATGGTTTAAGTTATCGGCACCAGTGCCAATAACTAGTGCACCAAGGTGTTTGTTGACTGCCTAGTTATTGGCGACACTATATAGGGTGGCGCATTGAAAACGAAACAGAGCGATTTGCGTCCAGGGAATTTTTATATTTTTTAGAAACGCTGAAACACGTCAATTTTAATATTGAGGGGGACATATTTTGACATAAAACTCAACTTTGTCACATCAACCCCTTAAGGGTGGTGATAACAACCCTTATATTTCAAAGAGGGAACATGGGTCGAGTGTTACATCATTTGAAAGCTCCTTCTTTTCTGAATTCAGCACACTATTTTTTTTGGAAGTTTTATCAACTCGTTTAAAAATTATTCACAGTTGAAGATGCAAAAACGCATTTCACTCATTCCGATAAGAAATGTGCTGATAGTCAATGTTTTGTTGGTTTGTAAACAAAAAATTGACTATTAGAACATTTCTTATCGGAATGAGAGAAATGCGGTTTATTATTTCAGTTTATCGGTCGGTTTAATACTTGATAGTACTACCGAAAATTAATTTCAGAATTGTGTTTTCTGTAGAAGAAAGAGTTGAAATAATTACTATTTTTTTCAAAAACGATGACTGTGCAACCGTACCGTAAAATTGTTTAATGAACGACATCCGAACAGACATGTTAACAGAAAAAACATTTTGGAGTTAGTTGCAACAAAGTTTCGACAAAGTGGTTCAGTAGTCAACAAAAAACGGGATCGTGAACGTGAATTTCCGGTTAGAAATTAGACTACTGAGATTGATGTTTTAGGAAAAATTGCTGCAGACCGAACTTTGAGCACGAGAAAATTGGCCACTGTTTCAAATATCGAAAGAAGAACTATTCAAGTCCACACTCAAACTCCACAAAAATTGAATGTCTGGACTGGCATTTTTGGAGACCGTTTAATCGGACCAATTTTTCTTGATGGCAATTTGAGTGGCGAAACGTATTTGGAGTTACTACAGGATATCGTTTACCCTCTAGTAATTGACATTGTTGAAAATGATGATCGCTATCAAGAAAATCAATTAGTGTTTCAACAAGATGGAGCTCCTCCGCATTTTTCACAACGTGTTAGGGAGTTTTTGAACAGGGAGTTTCCAGAGCAATGGATTGGGCGTAGAAGTGCTATTGGGTGGCCCCCTAGATCACCTGATTTAACTTCTTTAGACTTCTTTCTATGGGGCCATTTAAAGAGTAGAATTTACGCAACAGAACCGGAGTGTCTGGAAGAATTACGACGACTAATTGTTGAAGAATGCCGTCTAATAACTCCACAAATGCTCCAGAATGCCAGAGCTCGTTTTGAACAAAATTTGTACTTTTGTATGGAAGCTGGTGGTCAACAATGTAAACACTTACTTAACTGAATAAACATTTTTGAACGTTTGGTTTTGTTTTTTAGTTTCTTTTAACGAAAAATTGACTAATTAGTGCATTTCTTATCACAATGAATGAAATACGTTCTTGCAACTCCAACTGTGAATAATTTTTAAACGAGTTGATAAAACTTCCAAAAAAATTTGTGTGATGAATTCAGAAAAAAAGAGCTTTCAAATGATGTAACACTCGACCCATGTTCCCTATTTAAAATATAAGGGTTGTTATCACCACCCTTAAGCGGTTGATGTGACAACGTTGAGTTTTATGTCAAAACATGTCCCCCTCAATATTAAAATTGACGTGTTTCAGCGTTTCTTAAAAAAATTATTTGGACGCAAATCGGTCTGTTTCCTTTTCAATGCGCCACCCTGTATATTAAATACAAATTCGGTACATAACTGAAAGATAGTATCTGAATTATGGAATAAAACATTTTCCTAGTTAATTTTACAAAAAAAAAAGGCATACCTACCAGTATGGGTAATTTTTTATTGTTTAGACACTGTGAATACGTTAAAAAAATGCCTAAAGTCAAAGACAAGACGAAATATAAAAAACATTACGATGAGGAAGCACTTTAAGCAGCCTTAACCGAAGGTAATAATGGCATGACAAAAAAAACTAGCTTCCATAAGGTATGGTAAGGCAAACCTTACAGCATCGCTTAAGCGATAAATTAAAAAAATCTGGCCATGGTCCATCTTCTTATCTGACTAGGGTATAAGAGATTCTAGAGAAGTGGGTTGTTGATTGTCACAGCTAGGGATTTCCGTGAACAAAATCCGACATTCAGGCATCAGTTACATCTTTTCTAGATAATACCCCAGGCCAACTCCAAATAATAATCCAGGAAGGCATTGGTATTATTCTTTTTTGAGGCGTCATCCTAAATTAACTACAAGAACTCCAGAAGCAGTCACCAGAGCAAGCATCCACATTTCGCCAGACGATATAAAAAATTGGTTTGGGAACATTGAAGCATATTTCAAAGAAAAAAATATTTGGACATACTCCAAGATCCTGCCCGAGTGTATAATGGGGATGAGACATGTTTATGTTGTGCCCAAAAGAAGACAGAGTTGCTGCTACCCGCGGTGCCAAAAACGTATACCAAGTAGATCAGGACGCCGCAAAAGCTAATATAACAGTAATGTTTACATGTTCGGCATCAGGTAATATTACCCCACCTATGATGATCTACCCATATAAAAGACTTCCCCTTAGTATAGTTAGAGGTGTTCCAAATGAATGGGGCATAGGAAGTAGTGATAAGGGTCGTATGAAGGTGCAAGTATTTATAGATTATATATCAAATGTACTGCATCCTCACCTCATTGAAAATAATGTGGAATTTCCCATAATTTTATTTCTAGACGGCCACAAAACACGCATGACTCATGAACTGAATCAATTATGCGCAAATTTAAAAATAATACTTTGGGCTTTGTATCCTAACGCCACGAGAATTTTGCGACCCGCCAACGTTGCTGGTTTAAGCCTCTTAAAAAGTCTTGGCAACTGGCTGTTCAAACATGGAGAAGAATGAACGCTGTCCAGGAATTGACAAAAGTGATCTTCACTCCAATTTTGAAAGAACCCCTAACTTTACTCAAAACGTCTTCAATTATTAATAGTTTCAAGGCATGCGGATAATTTCCGTGGAATGTCAAACATTGGATTAAGGTAGCACCATTTCTGGTGAAGACAACAGTGATATCGATTTTTGTACCGATTGCCACATTGATGTGATGAGCTTCGTTAGAAGATATTGCCGAACTTCATTAACATTTAATTTGCCCAACAACACCAGGACGAAAGAACCAACGTAAAACTGAAACACTTCCGTATGTTATTATATCCAGCGGTTGAAAAAAAAATACACGAAGAAAAAGAACGTGAAAAATACGAGAAGGAAAGAAAGAAGAAGAAAACAAGGAGAAAATACAATAAAAAGAAGAGCAAGCAGTCCAACCAATAAAAAGTAAGGACCTATAAAAAATTTAACACAAATATTGACAGACAACCAATTCCATACACACCAGAAACAATCGCAAGAAATTACTACCAGCGATTCCTTGGAAATTGTGAATCACAAGGATTTAGAATCACAGGAGCAGCAGTTTCCACCTAAGAATAATATTTTTTAAAATAAGGGCTTGTGTTTTATGTGCGTTCAGAAGGCAAA
This sequence comes from Tillus elongatus, assembly GCA_964006375.1. Classification (NCBI taxonomy): domain Eukaryota; kingdom Metazoa; phylum Arthropoda; class Insecta; order Coleoptera; family Cleridae; genus Tillus; species Tillus elongatus. The sequence goes on along the minus strand of OZ023269.1, from coordinate 74,103,646 downwards.
ACAGTATTGAACTTTGCTGTTCGATGTCAGAAATGTTCTAGGAGCTACCACTACAAATGTTTGCAAAAGAAAAACTTATATGTTGAGAATTTTATGTGCGAAACATGCAAAAAAATGAACAAACTTTTCGAACAATTACAAGAATTAATCTCTTTTTTTATTATATATATAATGTATGTATACCTCTTATGTTCACCAACGGAATCTTATTATTGTTCATTTGTTGTAACATTTATAGAAATATTTTATTTAGTTTTCCAGAACAAAATTTTTTACAACTGTTTTTTATATAAGCAGGATTACTTAATTTGCGCAAAAAAGGTGTAATGATATTTTTTTAAATCAAAGTGTTAGGTAAAAATGACATTATATTGTGTTAATATTCAGCATTTATTTTTGGGAAATCATATAGGTACCTAGGTCAGTACCTATACTTAATTACAAAGTATGTATACCTGCATGACAATAACTGCTCTTTATTGGGTGTCAATAACTAGTCATGGTGCCAATAATTGCAATCAAGATAGATGTCAATCACTGGTGAAGTATGCCAATAACTACTTAATATGATGTTTTCCAATAAAAGTTCATTTTTTTCAAAACCTGTTATATCAGTTCATTTTATATATTATTAAAATTAAAGTTCACATCTTAAAGAGAAAAAATAGACCTACAGAATTATCGCCTTAATTGACATTTTACATAAATTCAAACACAGAAGAGTCCTTAAGGTACCAATTACTGAGTGCTTTACCCTATTCCTGTATGCAGTTATTAATTGGGTTTTTAACCTTTATAAGTATATTTTCACATCCCTAGGTTGTTTTCGTTAAACGTTGTTGGATTCACAATAGTATAGAATCTTTAAAGTTTTATTCTCTTTGTTTCTGTATGCAGATTGTGTGCTACTAAAGAAAAAGTTCTTAAAATAATCATTGCGTACGGATCTTTAGGAATAGGTGGAGTATACAATTTATAGCAGGTATAGTCTAATTTATAATTTATTGGTATATCTATTAGAAATACAATTTTGTAATCAATTTGGACTATTTTAATTTTGAAAATTTTTTTCATCAAGGTTTATATCATTTCTGGTTATAAGTATTGATTCTCTTTATATGAATTTTAATGTTATTTAACTCCTTAATTATAACTCTTGGTCTTAGTATCTACGCGTGATACGTATTTAATTTGAAAAATGTGATTACATTTTCTGTTGTTGAAATGATATCTTGAATGCTATGTAATAAATAATTAATCTGTGTTAACAGTTCCAAGCGTTTAACTCCATGAAAATTAGTCATCTGTTGACTTTTGAAGCTATTTATTGTATATTCTAATTCATTAATCTTCGTTACAATTGTTTCTTGATTGGGACCCAATATTTCTACTGTTCCATTGAATTCTAGTGTAGCATCTATCATTAAATATGTTTGAAAGCTCAATAATTGGTGCATTTCATTTTGGTTTTTGCTTGGAATATCAAGAGCTACCTAGATAAATTTTTTCGCCGTCTTCTGGATCTAAGTTACTTGTGATTGGCTTAAATATCGATCCTAACTCGTTTATAATTCCTCTCTTCCTTCCATTATTAATATTAACATTATAATTATTATCTGGAAATATTTTATAAAATATATCGTCTATATTTTGTATCGTTTCCATTAATTCTAGTTATTATTTAGTTAGACTATACAAAATATTTTTATATTTTTGTCAAGACCCTGTATGGTAAATATTACTAGAGAAAGGTATTAAGGAATCTGCGATATTTCGATAATAATAAATTACCTACGGTAATTGAAGGATTTCAGTTATTTTTGTTTGTTTTTGTTTGAATAAAGCACAAATAACAAACCTATTCTTTATTATTGATGGTGTGTGTGGCTGGGTGTGTGTTCGGAGAAAGGGATTGGAAGGTTATCCATCAGCCACAGACGTTTATATTTGTTAATTGTTTTACTTGGTTCAGGCTTGCAGCAGGAAAAAGAGAGAAAAATAAATAGGTGGAAGGAGATCCTTAGATGTTGCTTACAAATTTACAAAAAATTACATAGTACAATTAGTGTTGTTCTTTTCTTTGTTTTTCTTTTTCGAAATACATTCTATACACAATTTACATATCTAACATATGTTTCAAGTACTGTTTTTTTTTTATGGGAGTCACAGGGACACACTACCGCCAAGGGGCCTGTCATGGCTCATAGACATACTGAAAGGGTCACGGAAAAGATGGGACAAACAATAGGATTGACACAAGGAAACTTAAGCCTAATTTGTACTATTAAAAAAACAATACAACATTGTCTAAACATATTTACAAATTGTATTTAACCTATGACTAACCTATGCGACTATTTTGTATCTCATAGTGTCAGCTTTATTTCGGCAAAGAACTTTAGTAGATATTATGTTATTTTACTGACCAAGCAAATGAGTAATATTGAGTGGCATTGTTATGTTTATATTTTGTAATTCATATAGGAAATTAGAGCCTCAGTGGTTCAGTTGTAAGAACGTGTGCCTCTGAACCGAAGGGTGCTGGGTTCGACCCCAGGGTTCTACTTTCACTTTTTCAGTACATAATGTACAATTAACATTAACCGAGGATGTGGCATTGTATTTGAGCAAGTTGAATATCTGCACGTTCCGCCCTTCGGAGGAGGAGTAAAAACGTAGGTCCGTGTCCATGCGATTTTTGGCACGTTAAAGATCCCTACCCTCTTTACAGAAAGGCAGGGGTTTGGCAAAATTTCCAGGATAGAGAGGTGAAACTGCTCACTAGCGTCGGTGATTGGCCACAGTCGCGAGATAAATGGACCAACAACAATAAGCCATTATGCAACATTGTAACAACCAAGAACGCAGACATAGGAGTCAGCATAATTATTAGAAGGCACCTTGGGAACTACGCAGTGAAGTGAAAGAAACAATGAGAAGCTAAGTCAGCAGGAAAGTAATGTAGCCTCTCTAACAGACAATAGAGCCACTGCCGAGTGGAAAGATTATAAATAGCCAGCCCGCCTTCAGCGTGCTGTTCATTCCTGTTCTTACGTTTTACTCTGCACATCGAGTGCTATATTTTCGTTTCATACTTACGTTGATATTTTTATTTTATAGGTTTTATATCTTAAGTAATATTTATGTATCAGTCAATAAATAATTGTTTAAAAAATTGAAACGTCTTAACCGTCAAGTTAAGTGGCCTAGTCGTTTGTATCGGTTAGAAAATCAAACGGATATTGATTTTGACGTGTATCGACACCTAATAACCGAAATCGAGCCAAGCTGACCAAAGCAGAAGTCCAATCTGTAGCCAAGCAGCCAAATAATAGCAGGCAATAATACTAATGTAAGCTGCTTTCTACTTTCTTGATTTCCCTATATTTTTATAATTTTTGATATATATATATATATATATATATATATATATATATATATATATATATATATATATATATATATATATATATATATATATATATATATATATATATATATATATATATTGTATATCTGATTCCGAGAACGATTCGCAAAGTTTGTTAAATTTAGAATATAGGCTTAGACAAATCAGTATTAGCGATAATAGTAATTTAGAAATACCTAGCAGTGGGAATAATTCAGAGAATAAAATGGCAGATCAATTAAAATAATTTTTTAAAGCTATTCCGGAATTCGACGGACAACCTGCTAATGTAGGTAATTTCTTAAAAAGTTGTGACTTGGTTATGAACCAATTTTATGGAGAGAATGAAAATTTATATCTGAATCACTTTTTATTACATTTCATACAGACAAAATCAACGGGGCAAGCTCGCTTAATAATAAACACAAAGGTAACTAATTCATGGTTAGACTTAGGGAACGCTATTGTGCAAAATTTCAACTATCAGCGCGATGACACAAGCCTGCTGGCAGAAATGCTTATATTAAAACAACGACACGGCGAGATGCATTAGCTTTCTCGAATCAGTGCAGACATATAGAACAGCTCCTCATATCAAATCTTATAGCAAATGAAGATAATAAAGCGTTACGAGCGTTAAAGATGAATATGTACCAGAACCAAACATTAAAAGCATTTTTAGGCGGACTAAGGAATCGTCTAGGTATGGTGCTACGGTCAACAAACCCACAAAGCATCGAACAGGCGCTAAAATTTGTACTTTTGGAAGATCATTTTAGACTATCGGGACAAAACGATACAAAAATCACATTTCAACAATCATAAACATGACTGACAGAATGAACCGTTTTTTCAAAGGCAAAATACACCACAATTTAACAATATACAATTTCAAAAACCGCTTCAACCAAATCACAGACCTTTCCAACAAAATAATACACAGAGTAATCAGAATAATTGCCAAAACAGACCCAATTTTTCTCAATTTCCTAGACAAAATGCTCTGTCAAAGCAGTTCAGACGGCCTAATTATAATCCTAATAGACAAAATAATAACCAATATCCACAGCATTTGGATACGACGAATTCAAATTCTCGATTTAGTCGACAAAACCCTACGCAATTCAGATAAAACTTCTCTCGAACAAAGAAGTTACATAGCGCGGAATTTTACGACAAAGAAGCACATTATAATGCAATTAACCACGAACTATCCTTATCAGAACAATATGACAAAAACAATCAAAATTTTCCAGTAGCGGGCCCATCTCCACAGACAATCGGTAGTAGAGATTAACCGTTTAAACTTTCAGACAATAATGTTCAAGCTAATAATAAACAAGATAATAACCATGGCAGTAGTAGTAGTTGTAATTATAATCAAGGAATGGAAGATAATTGTGTAAATAAATTGAACTTGAAAATGTATAGCAAGCAAGCAAACTCTCAAAGCCAAGTAGGTGAATGTCAACAAACGAATTCTGAAGACACAGCCTACAGACCTAATAATTCGAGAATAATGTCTAAGAAGAAGTTTCAACAAGACATGAACAAAATAATGCAGTATGTCAACTTTATGTGTGCTGGACGCAATAAACCGAACCAGGCAGTTAAAAACGAAAATTTTATACCCCTCACAAGCGCATATTGTGAAGATGGTAGTCATATAAGGACTGCACAAAATACTAGTAAAAACAGTTTAGTTGTAATAATAGGTTAAGTAAAAATTCAACTAATGTACATGATAGTTATAGGAACACAGTGGAACAGGATGATAAACGTTTAACCCAGGACAATACATGTAAAACTGGGTTAAATAAGAAAAATATATATAATTAAACAATCAATTTCAAAAGTAGAAAAATCAAACTTTAAAAGCGGAAATGAAAACGGAAAAAATTTCACAACCAATAAAGTTTGTACTTCGGAAGTAAATTTCATAGACATTGAAAATCAATCTATGAGTAATAATGTTGATGAAAACGAATGGACTAATAACGTAATTAACAACAGCATAATTAAAAATTACAGTGACATTGAAAATTCATATACGATTAATAATTCGAAAGCAAACGAGTAGAATATAAATGGAGGTTTTACCCAAAAAATCGTGTATTCATATATTATTTCTTATGGAAAAATGTAAGGTCCGGCTGTGACATTTTGATGAGAGAGAGAGAGTTAGATGCGGGCATGTGTTTGTGTTAGAGAGAGGAGAGATATGCTCTCTCTAGGTGAGGTCCGGCTGCGACATTTTGTTGTGAGAGAGAGAGAGAGAGTTAGATGCGGGTGCATGCGTTAGAGAGATCTAGGGGTGTATTTGGCGGGAGTTCATCAGACAGTGCCTCGAGACGGAGTTTACAGATGGGATGCGTATGAGCCAGACAAGGAGATAGATATAAGTGTGTGTGTGTGTGTTAGAGTAAGAGCGAGAGATGTCCGAGAATAAACCTATGTTTAACACTAATAGTGAATTTTCATAATAACAGCAAGCAAGAGGCCATAAACCTATGCTCAGTACTGATAGTGAATTTTCATAACAGCAACAAGCAAGAGATCATAAGCCTATGTTCGGCACTGGAATCGAACCTCGGTTGTATGACGTCATCAGGTGGAATCGAACCTTGGAACAGAGGTTGACAGATGGAGCTCATATATCATAAGTCTATGTTCAACACTAGAATCGAGCCTTGGTTGTATGACGTCAGCAGGCGGAATCGAACCTCGGGACAGGGGATTGGCAGATGGCGTATCACTAGAGCGTATAAGCCTGGCGATGAGATAGATATGGGTATGTTAGAGTAAGAGCGATCTAAGGATAAATTTATGTTCAGCACTAATAGCGAAATATCATTTAAATACAAACGTATGGTTATCATTTAAGAGAGTTAAGTTCAACAGTGGAGAATGTCACAAAGCTGTAAGGTCCCACGCTTGATTGATTGTAAAAAGATAAGACGCAGGCTTGTCAAATAAATAATACCGCTCGATCTGGTTCCAATGATGATAACAGCAGCAGACAAGAGACCAGAAACCCATGTTCAGCACTTTTAAAGCCTATGTTCAACAGTTGGAACTATCGGGAAAAATATTGTTTAATCAAGGCAACCAATGATACCTAAACATAGGTTATATTAGGAGATGTCGGTTTCAGAACATGTAATAGATCGGTAGGAGTGATATGTAGGTGAATATACTAACACAAACAGCAAACAACACCCGTTAAGTAAGTGTGTTTGAAGGTATGTAGTCTTGAATGACATACAACAACTGTTTATATCACACTATAAGGGCGACGATGCCTTGTCTTAACAACAACTTAGATGATTATACACAATAATGTCAGAGTTTTACACCTAGGGTTACTAATTAACATACGACAGTTGTTTATATCACACTATAAAGGCGATGTAGCAGCGTCTTGTCAACTAAGATGCTTACAGCAATAATGTTAGAGGGTTTTACACCTAAAGTTACTAATTAACATACAACAGTTGTTAATAGTAGGGTATGACATACAGGTGACAGGCTTTAGCAACATTAAACAACCAATCTCGGGTACTGTTGTAAGACATATTGAAAATCGGTTCAAAGTATGTAATATAGGTCAATATGTTAATACAGATAACAAGCTTTAATAACAATAGTTGTAAGGAATACTTAAGAAGCAGTGCAAAGTATGAAATATATCAATATCTTAACACAGAGCCACAAGCTTTAATAACAACGATTGTAAGATATATTTAAGAAGCTGTGCAACGTATGAAAGAGATCAATATGTTAAAAACACAGGGTCAGATAACAGGCTTTAATGACAACAGTTGTAAGAAATACTTAATAAGCAGAGCAAAGTATGAAAGATCAATATGTTCACATACAGGTGTCAGATAACAGGCTTTAAGGACCACGGTTGTTAAGTGTGTTTGAGGGTTAACACACAGTCTTGAATGACATACAACAACTGTTTATATCACACTATAAATGTAATCGGCTTATCAACTTAGCTGCTTATATCCTCACAACAATATCAGAGAGTTTTACACCTAGAGTTACTTAATTAACATACAACAGTATTGATTATATGCATATAAAGACCATGGCAGTTTGACATACAGGTGACAGTCTTTAACAGCGTTAAACAACTATATCATCATCTCAATGTAAAGGCACTGTCGCCTTGTAATATATATATATATATATATATATATATATATATATATATATATATATATATATATATATATATATATATATATATACTTCAGAAGCAGGTCAATAGGTATGTTATAGGCAGACAAGTGTGTTATGTAGGTTAAAAGCCATCAACAACTAAGATACTTATATTCTTACAATAATAACATCATAGAGATGACACACTGGCATCTATTGAATATTATTAGAATATGTCGCTTGTCATAGAAGTAACAGTCTTAAATGACACATGTTCATGTTTATTGAAATATCATAAGATGTTGTTTATTAGCAAAGGCAATATCAATTTATATCATTAAAATGTAGGGCCTAATGTTTTACCAACTATTAGTAATCAGTCAACAAAAAGAACATGTTATTTCAATAACTGATTAAATACGTCAGTCAACCATAGACAAGAATGTGTTATTTCACCAAGTTTGGGGCTTCATTAGTCAACAATAGTTACGGACATAATGTTTTATCAACTATTAGTAATCAGTCAACAATAGACAAGAGTACTTCACCAACTATTGGAGCTAGCAGTAAGTGTGTTATGATGGTGAGTAGACAATAGCGTCTTGTCATAGAAGTAACAGTAATATACAACTGTTATTTATATCACATTATAAAGGCGACCTTGCCTCGTCTTATCAACAACTTATATGCTTAATCAACACATAGCTACTAATTAAGATACAACAGTCGTTTACACACACACACACACACACAAATATATATATATATATATATATATATATATATATATATATATATATATATATATATATATATATATATATATACATATACATATACATATATATATATATATATATATATATATATATATATATATATATATATATATATATATATATATATATATATATATATATATATATATATAAAGTAGGTAATAGGCCAATTAACCAGACAGGAAGTGGGGGTTGCCACCACCACCCCTTGTGGGCGGATCCCCCACCCTTGTGGGCGTGGCCCATCCCCACTTTCAAAGCTGGCGGAACAAAGATGGCGGTTTTAAATATGGCGGACTAACCTGTGAAATTTGATACCTGACCTGTAAAGGTGACAGCTGACATGTGACATTTGCCATTTGACAGCTGAACTGATTTTGAGACATCACGGTGACGAAACAAGATGGTGGCTGGAAACCTGATGGCGTAAGCTCTAATCTAAGATAACGTGATAAGATGGCCGCCAATATGGCCGACCGACAGTTAAAAACCCCAGGAAATTTGACATCTGAAATGACATTTGGAGTAACCTGTAAAAATAAAAGGATCCACCATTTTGATTTCAGATGTCATGACGTATGTAAATATGGCGGTTGACGCATGCGCAAACCAACTTTTTTAGTTTTTAAGTAAACCCCAAGTGTTTGGTGTCATATCACTCGTCTCAAGCAAAGTTCAAATATAATTTGCGCATGCGCAAACCAACATTTTTATTTATTGGTTTAGAGGTATGATGTTTGGTGTCATTTTATTCGTCTTGATAAGTGACCAACGCTTGTACGAAAATGAGACAAATAAGTTCTTATCGCGCAAGATCGGTGAGAGGTACGGTAGAACCAACAAATGCACGGTGTTAAGGAGGCCAAACCAAATTGGAATATACAATAAAATGGCCACTTCTGGTCTAAACTTCAAATCCTTATATATTTTAAACGGAAAGTGATAGAAATGAAGTGACTTTAAAAATATATCGTTTCGTAACAAGGTCTACAGGAGAATGAGATAAAAACTTAAAACCCTTATTGCGGAAGATCGGTGAGATGCACGAGAGAACCAACACATGCACGGTTTTAAGGAGGCCAAACCAAATTGGAATATACAATAAAATGGCCACTTCCGGTCTAAACTTTAAATCTTTATATCCTTTGAACGGAAAGTGATAGACAGGAATTGACGTCAAAAATATATCTTTTAGTAACAAGATCTACACGAAAATGAGATAAAAACATAAAACTCTTATCGCGGTAGATTAGTGAGATGCACAGCAAGACCGGCACTTGCATGGTTTTCAGCAAGTCAAACTCTATAAACATACCCAATAAAAATGTTACTTCTGGTAGACACTTCCGGTATAGCTATTCTTAGAGCTACATACATGTGTGACACCTCAAAATAATCGTCTTGCCGAGCAGAAGAAAGAAGTATAGTTTTTAAGTAAATCAGAACAAGTTGTGTTAATACCTAAAAACAGCACACACTCTCTCTTAGACTTATTGAAGTTAGTTTCAGAGAAATTTCAAGCTTACCATGAATACCAGTGTTCAATAGCGTATTTAAATGTTGGCTACATCAAGTGTTGCGTGCTACAGGCACATTTAAGTACACCCTCTTAGACTTATTGAAGTTGGCGGCACAGGCAGCTGTCAAGTTTACCTAACAAACCAAAGTAAACATGTCTTGAAGAGCAGTCTTCAATTGTCGTAAACCAGCACGTCTGTATCATTTCAGAGTAATCTTAGCCATGTGAGCAAACTAAGTATCTTGAGGTATAGCTTTCAAGTTTGTAAGCTATCACATGGCAATTATTTTCATACTTACACTGTTCCAGCAGAAGGAGTTGACCTAGTACCTACAACTGCTACATATTTGGTAAACATTGGTGGAGCGCAGACTCAAAACCACTCGATATCTGGCAGATATGTATGTAAAGAGTCAATATTAAAATTGACTTGTTGGATATACAATCATTTCTACAACTAACTAACCAACCACCCAACCAACCAACCAACATTTAGAAGCGTAAAGATAGCAAGCTACCTCCTACAAGTGGCCCCTCTGAATCTATGGTCTTAATGATGGGTTAAGAGATTGAATTGAGACTTGTTTATATTGAAGGCTTGCAAGCTACGTACAAGTGACCCCCTCTGAATATATCATGGTGATGATGGGTGGCTGACCCGACCCGACACCCGTCACCCAGCTGACCCGACCGTTCCACCACCCCAACTCCAAGCTGACCCGACCGGTCCACCACCCGCCTTCGAGCTGATCCGACCAGATACACCACCCTGCCACAGAGCTAACCCGGCATTAGCCCGTAAAGCTTCGAGGTCTAACCTGGGCACCTGCACCACCGTTTCTTGTGACGTCACTCGCCTCCACCATCGGTTTTTTATGACGTCAGCGGTGGCTGACAACTAGTTTGACTGGTCACATGACTAAGAGTGTCCTAAAATTGTAGTAACGTGTTGGTTTACAAAATTGATGGTTGCACTTTAAGACATTGTTTGACTTGTTAGGTGAACTAGCTCAGAATATGAATGTTTGAAAACAAATAAACCTTGAAAGCTACACCTCATGACAAAGATCACTCTAAAATGACTGAGACGTGTTGGTTTACAAAATTGAATGCTACTCTTCAAGACATTTAGTTTGGTTTGTTAGGTCAACTAGCATGAATGTTTAAAAACAAATAATTGTTATTTTCTTAGTTTTGTACTTTATAACTCTTTTTGTATTTTAACATTAATGTTACCATACTTAAGATATATATTAAAATAATATGTTAACAAACGAAGTGTAAGTATAAAAATTAAGGTGATTGGTCACATTAACAGGTTACTCTAAAATGATTGACATGTGATGGCTTACAAACTTGAAAGCTACACCTCAAGATACTTAGTTTGACTGGTCACATGGCTTTGATTACTCTGAAATGATAGAGACGTTGTAATGGTTATGTTTTTCATCACCGTAACTCGCTTGCTGACATAACGAGAACCTCAAAGGAAGCTTAAATAAGTAAAGGTGACTTTATTTTTGAACAAGCAATTCAAGTTTTGGTTTTGAAAATATTTATCGAAAATTCGCTATTGACATTTACCATCGTAGTGTTCGTACTGTATTCCCTTTAAATACGTTGAATTAAAATATCAACAGACGGAATATTTGCCTTAGAAAAAAGATCGTTATTTATTACAAATTCCTACGAAGATGTTTGTAAAGTGTAAACCAAGAAGCAGGAGGATACCGTTGCAGAGATAAATATTTACTCCACAATGACGTAATAACAAAGATGACGAAAGTCATAGAGTCGAAAATTTATGAGACAAGTTTGACAACTTAATGATAGCGCTATCGCTAGGCAATAAAGTATATTTGACAGATACTGGTCACAAAACCGTTGGGACTGCGAGGCCTCGACGGAGTCCGTGCAGGAACTGGCGCGAAACACATGCATCTCTGCATCCCTCTCATACACATGGAGGCAGATGGGTAACTAAAAAGGACAGAGAACATCACCGAACCAGCGTCGAGGCAGAGAACAAACCCAACTGGCTACTTAAGCGCCTGCAATGCGAAGATCGAGGGGGTCTACCGACAGACATTACTGAAGCAAGATCTGCGCTACCTCCCGTGTTGAGTAGATGAGAGTTTGTCTATCATGTAAGGTAGTAAAAACGTGACTTTCGCAAGGAAAGTAAACGCCTAGTGTAATTATCGTGCAAATGCTGAAAATAGTTTCGGTTTGGTTTAGTTTTGTAACATCTCGTGTTAAAGAAAAACGGATTGAATAGTGAGTATTTAATGAACCTCTTAATGCAGTGACAAGTGGTTGACGGCATTTTCAAGTGAACACTTTCAAGTAAAAAGTTTCGAGTTTTCACTTTCAGTCTCAGTTTCAAGTTTGCCATTATGTCCGATTTTTCCGTATACGTTCAAACATACGTTTATCTCAGCATTTGCCTTTAAAATACAGTATTTCCGTTCCGATTCAAGTACATCAAGTTTTAACCCCAGTGTCTACCTAGCCTCTTGATTGTACATTGCACCTACACTGTCTTCCTGTCTTCACCTCTGCAAGCCTTTTCTACCAGTTGCTGACTCCTCTCCTGGGGAAAGTAAGCGCCTATGGTAATCACTAAATACCAATGTTACCTTGTGCCGTTTCCACACTCCGTCTGCAGGGAAACCTATGGGGCCTCAGGTTTAAGTCCAGACCCGCTGGTGAATCTTTGGAAGTGCGAACGCACTATACGTGACTCATTTACAACTTTTTGAGTGGTTTTTAAGACTAGACAATCATAAATGTTCCTAAATCATTTCAATTTTTCAGTGAATTTCTCATTAACTTGTAACATAAATTTTAACTCAGTCAAAATTAAAATCTTAGTCAGTGAGATTGTCGATATATGAATGTATTTTGTATTTTCTTTTTGGTATCTTGTCAAATATGTAAATTAAGAATATTACTGTGATATTATTTAATTAACTTTTTGCTCACAAATTTTTCAAACCTTCAAATGTCTGAGAGTACAAAAAGTAGCTTGTAACCTTTAATTTAAACAATAGTAAACAATTACTTAATTTTGCAATATCTGAGCTTCTCTTACAAACTTTTAAGAAAACAAAACATTCTCTGGCCAGAACAATTAATTAGAAATTTACCTAACAAATTAAAATTGAGAGCATTGGTAGATTTAGTAGAAAAACCTTTACTTTTACATTTGATATTTATTTTGTTCCTTTGTAATGTACAACTTTTATTTGATTTACTAGGAGTCTTGATTTGAATAACTGCCATTATTAATTTATGACAATAAATTTAAATATTTGTGTTTTTAATATCTCTTTTGATTTAACAACAAATCCCTCATTTTACCTTTCTCAATTCTGGTGGTGCTATAGCTGGAAATTCTTCATATCTATTATCTAGACCCCTTCAAACTAACTAACTAACGTAGTGCCGGTGTTTTGACTCGAAGATCTCATAAATCTAGGACTTTGGGCAGAACAAGATTAAAACTGAGTAAGTATTTGATTATCTTTTCATCTTCAAACCAAACAGTGTGTTCTTTATCTTACAAAATAATAAATCTGAGAGAAAGGTGCAAATAGGTTAGGGTTTGGGAGGTGATGATGACCTCACTATTCACCGGATTTAGATCCAGCTGAAATCTATCACGAGATATCAATTTCGGATAACCATCAAATAAATACACTCGGTTCTTAGGCTTAAATTGGCACACTGGCATCCCTGGCGGGGAGTTTTTTTTATTAATAATTATTAACGATTAACGAACCAATGGCATCATAACTCAGGGAAAAAACGAATTTTCCAAGTTATAGTGCTACTAGATTGAGAAATTAAGAGGTTGTATAAATTGTTGTATATGTTTTGCTCCTACAGGATATGTCTAATAATTTGTGTTAGCCATTATGCTTGTGTTTATTATGAATCACTGTTATATATCTTATATGTACCGTGTAGCACTGTGAAGCAACTCACTGATATTTTTTAGTTACCAAACACCCCTCCTTGCCTGATAGACTCTCCCGGAAGATATTGTCCACACATTTTTGACACCCGATAAACTTTGTGACCTTACCTTACTTACCTTATCTAAAAACATCGCAGGTACTTAGTGTTTTCTGGGCATAAATTCCTGGACAAGTTCTTCTGACTCTCTTTAACTCCCGATTTTGTCTATAACACTACTTATATTTTGAGTAAAACATATCTCATATCTCGTTTACCACTTTACTAACGAAACTTGTCGCTAGGGATATTAATCCTAATGTATCTAATTCTTTTAAATGCACAAGTTTAGCTTCTTCAACCCCAATGATATCGAAAACTCCTGTACCAACAAAACCCTCTCTGATGGATAAGGAATTTTTTACTCGTCCAAAGGAAACTTTTCTTGCTGATGTGGTGCCTATGTTGAGCACTATACCTGGTGACAACTGACCCAATATGGATGTAAGCGTTGGGCACTATCGAACTAAAGCTTTGTTAGACACGGGGGCAAAAATATATGTAGTTGGTGCTCGTGGGTTTAATTTTCTAATGTCACTGAATATTTCCACAACTATTCCGACATCTTCAGCAATCATGAACATTGCTGATGGTTCTCCTAAAGCTGTTTCGGGGTATGCAAGCATTCCGATAACCTCAAACAACATTACTAAGGTTGTAAATTTTCTTGTTGTGCCGAATATTACCTTTGCCTTTATTTTGGGATCAAATTTCTGTGAAACTTTTTCGTTATCTTTGAAGTTTAGTACACCAGGCTACAACATTGATGCAATGTTGTCTTCCCTATGTGTCGTTGGCAATTTTTTGGACATTACTATGACCTAAATATTTTACCTCAGTTTACCTTTCCGTCTTGCTTTCTCTCTCGCTTTCTCTCTTTGTACCTTTCCTTCGCTCATGGGTGTTCCTTGAGATTTCTTTCGTTGTGCATTGTCTGGGGAGAAACGTCGGTGCGTATTACCTTTATAAATTGTTCGTATCGATAGTGACCCTGGGCAGTGTCTTGCTGAAAATTTTCGGGAACATTCATCTAGCCCCCCTCTATTCTCTTTTACTTTTCTTTCGTTTTCTGTGAGTCTTCCTGGTTTGTGGGATTGACTCGGCCATAGAACCTAGGTTGTTTAATTGTGACGCATGTAGTATACGACAGGTGTTCACGACGCTAACTGTCCGCTCGGGCAGAAAACGCGAACTATGACATTCTCGCAGAAAACATTTCCTTTCTTTCACCTTTTCTTTTTTCTATTCTTTTTCTATAATCCGACTTTGGCCCACCCAATCTTGACAGAGTTTGTTCTGACGGAGAGCCGAACCTGGTGTCACATTGATTGTGTGCCTTTCTAATCCGGTATGTCTATGGAATTTTGAATTTGTGACATACCTAGAGAGGTTAATGAATTTGCGCACGATCCAATCGTTGGCACTTTGTAAAAAGCTTTCATGAAATTTTGTGGAACTTAAATCTGACATTGACTGGTTTAATTGTCTGTCCTTGTATACGTTCATTCAAAAATACATTTGGAATGTACCTAGGAGAATAAATCTGCCCTGGTCATGTGTACTTTCTGTGAAAGCAAATTTTCATGAAATTTTCTGTAGCTTCTGAGTTGACTTTTCTTTACTGTCTGGTCGGCACATAAGTCACGAATGTTGTTTTCTTACAACTTCCCATGCTTCAACCTTATGTGTTCGCTAAAGTAATGGCGTGACACTTTACAGCCAGCGGCGACCACATGGATTTGACAAACTCGGACTTGACTATCTTACTGTCTGGCCATTTGCTTGAGTAACTACCATACTTTTAACATCATTACTGTTATAAATTCTTAGGTAAATGCCACGGGAGGCATAGACCGTGCTGCCAGCGATGTCCACTTGATCTTTGACACACCCGATTTTGACACTTGATTTAGACCTTAATTTTTATTTTTGTGGTTAAACTATCGTTTTTAAAGGCAATCTGTCGGTAATTTCAGCCAGCTGAGTTTTGTGATAGTTTGGCAGACTACTATCGTTTTCGATTAAAATTTGTCGATGGGCGGATGCCAGCTCTTCCAACTAACCCTTTTTAGTTTCTTTTGTTTTAACAAACCCGAACATGACTCCGGATTTGACTAACCTGATCTTGACTCTTGATTTTAACTACCCGGATTGGATATTCGTTTTATGTTTCAGCTGAGATATGTCAATGGAAGATAAATCTGGCACATGTCCAGCGAAACAATAAATCTGTAGCAACTTTCCATAAGTTGGTGTGCTTTGAAATATTATTTTAGGTGCGAAGAATTGTTACCATGGTTAGCGTTGACAATTATCGAACCATTACCGCTGATTAAGCAGGTTATGTTTATCAGACCTCTCGAATCGTTATTCTCGCAGTAGAATTATCTCCGGCGAGCTATAGAGTGCCTTACCGTTGATAAGATGGGTTACGTTTTATCAAGCCAATTGTAACGTTCATCAGCGAGCTATCGCTAATAAGTAATTGATTACCATGCTGTTGATAAAATGGCTTACATTTTATCGAATCTGTCGTTGTGCTTGTTATCTTTATTGTGGCAAGTTACAGTCAAGGATTTTGTTGTGTCGCTTAAGTGGCGAATCTTTTAAGATACTGTTGAAGTAGTTGAAACATGTGAACGCTACGTCTGAAGATAGAGTATTATGGGTCCTACCCTGGCGAATTTTCAAGAGATAATTTTCTTTCTCTTCTTCTTTGTTCTGTGGCTCATGTACTTTCTGTTGATCTGGGGTGCACATGTTCTCAGCAAATAACTGTTTATAGTTGTCTTAATATTTACTTATCGATTATGACTTTTTTCTTCCTACACTATAACTATCGAACAGTTTCTTTTTACCCAATTTTGACACTCAATGTTTACATATACGGAGTGGGGTCATTTGGTAGCTTGGACCTAGTTAACTAACGCCTTGCGTCTGACCGACTTGACACGTCCAATCCACACGCTCTCGTCGGGTACCAAGTGGATTTTGGTGAATGTGGAGACCGACGACGACGACTCCTTATCAAATTTAAAGTTGAAGATTTTCGCGAAGCTGGAAGCAATCCTGTATGAAGGGGGTATTCCTTCACACATCTTTAAAAACAAGACACCCTTTTTCTATTCTCTTATCTTCCTTCGAAATTGTATATCTCAATAAGATGTGAAATCTATCTTTTGTAGTTTACTTCGTTTGCTTCCGCCTTGTAAATTCACTCCTTGAATTTCTAGGGATTGCGCATTTCAGTAAGGAATACTGAACCATTCCCCTTATTCCTACCCAATATTGACGTTTTCTTTTGTAACTACCTTATGTATCTCAATGCTTACCTGTGATGATATCACAGCTTACCTTGCGATTTGCTTCGTTGTTAATTACCTGTTAGTGATTATCTAGATTTCTACAACTCTGGTGTGAATAATAGCTGTGTTTATTTGGCGAAATGAGCTGCCATTGCTTGGTCACAACTTATTCTCATTCTGTGGAGAATTTCCATGAGAAAAATTACTTAGTACCTCTGTCGTGATAAATATCTGTTTTTACTTGGAAATTTAACCGTTACTCCTTAATATCGACTCACTCTTACTTTGTGGAGAATTTTCATGAGAAAATTCATTTGCATTATTCTCTCAATAAGTTAAACCATAACTGTTGGCAATTAATTTCAATCCTGTTTGGTGATCCAACCTGCCTTTGCTTGATAGCAACTTGTCACAACTCTGGAGAATTTTCATGAGAAAATGTTCTTGTTTCATTCTTTCAACTTGAACAATTGGGGTTGAAAAAAAAAGTGCCTTTTATTTTTTTTGGGCAGGTTAAGATGGCGTGTAACGGTTATGTTTTATTCATCACCGTAACTCGCTTACTGACAACGAGAACGTCAAAGGAAGCTTAAATAAGAAAAGGTGACTTTATTTTCGAACAAAAAATTCAAGTTTTGGTTTTAAAAATATTTATCGAAAATTCGCTATTGACATTTACCATCGTACTGCCCGTACTGCATTCCCTTTATATACGTTGAATTAAAATATCAACAGACGGAATATTTGCCTTAGAAAAAAGATCGTTATTTATTACAAATTCCTACGAAGATGTTTGTAAAGTGTAAATCAAGAAGCAGGAGGATACCGTTGCAGAGATAAATATGTACTCCACAATGACGTAATAACAAAGATGACGAAAGTCATAAAGTCGAAAATTTATGAGACAAGTTTGACAACTTAATGATAGCGCTATAGTTAGGCAATAAAGTATATTTGACAGATACTGGTCACAAAACCGTTGGGACTGCGAGGCCTCGACGGAGTCCGTGCAGGAACTGGCGCGAAACACATGCATCTCTGCATCCCTCTCCTACACATGGAGGCTGATGGGTAACTAAAAAGGACAGAGAACATCATCGAACCAGCGTCGAGGCAGAGAACAAACCCAGCTGGCTACTTGAGCGCCTGCAATGCGAAGATCGAGGGGGTCTACCGACATACATTACTGAAGCAAGATATGCGCTACCTCCCGCGTCGAGTGGATGATAGTTTGTCTATCAGGCAAGGTAGTAAAAACGTGACTTCCGCAAGGAAAGTAAACGCCTAGTGTAGTTATCGTTTGGTTTAGTTTTGTAACATCTCGTTTTAAAGAAAAACGGATTGAATAGTGAGTCTTTAGTGAACCTCTTAATGCAGTGACAAGTGGTTGACGGCATTTTCAAGTGAACACTTTCAAGTAAACAGTTTCGAGTTTTCACTTTCAGTCTCAGTTTCAAGTTTGCCTTTATGTCCGATTTTTCCGTATACGTTCAAACATACCTTTATCTCAGTATTTGCCGTTAAAATATAGTTTTGCCGTTCCGATTCAAGTACACCAAGTTTCAACCCCAGTGTCTACGTAGCCTCTTGATTATACATTGCACCTACACTGTCTTCCTGTCTTCACCCCTGCAAGCCTTTTCTACCAGTTGCTGACTCTACTCCTGGGAAAATTAAGCGCCTATGGTAAGCGCTAAATACCGATGTGACCTTGTGCAGTTTCCACACTCCGTCTGCAGGAAAATTAATACCTATGGGACCTCAGGTGTAAGTCCAGACCAGCTGGTGAATCTTTGGAAGTGCGAACGCACTACACGGGAGTCATTTACAACTTTTTGAGTGTTTTTAAGACTAGAAAAACATAACCTTTCCTACATCATTTCAACTTCTCATTGAATTTTTCATTAACTTGCAACATGAATTTTAACAGTCAAAATTAAAATCTTAGTCAGTGAGATTGTCGATATATGATTGTATTTTGTATTTTCTTTTTGGTATCTTGTCAAATATGTAAATTAAGAATATTACTGTGATATTTAATTATTTAACTTTTTGCTCACACATTTTTCAAACCTTCAAATGTCTTAGAGTACAAAAAGTAGCTTGTAACCTTTAATTTAAACAATAGTAAACAATTACTTAATTTTGCAATATCTGAGCTTCTCTCATAAACTTTTAAGAAAACGAAACATTCTCTGGTCAGAACAATTAATTAGAAATTTACCTAACAAATTAAAATTGAGAGCATTGGTAGATTTAGTAGAAAACCCTTTTCTTTTACATTTGAGATTTATTTTGTTGCTTTGTAATGTACAACTTTTATTTGATTTACCAGGAGTCTTGATTTAAATAACTCCCATTATTAATTTATCTCAAAAAATTTAAATATTTGTGTTTCTAATATCTCTTTTGATTGAATAACAAATCCCTTATTTAACTTTTCTCAATTCTGGTGGTGCTATAGCTGGAAATTCTTCATATCTAATATCTAGATCTCTTCAAACTAACGTAGTACCGGTGTTTTGACTCGAAGATTTCATAAATCTAGGACTTTGGGCACAACAAGATTAAAGCTGAGTAAGTATTTGACTATCTTTTCATCTTCAAACCAAACACTGTGTTCTTTATCTTACAAAATAATAAATCTGAGAGATAAGTACAAATAGGTTAGGGTTTGGAAGGTGATGATGACCTCACTATTGACCGGATTTAGATCCAGTTGAAATCTGTCACGAGATATTAATTTCGGACAACTATCAAATAAATACACTCCGTTTCTTAGGCTTAAATTGGCACAACGTGCTAGTCTACCACAATTGAAGAGTGCTCTTCAAGACATATTTACTTTGGTTTGTTAGGTAAACTTGACAGCTGTCTGAGCCGTCAACTTCAATAAGTCTAAGAGGGTGTACTTAAATTTACCTGCAGCACGCAAAGTTGATGTAGCCAACATTTACATACGCTATTGAACACTGGGACTCATGGTAAGCTTGAAATTTCTCTGAAACTAACTTCAATAAGTCTAAGAGAGAGAGTGCTGTTTTTAGGTGTTAACACAACTTGTTCTGATTTGCTTAAAAGCTATATTTCTTTCTTCTGCTCGACAAGACGATTATTTTGAGGTGTCACACATGTATGTAGCTCTAAGAATAGCTATACTGGAAGTGTCTACCGGAAGTAACATTTTTATTGGGTATGTTTATAGAGTTTGACTTGCTGAACACCATGCAAGTGCTGGTCTTGTTGTACATCTCACTAATTTACTGCGATAAGAGTTCTAAGTTTTTATCTCATTTTCGTGTAGATCTTGTTACGAAACGATATATTTTTGAAGTCAATTCCTTTCTATCACTTTCCGTTCAAAAGATATAAGGATTTAAAGTTTATACCGAAAGTGGCCATTTTATTGTATATTCCAATTTGGTTTGGCCTCCTTAACACCGTGCATGTGTTGATTCTCTCGTACATCTTTCTCATTTTCCTGTAGACCTTGTAACGAAACGATATATTTTTAAAGTCAGTTCATTTCTATTACTTTCCGTTCAAAAGATATACGGATTTAAAGTTTAGACCGGAAGTGGCCATTTTATTGTATATTCCAATTTGGTTTGGCCTCCTTAGCACCGTGCATTCGTTGGTTCTACCGTACCTCTCACCGATCTTGCGCGATAAGAACTTTAAGTTTTTTATCTCATTCCGCACAAGCGTTAGTCACCATTTTTTAATTCTACTCATCAAGACGAATAAAATGACACCAAACATCATACCTCTAAACCAATAAATAAAAAACTTGGTTTGCGCCTGCGCATATGCCATATTTGAATTCTGCTTGAGACAAGAGATATGAAACCAAACACGTGGGAGTTTACTTAAAAACTAAAAAAGTTGGTTTGCGCATGCGTCAACCGGCATATTTACATACGCCATGACATATGAGATCAAAATGGTAGATCCTTTTATTTTTGCAGGTTAGTCCGAATGTCATTTCAAATATCAAATTTCCTGGGATTTTTCACTGTCGATCGGCCATCTTGGATCACGTTATCTCAGGTTAGAGCTTACGCCATCAGGTTTTCAACCACCATCTTGTTTCGTCACTGTGATGTCTCAAAATCAGCTCAGAGGTCAAATGTCACATGTCAGCTGTCACCTTTACAGGTCAGGTATCAAATTTCACAGGTTAGTCCGCCATCTTTAAAACCGCCAGATTTAAAACCGCCATCTTTGTTTCGCCATCTTTGTTCTGACATCTTTGAAAGGGGGAGGGGCCACGCCCACAAGGGTAGGGGCTCTGACCCAAAAGGGAGGAGCTCCGCCCCCAGGGGTGGGGGTGGCTAACCCCACTCTTTGTCTGGTTAAAGTGGCCCATTACCTACTTATATACCCAACAATCACAGTTATGTAACATTCACATAACTGAAATAATATTTTGTTATTTACAAAAGTATCATTTTTGTAACTTGTAAGTTCCATGAAACACGAAATGTCATGCATATAGCTTCTCTCGTGATATATGTATGTAACATAGTTGGGAATATATATCATACAATTTCATCAACATTGCATGTTACATTTTGTTGTTAGGAGTAGAGCTTTTTCTATATAACCACACACAATAAGAGTGTCGGAAAACAAAACAAAAAATTATTGAAAACATGATTTATTAAACACTTGTAAGAAAACAATAGAACATAATACATTCTTATTGCATTAAAATATTTACAATTTCGATATTCATTTTAAAATTATATATAATTTTCACAATTAACTGAAAATTATGGTTAATTTCAAATTCAAAATTAAATCTAAACATCAGCTGAAGTTTTTATGTGTAATTAAGTATAACTGCAATTTTAAACTGCAACTTGAGGTAGTATTATCCATATTAAAATTGCTATTGTAATTCTTTAACAAATCAGTCGTCATCGCTTGTCTCAAAAACTCAGCTCCTGTATATTCAAACTAGCTAGTAGGTAAGGATAGTTGCAAATTTAATTAACAAGTTCAGATGATTTAGATGATCATGTAAAATTAACTGTGTACTACCAGTTACCTTTGGCAACGTTGAGCTTGGCTGACCTTATTATATTTCTTGGGTTGATCTAGCGGCAATCAATTCTGAACTTGTTATAGTGAATAGCTTTTTTGCTCTGTACAGTCATTTTCATCCTTTCGATAATAATGATCAGGAAAGTATGCTGCAATTGAAACATATAGTTTAACTAGCATCCAGCTATAAAACGCTAGAATAATAATCATGAATTCAAAATGTACTATAAAATTCATTTTAAAGTATCAACATGAAAAATGATGGTCTTATTCAAACACCAATAAAGAATCAACACCCACATGAATGTAATTCTTCACAATCGGTCGTCGCTTTTGTCCATAAATCATGCACAAAACATACATTCTTAATCCTTATAAATACCGTAATCTTTCAAGAAATACAAGAAAAATAAAACCCAATACTTACCACATAATTTTCACGTTACCTTTTGTATAAGAAATAAGAAAACACTACAAATCACAACCACGAGGACAATTAAAATCAACATAACATAACCTGATAATCTATTAGTAAACAGTAACGTCAAGACAGCACTCGCACTCGCTTTGCGCAGTTGCCCGAACAAAACAACGAAAATGCCTGGAACATATAAGTGTCAATTTGTTATGTCTACTTATTTTCCGTTTATTTTATTTATATAAATATGATAAAATAAATTATTGACGAGGTTTAAAGTTTAAATCATATTTCAGTTAAGAGGTTTTCTTAATCAATATTTCATTAGCTGGGTTTGATAATTATCTGATTATGTAGAATAAAAATACTACGTTGTTATCAGTGTGTGATTTAAAACTATAAAACGCAATGAAATTTGTATAATGTGTATGTTACATAAAAATTTTACATAGCTTTTATGTATAATACCTGATGCTATGCAATATTTCATTTGTTACCTAAATGTGCTCCGTTTGCAAAGTACATTTGTGTCATTTTTAAGTAACAGCCCACTGAGCAAGGTAATATTGCATTAACATTGCAGAATCTTTTCCAAAGCAAGTGTAAGTTTGATAGATTACTTGCAGAAAGCTTCCTGCAAGTTTGTTGCAAATGGCAAATCTTCCCCCCAGTGACTTTACATATGCAAGTGTTTCTTTTGTAACTTTACTGCAAGTTTACTGTAGTGAGCTGTTACAAACTTTCTTTATACTTACACATGTTACCTTACAGCAAGCTTCAATTTTAAAAGGACCTAGCAAAGTTGTAAAATTTAAACTTACATTTGCAACTTATCTGCAATTGTATATATTATATATACAGTGCAAGTTTGTAACTTGGGATTATTTAAATTAATCTACTTCAGCTTTTTTTCAAAAATGCTCGGAGTCAGATAATATTCTCAGTTACAATCTTTTCAAAAATGTATTATACAATTTTTGTCAAATGTCATTGATAATTTTTGTAAATGACAACCTTAGCTTTTTGTTGACTATTTTTAAAGTACACATCAAGCGATACAAAACCACCAAATTTCAAATTTTTATTATAAATCTTGAGTTGATAGCACGAAAAAAAATTGTGTAATCAATGAATAAAAATTTTAAAACTGCTAGTTTGCTACAACTTTACATGTTAGAACTTTAAAAAAACCAACAAAAACGTAAGGGTTGATTTAATGAAATTATCGATGAAGTCATTTTTCAAATATGGTACATACTGATAGATTTTTTAAAAGACTGCAACTTGAATTACTAACCAATGTGTCCAAGCATTCATGAAAAAAGGAAACTATTTGATTAACTGAATTTATTTCAAGTTACAAACTGATACTGAATATAGGTATAGGTGTATTTATACATAATATATATTTCTTGTAAAACTGTAAAAAATGACTTAAGACAATGTTAATTAGAATAAAATCTTTATTACATAAAAAAATTAAAGACTTACAACACATTTCATTTATGCTGATAGATAGATATATAGACTTTATTGACCATCATGGTAAGTCACTGTCTTTATAAGTACCGACTATAGTTACTCGATAGAGATAGTTAAGACATATAGCAAGTGTCTATGTTTAGCCTAAAATGCAGTTCTAGTCAAAACTCAGCGACAAAATAGATAACTTGAACTCGTGATATCGTTATTAATTGACCGATTTCAAAAATTCTTGTTTCTAAATGAATACCAATTAATTGTTTTTGATATTGTTTTACTAAATAACTCTTAGTCGTCTAGAAAAACGTGTGAAACACCAATAACAAAAACCAAGTCTTCTGCAGCATTATGTTTTGAGAGGCGAGAATTTTTGTAGCTTCTAAAATATGTGGTAACATGATACATAAAATAAAGTCAACATATCAAATACTATTGTGAAAAAGAAATATCTAAAATGGTGCGTTCATTTCGATTTTAGAAAAAGTTTAATTAAGCAAACGTAAGATATGCAATGGATAAATCAAGCGCACGGAAATGAATACAACTTTACTGCGAAAATAGCTTAAATATGGCGACAGTCTCTGAAAGTGTTCACGCATGTCGTAACTATCCCTATCGAGTAAGTATAGTACCGCCAATGTCTGTGTACATTCAGAAACATTGAGTTAAAATAAAGCAAAATTATGACTACAATGAATTACGTACATATATAAAAAGTCTGTGGCTAGTGGAACTTGCCTTCCAAAGCTTTTGCCTAGCGCACTCACACACACAGACACTATACACATTAGTTTAGAGCACAAATAAATTCCTTCACCTTGGTTTTTGTTTTATAACATCCACTAGTGCCTACTGTAATCTTGTTAGTGGGAGCATCTTAATAACATTAGGTAGAAAAATCTCGGGACGCAGCAAGTGCGTTATGGTAGCGAATTTTCTTTAAAATATTTTTAATAGCAAATGTCTTTCTTTGATGAAAGCAGGCATCAAACTTGGTTGCCTATATAGTAGAAACAATGTATCATATTTCATTGAAACAAATTTATTGTTTGAAAATATATAAACATTTTTCAAAAGTCTAGATGCAGCAAATGTGTTATGGAAGTGATTTTCCATAAAAATGTTTTTAATAGCAAATGCGAGCAGGCATCAATCTGATTACCGGTATAGCCTATGTGGTAGAAACAATGTACTATATTTTATCAAAATTACTTATGGTTTGAAAATATACAAAAATTTTTCGAAAATAAACTTAAATGTTGGTTTTCTATCCAACAAAGCTTACGTTAATAGCAAATTGAGTTATTGAAATTTGAAGGATTTAATGAAACTTTGGTAAATTTGCAGATTAGCGCCCGAACGCTTTTCAACAAATTGTTTTCAGAGACATTACTAGGACCTCACCTGCAGGTTTCTGAACAGTTTTTTGAAAAACGTTCGGGAGCTAAACTGCAAATTTACCGAAAATTTGCTACCAAAACGCACTTACTGCGTCCAGATTTTTTTCTTACAAACGCATCATATTTCGATAAAAAATGCAAAAATGCATTAACGAATTTGTTCTACGAAAATTAGTTTAAAAAAATTATACACCCCTACTCACTCCTGGTCCCGTAACTTCCTTGGGGAGTGTGAACAAGAAATTTTTTTTGGAGTTTGTGGATCCAGAGGGGTGGGGGCCTAGGCAGGTTTCTGAAAACAGTTTTTTGAAAAGCGTTCGGGAGGTAAACTGCAAATTTATCGAAAATTCGCTACCAAAACGCACTTACTGCGTCCAGATTTTTTTCTTGCAAACGCATCATATTTCGACAAAAAATGGAAAAATGCATTCACGAATTTGTTCTACAAAAATTAGCTAAAAAAATTATGCACCCCTACTCACTCCTGGTCCCGTAACTTCCTTGGGGAGTGTGAACAACAAATTTTTCTTGGGGTTTGTGGATCCAGGGGGGGCTCTAGGCAGGTTTCTGAAAACAGTGTTTTGAAAAGCGTTCGGGAGCTAAACTGCAAATTTACCGAAAATTTGCTACCAAAACGCACTTACTGCGTCCACATTTTTTTTTTATAAACGCATCATATTTCGATAAAAAATGCAAAATTACATTAACGAATTTGTTCTAAAAAAATTAGCTAAAAAAATTATGCACCCCTACTCACTCCTGGTCCCGTAACTTCCTTGGGGAGTGTGAACAACAAATTTTTCTTGGGGTTTGTGGATCCAGAGGGGGCTCTAGGCAGGTTTCTGAAAACAGTGTTTTGAAAAGCGTTCGGGAGCTTAACTGCAAATTTACCGAAAATTCGCAACCAAAACGCACTTACTGCGTCCAGATTTTTTTTAAGATAAACGCATCATATTTCGATAAAAAATGCAAAAATGCATTAACAAATTTGTTCCACGATAATTAGCTAAAAAAATTATAGGCCGTTAAACCATAAATTTCACTAAACCTACAAATAAATATCCAAACAGCTACCAAACTTAACTAAACTGACAGCCAAAGCACCAGAGAAAGGGTCTATTTGAAATGGATTTCCTGTAAACGTTTTAGTAAAATGAAGGGCAATGACGGTTGAATCTGAAACTTAAGGGTTTGGAGAACACTCTTCTTGCAACATTTTCTTTTCACAAATGGTATTTGTTTTACATTCTTTACCTAAACATTGCCAATTTTGACGTATAATATTGCGAGTTTGACGTTTTGAGGAAAACTCCTACATTTATTGCTTTAACTGCCCATAACTTCTTTGTCTTTAAAGCTATGGACTTAAATTTTGGTTCACTCTTTATAATACAAACACGCGTACCAAATTTGGTTGCCCTTACTTTGTTATTTCCGGAGATATGATTTTTTTTATAAAGAAAACACAAAATTTTCCGGGAAAACCTGGTCAGATTTTCCTGGCTAACGAACTTATCCAAGCCACTTGCAAAAGGAAGGTACTCTGCAAATTTTATCAAGATCGGTCCATTATTTTTTGAGTTATCGGTCGGATATATATATATATATATATATATATATATATATATATATATATATATATATATATATATATATATATATATATATATATATATATATATATATATATATATATATATATATATATATATATATATATATATAAACACAGATCTCCCCATAAGCGAATTTTTTTAAAAAAAATTCGCTAAAATTGAGGAATTTGATTCCCAAGTAATCAAACATCTGCTTTGTTTTCTCCTTTTTGTGCAACTGTATTTTTAATTCATGCCTGCACCTGGTATTGTTGCGAGCTTCATCATTCACTGGATATTTTGAATACATAAACTGAAGAAGGATATAGCCTCGAACACATTTGGGCAGCTTTCTTGTTGCAGTCCTTATTGCTCTTTTTTGCATGATAAACACATGTTCCGCTGCTGACTAGTTAACCCACTGTTCTTATGATGTCGATTGCTATGGATAAGCCACATGCTTCCATAGGTCAATCATATTTAACGTTTTAAAATGAATTGGTCTGACCAGGTAAGACATCTCCAGGCTGCTTCTAAGGACATAACAAAATTTAACAATTAGGTTTTCTTTTTTGTAGAGTATATTTCATAAAAAGAAATAAAAATATAAATGCAGCCATTTTATAATAATTCACCAATAGCCACATACCAAAACAATTATGCAACAGAAAAGTGACTAATTTTATTGCTGTTTTAGAGATTCTTACCTGAAATGTTTGTGGATATACTTCATGTTTCATTATCTACACTCCAGACAACGAATTACTTAATTACCCAAAATTCAAACAATTCAGGCTACAATAAGATTGTTCAATCTTTAAAACTTCCAGGAAAATAAATAGACATAGATCAAATAACAACTTATGATGACGCAATTATAAAAAATGTAAACAACAAACCGCCATTAATTAATGCCGGGCGCTTTGTCAGAGTCAGTTTGCTGTTGGCGTCCGTGTTGCTATGTTGCTATTGGACGACGATGACATACGATCGAGAATACACGAGGGAATTCAAATAAATGTTGTTTTAGTTGTTTACAAATTAAAACAAACTTTCAGAAACATTACAATTGTAACTTTACGTGAGCTTACAAATGGAGAAAAACAACAAGCCGGCAAACGAGATATTATATTTGAAAGTTACGTTAAAGTTTCATTTGTAAGTTTGCATTGGTTTTTTGCCTGCAAACATTTAGAAATGTTGCAAACTTAACTTACTTAATGGTAGATTATTTAACGTTGCGGTAAGCATTTGTAAGTTACCATGCTTAGTGGGAGTGGAATGTTACGGTGATACTTTATTGAGCTTTCTATGCCATGTAACGGTTACAAACGTGTTTGTTGGGGCGGGGTATCAGCGTAATCGTCACTTTGAAATACAGGCTTTAACGAGTAACTATATAATCTCAATGGGTCTTTGTTGTAAGACATGCATATTACTTAAAATCCAGTTCAAAGTGTGTAATGAATCAGTAAGTGGGTTATGAAGGCATTACCTTTAAGGTGTCGAGGTAACAGGTTGTTATAGAGGTGACGGTCTAAACAAATCAAAGAAAGTAACAGAAAGCTCAACTAAGAACACACGAATCACTCAAATAGAGGTGTTGTACTCTTGTCATAGTCCTTAACAACATCGCCTTTATATCATAAAGGGTATGACGTTAGTGCTGACGGATGGTTTGTAACATAAAAGTCTCAACAGAGCAAACATGTAATACATAAAGCTAAAAGAATTAGCTCCAAGTACCACGGGATAGCTGCCTTGTTTACACACATTACTATTATCTGAAAGCTATTTACATTTAAACACTGTTATAATTATATCCAGGGTTGACTTAAATGTTTACACAGACTGTCCAGGAGGAAATCATTCTCAATTCTATTGTTTCTGATGAAAATAAAAAGTAAGGTATAGAAGTAAAATGTGAGCAAGCTGACTTCCAGAGCTGTGGGTTTAAAGGTAATTCACTAAGTGAAAATTGGAACCTGTGATGAGCACTGATGACGCTAACCTGGTTAGTGAAACGATCGTCCGGTCTTTGTGTTGTGGTGATTTGGGTTCTATAAAGGTGATGTTGCCGAGGCAAGACAGAGTACACACAATATAACACTGCTTCTAAATTCGCAAAAATTAGGATCACAAGGCGTTGTTGGCTTGATGCTTGATGATAAACACTCAACTAACATGAACCTTATTAATTTTATACGCATACTATGTTTACATTAAAAATGACTGATGAGGCTGCAATAGCTGATTAAATGTTGACTGATTACTAATAGTTGATGAAATAAAAAGGCGATATATAATACATGACTATCTACGATGGTACCATTTGACTTAAATGCCCAGAGGTCAGCTACAGCCTTCTTATAACATGAGATTCGCGCTATTACATGACAATCGGTTTTATTACCCGCTAAATTTGTTTTTGTCATCAAGGTGAAGCTAAGGCTATTATCAGTAAAAGTTAAATGTACATGTAATAATCGAGTCCAACATTTTTGCTTGAAAGTTTAAGAGGTCTGACCTATCATATATCCATCATTAGAAGCTAAATGTCTTTACGTAGAAAAAGTATCACTACAATCTCCGCATTTGTTGATTTAGAGGCATGTATGTAAGGTTTCACCATATATACATAGCGATCCGATCAATATATCCATAAATGTCCTTTAGAACAAATATGTCAGAAACGATCCGTTGAAAATTTTAAATTTACAACGTTAACTGTCATAGAACATCTTCAATTAAATCAGAAATGATAGGCAATAACAACACGTCCATTTTTATAGCAATATCTTCAATTACAGTAATTAAATAGCTTCAATATGCGTGTTATAAATACAAATAGTTCACCTTAACTAACGAAACATAGCAGAGATAGGTATTATCAGTTTCCGGTGACAAACCACAAGCCGTTTCAATCGAGTGAAATGAGTCAGTATGTTAAAGATTTGTGTTTAAATTATATTTTTCTCAGTTTTCACATAAAATAAAGTAGGTATTGTGACAATAACAGTGTGTTTTGTTGCGAGTGTTGGTCTTGCAAGTTTTTCAAGAGTTCGGCAGCAACAAAATAAGGTAGGAAAAATCAATCTAAAGTTTTTTATTTCAACTGTTAACTTGGTGATTTTCTGTTAAATAAGTGTAGGCTCATTATTTTAAAATATTATTTTGCAGTAAACATAAACTAAGCTATAAAAAAATGTCTTTCTGTTGAAGAGGGTGCGGCTTATGACATCACTATTTCAACATCATTTAATAATTAGATTTTTTAATATATTCTTGTATTTGATAAACTATTTAAAAAAAAACGTCATAACAGGGTAGGGTCTATGAAGTCAAAAATCTATTTTATGGTGTAGCCAATGACGCTTCTACACTCGCTAACCTGGACTCTATTCAGAAGAGAAGTATACGTCTCATCGATGACCCTACCCTCACCCAAAGGCTGCCATCCCTTGCCCACCGACGTGCCGTTGGTGACCTCTCTCTCTCTCTCTCTCTCTCTCTCTCTCTCTCTCTCTCTCTCTTTTATAGATAGGCACTGCTCAGAGGAGCTTTCTTCCATAGTTCCTCCACCTGCTGCCCCAACAGATCTACCAGGGAACCAGAGCGAATGCACCCTTTTACTGTCCAGGTCACCAGACATAGAACATCTTGTTATGTCCGCTCTTTTGTCCCGAGGACATCCAAGTTGTGGAATTCCTTGCTGGCACATGTTTTTCCTTCTCCTCCACAACTCCAAACCTTCAAGTTCAGAATTAACAAGTTGCCTTTTTCTTCCTTGTCGACACCCACGGCACGATAGTATTTAGGCTGTGAGCCCTCGTGGTGTGTTGTTGAAATAAAAAAAAAGACGTTACCATTGTAGAGTTTCAAATGAACTACAGAATGCCGAAGAGAACCAATACTTTTTACCATAAGAAACCTTGTATTTGGATTCTACAATGCCACTGGATATTATCAATTACTATAAATAAAACATGGCAAGAAAAAGTTCAATACATAGGAGATAACGGGCAAGGTAGGTATATAGCAATTGTCAAACATAAACTATGATGGCACTTTTAAATACAGAGAGTTAAACCTATGTTCGGCACTTAGTGAATTTTCATAAAAATTTTAAATATATCTCAAGCAAAATAAATACAACTACTAAACCTACGTTCAGCACTAGTTCTTAGTGACTTTTCATAAAATAAGTAACTAATATTTTTCTAAAGAGTAGCTACTAAACCTATGTTGAGCACTTAGTTAAATTAAGGAACATTTTTCTAAGGATAAATAAGACATCATACTAAGAGCAACGCTTAATTAACGCTTAATCAAATATCAACGTTTTCTAAAGATTAGCTACTAATGTTTATGTTCAACACCTTAGTGGAATTATTCACCAAATTTAGATAGATATAGAGGTTATAAACCTATGTTCAGCACTTAGAGAATGTGCGAGGCGGAAACAAATTTTAAACTTAAAGCTAAGAGTCTGAACTGTCACCACCAACACCTTGAATAACAAAAAGGCCTACCAGATGGGGCATTCAATCGACGTCATTGGAAACCTATGTTCAACACTTGGTGAATTTTTATATCATTAATATCAAGTATATAGTAATTTAAAACCTAGGATTAGCTACTAAAGCCTGCGTTCAGCACTAGTAACAAATTTTCATAATCATCAAGTATGCAGTTTAAACCTATGATTACCACTTAAAATATTGATACTTTACAAAATACCATGGATATGAAGCTTGTTAAATATGTTTTGAATAGAGCTTAAAAAGTTATCACAATTTTAATTTTTTTAAGAAATATTCATTTCACAGCTTTATATTGGCACGATGAGCGCTACATATTAAAATAAACAGCAAGTATACAGTAGTTTAAATCATAGGATTGGTACTAGTAGGTATAGATGGTTCCTTCTGGAGCCACCACCTTCCACCACCCGGCTACTGCTCATGCGCAGCCCCGCTCTTTTTGGCGGAGCCCCGCTCCTTCTGGGCGTAGTCCCACCCCCGTGGGGCCGCGTAAGGCATTGCCAAACCCCTTTTGGGCGGAGCCCCACCCCGCCCCTTATGGGCGCAGTCCCATACGCGGCCACACCTCGACCACACCCCGACCACACCCCGACACGTCCAGACCACACCCCTTAACCAGCGAAAAGCGCCGGAGTGACGTCATAGTGACATCACTGGACGGAGAACCAATAGGGTGCTAACCTGGGGTGACGTCATCGAAGATGGCGGCCAATATGGCCGACCGGAAGTAAAACGCAGGAAATTTACATTTTGAAATGACAGGTGGCACCACCTGTCAATGTAAGAGGATGCCCCGATCACGCCCCGACCACGCCTCGACCACGCCCGGCCACATCCCGACCACGCCCCGGTCACGCCCTGACCACGCCCTGACCACGCCCCAACCACAACCCGACACGCCCCGACCACACCCCCTAACCAGCGCGAAGCACCGGAGTGACGTCCTAGTGACATTACTGGACGGAGAACCAATAGGGTGCTAACCTAGGGTGACATCATCGAAGCTGTCGGCCAAGATGGCCGACTGGAAGTGAAAAACGCAGGAAATTTAAATTTTGAAATGACAAATGGCACCACCTGTCAATGTAAGAGGATCCGCCATTGTGATTTTTGGTAGTGTGACGTACGCAAAGATGACTGTTTGCGCATGCGCAAACCCAACTTTTCATTAAGCGGGGTAGATGTATAGTGTTTGGTGTCACGTTACTCGCTTTGGCGAGTAGAATACAAAAATGGTATCTACCGCCTGAGGCGGCGCAGACCACATTTTTTAGTTTTTAAGTTAACCCCCACGTGTTGGGTATCAGTTTACTCGTATCTACGAGTAGAAGCTAAATTGGGCAACATTGTGCCTGTGTTGATGGAATCGAAGGAAACAAACACCGGATGTTTGCGGTTTGCAAGGCTGAGCACGCTCGTAAGAGAAAGTTAAATACGTGACTACCAGACATGTTAAATCAAGCAGAATTATCTAGATATATGAGTATTCCGATTGTCCCCCTGTATGTTTTTCATTGCAAAACAAAAATACCAGGAAGACCTATCGATAGGTAATATCGTTGTTTTTAAACAACATACTCGTTTATAGCCAGTTTTAATATCATAACTATATAGTATAGTATGTTAGAATACAATTAAAGATATTTCACTACGTATATGTTTTTAGTTTATTAAAATTCCTATTTACAGCGAAGCAGTGTAATAATTAGAAGAGATATACCAAACAGCATATATTAACTACAAAGTATAGAGGTCGTCACAGGTCAATTTAACAATTGATAGTTGCATCTCATAAATGCAAAATTTAAAAACACAGGCTATTTTCAATATCTAATTTACTAAAGACAATAGCCAGATATGCGTGTATTGAGAACTGCATTTCATTGAAACGTATAAATGGTCAGCACATTTAATCATAATGACAGTTGAAACACTAGTATGGAGAAAATCATAAGTGGTCGCAATAGATTTTTAAAGTTTACACAGAAGCCAGACAGAAAAATACAACCAATGAGAGTACATGAAGAGGAGGGAAGAAGGCAGCGAAACCTATTTAACAACAAAGCATGCAGCAATAAGGTTAGGTCAAATCTAAATGTTGAAGATACTCGGTGTACGTAATTATAATTGTATCAACATGTTTGTACGATGATAGTAATGATTCTGGAGTCACAGATCCAGAACAGAAGAGAAAACGGTATAATATAGACGAAAATGATGGTCCTGAGATCATCAAACCTGCTACTAACGATGTGTGTGAAGATTGTTATTGGGGTCAAATTGATGCAGCTCTGCGACAGAATATTAGTGAGATTAAGCAAGAAACTAGAATGCTGCTAGAAACAAGGTATACCATTACTTCAGCTCTAAGTGTTGCAATTGGTATATCAATAGCGGCCAGATTGATTCCAATAATTAAAATTGTAAATACAAGCCTACATCCACCAAGTCCAAATATAGCAATCTCATCTAGCTCATGGGAATGGGATTATGTTATTTCAACTCTGACAAAAGCACCTGAAAAGTACTTTACCAAAGGTAATAAGATCGAACTTGAAAATATTGGAGTATGTATCGTCAAACCAATTAAAATACTAAGCAGTAAAAGTATATCAATCTCAGATGACTCTGTTACTTTTTATTTAACTGAAGATGCAGTTCAACAGCTACTAGACCTAGTTGAAATCATCAACGAAAAGGTGACGTTTCTAGGTAATTTGAAGTGTGATATTAGACTTAGTGATTTCCTCTATTGTGTTGCTGATGTTCTGAAATGTGTTAATAAGAAGGAGCTACCGTGTGACGAGGAGATTGTAAAACTCATAAAAGTCATGTTAAAAAACCATGAATCAGCATTCCGAGTTTGTATGTTAGAATGCTTACACTTTGCAAAGAAGCAAGTACTTAATCGTTTTAAAGAAATACACACGATAAACAATGGCCCATTTTAAAGCAGGTTTCATCATCCTGACCGTATTAAGCCAAAATATGTTTTATATCTACAAACCACCAAATGTTACAGAAGTGAGAATTTGTTTCGATGACGATAACTGTATGAAATGGTTTAGTCTTCCAGCAACATACCTAAACAACGATGAGATGCTTGAAGTTTCAACATACAACATATCCAAAATTAAAAGTGATATGGTGCGCTATAAACTTATGTTCCTGTTTGTTAATGGTACCCTTGATGAGATATCTGATTGGAGAACTCTCATATTAACTGATAAATATCGGTTCACTTCAAATTATATTTCTATGTTTATATCAACTGGTTTTCTTGTATATCTAACTATATTTATGTTGATGTACTTTTGTTTTAAATATAACACTGTAATGAAAGATATATATCGTAAACGTGTTTGTTAATAAATATACATAAAGTGAACACATATGTTTTATTTATTAGACGCGTGAAACACATATTAAGAAACACAAGTTTAAACCGTAAGTGGTGTCAACATCTATAAATTGTCGTACACACTCGTAATCTCATTCAAAAATTTAGTTGTCGTAGAAGTAAGACGTGCTTCAATCTGCTCTATGTGTTCAAATGGCTACATTAAGTGATGTGTGTTACCAGCAAATTAAAGACACCTTCTGGTATGGTTTATTTGGAGACTTTCAAGTTATTATCGATAAGAGTACTGGTTATTTCAATGCAACAAAATTGTGTAAAAGTGGTGAGATAAGATTGAGACATTGGTTGGAAAATAAGAAAACTAAAGAGTTGATTGCTTATTACAACAACTTAAGGTCACATTTAGGGTCACATCTCAACTAACACCAACAACCGCTACATAGTTGGTGGACTTTGGTGGAACAAAGACTGAAAACAACTTGATATCTGGTACATATGTCTGCAAAGATTTTATATTAAATTTGGCTTGTTGGATATCTAATCGTTTCTATGAAAAGTGCAACCAAATTATTTTTGATTTTTTCGTAAGTGAATTTAATCAAAAATACAAGAATAACCTTAAAGAAATTGAAGTAAAATTAATGGAAATAGATGATGAAGTGCAGCGTATGCGAGAAACAAATGCTAAAGTCACAGAACATCTCGAAGATATATCCCCAAAACCAAGTAACCGAGGAAAAATATGTGTATTTGGTTTACTTTCAAGAAATGAGAAAGACGCTACATACCCATATCATGCAGTGAGATCGCAGAAGAAAAGTTTGCGAAGAGCTGTTAGAAACTTTAAAAATAAAACTCCCGATTCCGAAGTGGTTCTAAACATGTTGTATGATCCAAATTCTATAAATCTCTTTAATAGAATAAAGACCGAAGTAAAATTCCTTAACACGAATAGAAACGATCTACAGATAGCAGGTGTACCACAAGAGAATTTTTTTCAGGATATTATTGATTTACGTCATAATTTTTAATTGTTTACTGAGTTAAATTGTAATATATGTCATATGAAAAAAAAATTTTAAAAAAATTAACAAAGACTTTTGTTCTAAGTACATTAATACATTTAAATAAAAACTTATTTAACATCATCTGCATTTATCCAGGAAACATACAACATCACCCACTGTAAATTTATTCTGATCAAACACTCTAATATTTGAGTAGACTTGTTTAAGAATAGTCTCTTCATTTTTCTTATTAACATCTTGATGTTTTACACCAGTTGTGCGATGAACAGTACCGTTGTAGGCAGCCGTAACATCAGGTAGTGGATTAAGCCATTTGTAGGATTCATCCAATAACAAAACATCTTATTATCGTGGAGCCAAGATGATGGAATCTCTGAATATGAGGCCTCTTTATTAATAAATCTCACAACAGCATAAGCCACCTGAAAAATGTACAAGAAGTATATCTACATAAAAGTATATCTTACTTATAAAAAGATATAGTCTCTAGAAATAGATTTAGCATTTCTCATTAGGCTGTCAAATTAAATTACAATATTACTAAGGATAAATTATCACATATCAAAATATACAAAATATTTTTTCCTTGCTAATTGACATTTTACAAAATCAGAAAAAAGTATGTGTTATTTATGGAATATCATCATGAAGTTATTTTATATATATATAGACAGAAAAGATAAGTTACAAATTTATTCTTATCCGCTATAACCTGTTTTATAGTACAAAAGTACAGAGTAGCCGCAGCCAAAACAATCAATAATCGCACATGCAGATACGCACACACACACACACACACACAAGCACACACAAGCGAGCGCGTACACGCACGCACACACACACACACACACACACACACACACACACACACAAACACACGCAGAGTAAAAAAGTACACGATTATAAAAACTATCGATTGTCAATATGAAGAACTGGAATTACAATACTTCTATCGTCACTCAGAGGGAAAAAGGCACACTTGAACTCTATAGTTGTTGTTGGCACTTCTAATGGCTCCTTGATATTATGCAAAACAACACAAACTTTCAGTGTGCTTGACTCACAAGGTCTTTCAAACAGATTTTCCTTTTTTCTGTATACATCAACAATGTTTTTTTACAAGCACCACTTCTGTAATATTCTGTAATCTGCAGCAATTATCCGATTCCCTACATGTTATTTTGAAATTTTCAAAATTCAGGGATACAATGTGTCAGGGATACATCTTTGTCAGTCTCATATTTTTTATAATTTGGTAATTTATAGACAGAATTTGCAGTTGCATGCATTGTTCCCATGGTACGGTCATATATTTGTTACAAATGGTTTGGGGAAGTTTTAATGCTTTTCTTTATCTTATACATATAATTTTCAAATTTGAATGCACTGAAACTATCAAGCGCCCCAAACATTTGAACATCTTCACATAAATGAATAAGATTCTGAATTTTTTAGGATATAAAATGTTCTCCATACAACGTAGAATATTTTACAGCAAAATGTCTTAAAAGTTCGTTTGTATATCCTATATATTTTGTAATAAATTATTCATTGCACAAAATGCGAATGGCAACACTTAGGCACAAGAAGTGTTCATAATACTTTTTCTTCATTAAATCTTTTAACACGACAATACCATCATATGACAGAAAAAATAGAAGTTCTGTAGCTTTCCACCGATCAACATGTGATAAAGGTCTAGGAGATCTGGCAAAATCACATGCTTTGCTAAATCAACATATTTCCTGTTGCATATTTAAGTAGCAGAATTACGGAAACGGATATTTTTCTTCCCTTTAACCCAGAACTGAACAAGTCGCCTGACTACTCCAAGACAAACGAGATGCATATAGTCAAGAGGCACTTGGCTTACCATACCAATATTTAGATCTTGTAGTATGCTAATGGATTTATGATGTTCCTCTTGATAATGCTGGCTGCCTTGAAAAGATGATCTATCGGTACGCAACATAGCATTCAATTCTGGAAATACTACTCTATTCTCCAAAAAAGATCCTTCTGTAATGTATTTCGAAAATCCAAAGCATCCAGAGTGATTTTTTGTGTTCGTAATGAACACCCTTGTAGGAGCATCACAAATGGAGGCATTTATATTGAACGAATTATGCCTTTCATTGATACAATAAAAACCTCTTTTCAAAAGTTATTTAGCTTCACTACTAAACAAACTCATAAATTCATTAGCATCACTTGGCTTTGTACTTCCATAATACACGCCGACTATGAAAGGTTCTGTGTATTGCTCTCTAGAACAATCGCCCCCAGAATAGGCCAATTGTACTCCTGAGCTTTTGGATATTGGAAGTCCGTCAATATTGGAGTTGAAAAAAATTTGCTCCCCATCATATTTATATGCCCTTGCTGAATGTAACAGCATTGCTTCTAAACCAAAGTGTATACATTGCCCACCTGCAATTTTATGATTTTTTTCTGATACATTCCTTGGCGTTTTCATTAACATACGTACATCAGATGGCAAATTTTCATGTCTATTGGTCTTCAATAATTTCAAAAGATCATTGATGAAAGAATGACTCACGTTATGTTTTAAAACTAAATGTCAAAGATCGTTCTGAAAATCTGATTTGCCTAACTCTGACAAAATGTCACAGAGAATACTTGAACAGGCTCGATGAGTAGCTGTTGAAGATGCAGTGCAATCAGTGGCACTTACCACTACTGTACTCTGACAGTTTGCAGAATTTGGCACAATATCGTACGGTGCTAAATTACAAAGTGTAAATGCATCAGATGAGGTTGTAATAACATTGTCTGATTCAAACGGGCCCTAAGAAATATTATTGTCTTCGGAGGGTGTTATTACTCCAGAATTTCTGAATTCATTACCAGCGCATTTTGTTCTGAACAGACATGTTTTAATATTCTACGTCTTTTCTGTCGCACTGATAGGTGTACAAAATCTTCACGTTTTCGT
The DNA here is from genome assembly GCA_964006375.1 of Tillus elongatus. NCBI lineage: Eukaryota > Metazoa > Arthropoda > Insecta > Coleoptera > Cleridae > Tillus > Tillus elongatus. The sequence continues at coordinate 74,064,611 of OZ023269.1, read as the reverse complement.
GTTGACATTTTGAATGCAGAATCTGCAAGTATTTCAATCAGTCTTGAGCGGAATTAATGTAAGAAAGTCAAATAATAATTATTTTGTAGAACATGCTTAATAGTATTAAAATCATTGCCTATATTAAAGAAAATCTATGATATACGGCATTGTTGAGACTAGTGATAGATAAAAGTTAGTAAACAACTTCAAAATTTCATGCTTTACCACAAATGAGAAGCGTGATGAAAACTAAGTGAAACATCATAATGTGTATATAGGAATATATTATTTGAACACATATATACTGCATAAACTATAAAGAAAGAGTCAAAACTTACCTTTCCCTCAAAACTCTAAGTTACACAAAGCAACTTCTGATTAGATTGATTAAGTAGAATGGATGTAATAATATAAAAATAAGACACAAACACAAAGATAGAAATTAGAATTCAGAATGAACAATGAACGCTGAAAAGGTACGCCAGACGCCAGATTGCGGCCAGATGTTATCATCTGGCGTCTGGCGAAGTGTCATTACGTCAGACAGCACTAAAATCTGATTGAGTAAGTAGAATTGGTGTAATAATATAAAAATAAGACACAAACACAAAGATAGAAATTAGAATTTAGAATGAACAATGAACGCTGAAAAGGTACGCCAGACGCCAGATTGCGGCCAGATGTTATCATCTGGCGTCTGGCGAAGTGTCATTACGTCACACAGCACTAAAATCTCCCGACTGAATTTGTTCATTGTGAAAGAAATTCTGTTAATTGTCAATCAATCTACAATTTAATTTCATTTAAGCAAGCACTGATTACATACAAGTTCTCGTGAAGCGTGGTTCATAGACCTGCAAATCGCGAATTGCGATAAACGCATCCCTATTACTTTAATTTAATTAATATCGAAACTTAGGCTAGGTTCATAGAGACGCGAATTGCGAAACTTAATCCTATTGGTTCATTTTAAATAATACCATATTATTATTTAATGAAATAGACCAGCAATAGCAAAGTTTCGCAATTCCCAGTGTATAAGTCTAGAACCTATTAGCTTAACTAGTAACGCTATAAAAGTACTGTAGCGCCATTATGTTGATTGCTAGTATCTTCTTAAATTGCGCACTTATCCATTCTACATGTCTATAAACAATACATAAACTACATAAGAGACAATATGTAGTATGGATCTCATAACTCCTATGTACATTCTGCATAAATACAACTATGTCTAAAAGACATAGTTGTATTTATTTCATATGATCCGAATTCACCTTCTGATGCTTAAAGTAGGTAAGTTTCTAACTTTAATAACATTTTACACTTTTACATTTGGCAGATTATTAATAGAGGAATTATTAATAATTTTGTTCTCTCTAATCTCAATGACAGATTCAGTATGTTCTTTCTTATATCGGATATAATTTTATGTGCGATTGGCGACATCGAGCTGATTCTTTAAGTGCACATAAAACGGTTATTTGGCCCCCACGTTTAATATACCACAGCAATTATGCTGCGAATATACAGGGTGATTGGTTTTTTTAGCGAATTTTCACAGGGCCATATCCCAGGCGTTATTCAACTTGCCCTATTCAAATTACACAGGTGTGGTGACTTGATGGAACACTACATTTTTAAGTTTGAATTAAATCTTAATTACAGGCCCGGAATAATATTTTATTTGATCACAGAGCAAAAATAACACTCCTTATATGAAAATTAGAAAATATGAATCCATAAATGAAAACGCATAAGAAATGTCACAGAACAAAACTCCCACCAGAGTTGCCACGCTTCTCGATTTCTTGCAGCACCCGGCTAAATTGTTGACTTGTGCAGAAAAATGTAATTCTAGGATACAAGATATTTCTCAGATTCGTCTTGCGGCATTAAGATTCAGATTTTCATTAAAGAGATTGGTGCTTATATCATTGCGTAAATCACCCAAAGTGCGTTTCGCCCTTGAAGTGTAAAATGTGTTCCATCGAACCACCAGACCTGTACAGTTTAAAACGGATAAGTTAAATAACTGAGATATGGCACTGGTATTTTTGTATGCTTCCAGAACAGCACTATGTCGCCAGTCATCCACATGAGTAAGTCGGAAAAAATCTGGAACACCTGTATACCTTGAAATTTCACTTCTACTCTTCCCTACGTTAGTTTGTGGTAATAGTAGATATACTGATATTGTTTACATGCATACAGTTAAATTTCCTGGTAGGCGGACTCCTCATAGAACAATGTTCAGCAGGATCGTAAAACATATCAGAGAGCACTATTTTCTTATTCGTACCCATCAAAGATGAAACTGTTTTGACAGAGGTCTTCTTTTAGTCAATTCCCAACCAGTATAGTTTACTTTTTAACCTAATCTATTTACCGTTGGGTGTAATTTATAGGAACAGCAATATTTGTAGAAAAAGCAGTTATGCTTGTGACGTATTTTATATACCACATGCATAGTCCCTATTTAGGAGGTTTCAAACAACACGTGTTTCAATCATACTAGGACTTGACTCTATTGCCGATTATTTTATAAACGAGCGTATGTATAGTGTTTTGATGTGAATTATCCATATCTGCGACCACGACTCGTCAGAGATACTGTAATGCCATACAAGTGCAGTGTGTTTTTCAGGGTGTGCCTACACATAAAGAAACGAGGAGCACATGAATAGGCGTATGGATGTGTGTGTGCGTGTGTGTATTTGCATTACATCAGTTTGTATATATTTGTCAATAAGACCTACAATGTAGGTAATTTTGTGTAAAATAAACCTTTCCAGTTGAAAATAGTTTGGTATTCCGAGTTGCCCTTAGTTACTTTATTGACATTCCGCTCAGTTTTTAGCAAGATTGCTCCCAAATAACTTCATATAAAATATCAAACCTTTTACATTATTAATATCAAAGTCAATATAAATTGTGCATAAACATCATCAATAAAAATGGTAGTGATATCGAAAACTTAGCTTAACCTCAAAAAAAGATATACTTTAATAGTAAAGTGTATCCTGTAAAGTTTCACGTGGGGTTTGTGTTTGTTTTATTAAAGCAAAACGCTCCATCAAGAGTCGACTTAAAATTCAATTTCTTTAGATCAGCTTTGCTAATGACCATAACTGTATAACAGGCTCAAGGAATAAAGATCAACTATTTCATCACTTATACATATAATATTCAATGACTTACCCACACATACATCATATGCTAAACCGCATATGTAAATATCTGTTGCATTCCGCATTCTAAGTTGTGCACAAAGTGTTGTATCCGTCATTTTTTTGTTGTCCCAAAAAACAGAATACGAATCTACATCTGGATTAGTTCCTTTATAGACTTTTATTGCTGAATCTATTATCTGAAAACATTTAAGGAAAATATATAGTACATACAACTGTTGTGGTAGTTATCTACTAATCTATTTTATTTTGTCATGATTTTACAGTACGATGCTTTTCAGTTATTGTGGTCGGCAATATTACAAATATTTACTAAGAAATTAAATAGGAGTGATTGATGGATTTCACCCATTAATTTATATTTTGCATACTAATACATGTTCGAATATATTATACTTTCTAATGAAAGTAAATAGATTAGATCACTGTAAACCCTGAACTTCTCCACAGCACAGAGGCGGCTCCTCAATAAGTGCGCCCGTCCGCGCGCACCGCCGCCTGCCGAGGAAAAATAATATTTTTGCTATGCTATATTTAAATAAAGTTTAATTTTTTACCTTCTGCATTCTACACAAACAAAATTAATATATCGAGTATCGCCAGAGTCGGTAGCCATTAATAAAGAATCAGAAGAAGCATAGTGTGTTAATGGTTGCCGACGTTATATACATCCGTATACACAGTCCTTCGTCGGTATGTATTCTTCGGGGCTCTACCTTAATTGGAAACTTCAATAGGAAATGATCGACTATCTTCGTCAAAAACGACCGAATAAGCAATCCCGTTGTGCGATTTAAAATTTCAGACTTGCAGCACAGCATAATAAGACACCCAGCACTGAATCTTGTAGGGTGGCCCTTTGATGTTGCGAGAATAGAATATTTGACCTTGCCCACATCACTACAGCTTAACGAACCAGGGTGGGACTCGGCATACAGTTATGCTGTTCTTGAATCACAGGCGTATTCAATCGCTCATTTTATCGCCAGGACCGTATTCTCTTTCTTAAAGCAATGTTATTATTGATTTGTATACAGCAAAATATTACGTAATTGAAACAACGATAATTAAATGTAGTCTAAAATTTAGTGCCAGTAGAAGGAATATAACTACGATAGATTAGATCCTCGTGAATAGCATCTCACATTTAGACATTTGAAAGTATTGTTACGTTCTACGGGGTTCTGCTTTCAGCTTTTCAAACTATTAATTTATTTTTACCAACTATTTTCCAACACCAGTAGCAACTAAACTATTTATCATATCTATTACTAAATGTCCATAAAACTATATTCCACTATTCCCCTTCTATGATCGCTTCTTAAAATTCAAGACACTGCTGCCTCGCTTAATACTCCATGATCACTTATACACCACACCGACTTAATACTGAACTAACTTACTCTGCGCACCGCTCATCTATTTATACTGTCTATAGAGATTCTAGACGTTCTACACTATTCTACACCTGTCACTTGGTCTATTCTAGAAATGTCATTCCAGAGTGTTCGCTGTGACACTGCCTCCCTCTTATATTCGATCGTTCCGACATTTCTTGGTATGGCGTAAGTCTGTGCATATGGACCACCTTCATCTTGCTCTTCGGGCTCCTCTGAATGCGATAGACAACGTCATTGATCTTTTTGACCACCTTATAAGGACCTTCCCATAATTTCTGTAGTTTCGGTGACCGTCCCTTGCGTCGTACTGGATTGTAGAACCACACACGATCTCCTTCTTTAAAACCAGCTGAATTAGCTCGCACGTCATAACGGGTCCTCATGCGGTCGCTTTCTACTCGTATATGCATTCTGGCAGCAGAGTGGATGGTTTCCATTCTTCTTTCCAAATCTTTTATGTATTCATCAGTTGACCGTGGAGCATCTGTGGGTTTTCCAAATACGAGATCAGGAGGAAGTCTTTACTCTCGCCCAAAAACCACGCTGGCTGGTGTATGTCCGGTAGTCTCATGTACAGCCGAGCGGTATGCCAGTAGAAAGAGTGGAATGTGCCGGTCCCAATCCGTTTGGTGTTCATTGACAAATATTCTTAAGTGGGACTCTAAAGTAGCATTGAATCTTTCCACCATTCCGTTAGATTGAGGGTGCATGTGTGTAGTTCTCGTTTTCCTGATTCCCATGAGCTCACAAACTTTCTGGAATACAGCCGACTCGAAGTTGCGTCCTTGGTCAGATTGGAGCTCTAGTGGTGCGCTAATTATACAGAAGAACTCATTCACTAATACTTCTGCGACGGTGGTGGCCTCTTGATTCGGGACCGCAAACACTTCTGGCCACTTGCTATAATAACCCATGGCTACAAGCATATAGCGATTCCCTGCCTCTGTTCTAGGGAAAAGACCAGCTATGTCGATTGCAATTCTTTCGAAAAGAGCTCCCACGTTGTACTGCTTCATTCGCCCCCTGGTTTTTGATTTAGACCCCTTACTGGATGCACATCCTTGGCAGGTTTTACACCATTCTTCCACATCAGCTCTACATCGTAACCAATAAAAACGTTCTCTGATCTTTTCTAAAGTTTTCTTTGTCCCAAAATGGCCTCCGCCTGCCCCGCCATGGATCTCCTCGATTACCTTCCTAACTCTTGGCCGCGGAAGGATTATTTGCGTCAATATGCGGGTTCCATCCTCTGACTCCCAATTCCTCACCAGAAGATTACATTGGATTTCAATGGAGTCCCACTGGGCCCAGTAACTTTTGGTCGCAACGCTTTTATCACTAACTTCTGACCAAGTGGGTCTTTCGTGGTAGCCTCCTTCCATCTCTAGATTGGTTGGATATCAAGGTCTTCTTTTTGGTCCTCCATTAACCTCTGCGGGTCCCATCGGTTAACGGGTTGCACCGTTGTCCTCCTACACACTTCCTTGTTTGTTTTCGGTAGTGATGCAATGCTTGCATTTTGGTGGGCAAAGTCTCCTAGATAGGGGGTCGGCATTACCGTGCTGTCGTCCAGGGCGGTTTTCGATGGTAAAATTGTACTTTTGAAGGCGTTCAAGCCACCTCGCCATCTGCCCCTCTGGATTTTTAAATTGAAGAAGCCAGCTTAGGGAACCGTGGTCGGTTCTCAGGAGAAATTCTTGACCATATAGAAATTTGTGAAAATGCTCCAACGTCTTGATAATGGCTAGAAGTTCTTTCCTCGTCACGCAATAGTTCTTTTCTGCTTTGGAAAGGGCCTTGCTGAAATCCCCTACAACCTTCTCTTGACCTCCCTGTTCCTGCGAAAGAACACCTCCAATACCAACATTGCTCGCGTCCGTGTCCACAATAAACCTGAGACCAGGCTGGGGGTATGTCAGAATCTGGGATGAATAGAGAGCCCGTTTTAGTGTCTCGAATGCTTTTTCACAATCATTGGTCCAAACGAAAGGTGTCTTTTCTTCCGTCAGAATATGCAAAGGTTTTGCGATGTCAGCAAACCCCTCTACAAAACGGCGGTAATACGTGTAGAGGCCCAGAAAGCTTCGCAGCTGATGTACATTGGTTGGAATTTCTCAGTTCATAATACAGCCTGTCTTCTCTGGGTCGGTTTTGACCTTTCCAAGATAATGACGTCATCCAGGTACACGAGGCATGTTTTCTAGTGTAGACCTCTTAAAACTGTCTCCATTAGACGCTCAAAAGTGGCTGGAGCATTACACAACCCAAATGGCATGACGTTGAACTGCCACAGTCCACTACCAGTGGTAAACGCAGTCTTTTCTTTGTCTGTGGGCTCAATGTCGACTAGCCAGTAGACTTTTCAAGTCCAATGTCGAAAACCATCTTGCACTGCAAGTGTATCAAGTGTATCAAGTGTATCATCAATTCTGGGAAGTGGATAGCTGTCTTTCTTAGTGACATCATTTAACCGGCGGTAACTACACAAAACCTTGTGGAGCCATCTTTCTTTTTAACGAACACTACTGGAGAGGCTCAAGGGCTTTGCGATGGTTTTATAACTCGTGCCCGCTCCATCTCCCTTAGCATGGTGTCAACTTCGTGTTGTTTTGCCAATGGTACCCTTCGCGGTAGTTGCTTGATTGGTACAGATGTCCCAGTCTCAATGCGATAGCGTACTAGGTATGTTCTTCCAAAATCGTTCTTGTCGGTTACGAAAACGTTGCGATATTTGGACAGCAATTTAGCCACTGCTTGCTTCTGCTGTGGAGAAACATTTCCACTAGCTTCTGCTAAGACATCGCGTAGATGTTCTGGAAGTGGTTCATCCGGGATGGACGAGGCTGGGTCTTCTTGGTCGTAGCAACGCCGTATGATTGTTACCGGCGAGAGTGTTCCGATTTCGGAACCTTTGGAAATCTTCTGATCAAAGCTCTTAAGGTTCACTACTCTGACAGCTGCCAGCTCTTTTGCCTGAATAAGAGTTTTACCGACTAGTAGAGCCATCTTAAAAAGATCGTTGTCTGCTGGTTCTATAATACCCACCACTTGTCCCGAAATGTCTCCAATTATCTCCACTGGGACAATACTTTCACTCTGAACTCTCACAACGACATCTTCTTTAGCCGTGACTTTTCGAATCGCAAGGTTATTGACAGTCGACATGACTACTTCCTCATCACCGATATTCAAAACATTGTTCTCGAGATCTAACTTGATACCATGACCTTGTAGAACATCTAGTCCAAGTATAATTGGGTCTGATATGGCGGCAACTATAACCTCCTGTTTGGTTTTCCAAACTCCAATTTGTATCTTAACCTCAGTCTCACCAAATACGCGAATCTGTTCGCCACCAGCTGCGGTCACTTGGTAGATCCTTTCTGGCTCTCTTACCCGTCATCTTGGTACTATATCACGACGGATTACCGTTCTGGATACGCCAGTGTCTACAACCATTTAAGCCTTCTTGTCGCCGAGGTATCCGTCTACGATGAGCGTGTTGCCAGAATCGTTGACCAGTGAAACAGTTGTCAACTTCGGGGCATTGTGGTGGGCAGCGCTCTCGCTTCCTAAAGCTAGCTGCATTTAGTTTTCCTGTGCGTTGGTTGAAGATGATCTTGGGGCCCGGCATTCACTCCTTATGTGTCCCACCTTGCCACAGTTCCAACAGCGTATGCCACTTGCACGATGACCTTGCGTTGGCTCCTTATGAGTAGTGTGCTTCATCTGTTCTTCTAGTTTCTCCAATCGCTGCACAACCTTGGATAAGTCTGGTTTATTTTCCTCTTCTGAGACTTGGAGACTGCGAACCCTCACATTGCCTTTAGAAGCTTGCTTGGCAGCTTCATATTCTAGCGAATGTGCAAAAACATCGTTCAAGTTTTTATGTCTCGCCATCCTCAGCGCCTGTTGAGTGTCGGTATCCCTGATGCCGTCAATGAATGTTTGCAATGACAGTTGGTTCAAAAACTCTACCGGGGCTGTGGGGTAAGCTGATCGTGTTAGTCTGGCAACGTCGGCTTCAAATTGTTGCAGAGTTTCACCCGATTTCTGACAGCGACTTTTTAACTGAGTTTGGTACAGCTGTTGCAAATGCTAATCTCCAAATCTCATTTCTAGGTAATATCTAATGCTGTCAAAACTTTCCTGTTCTTCCCTGGGGATACCTTGGAGCACATCTAGGGCATCTCCTCTGAGAGCCACAATTAGCGAAGTCGCCTTCTCTCTCTCGCCCCAACCATTTGCTGTAGCAGCGGCTTCAAATTGGCATAGATAAATACCCCACGGGACTGAGCCATCAAATTTGGGGACCTTAATTCTTCCCACCGGGCTATCTTCGAGCCTGATGTTTCCTTTGGCTAGGGTTTAACACTTATTTTCTAGTGAATGCACTTTCTGTTGTACTTCCGTCAGCTTGTCATATACATCGTCGCTGATACCCCTTACTCTGCTTTCTACTTGCTGGAAGATGTCGTCTTTTACCTGCTTCATACGTTCGTCGACACATAAAGTAATATTCTCAATTCTGCTGGCCTGTTCCTGTAGAATTTTCTTTGTTTCTTCATCTCTTTTCCTCATTTCTTCTTTGGCTTCTTCATCTCTTTTCCTGGCCTCTTCATCTCTTTTTTTCATTCCTTCTTTGACTTCTTTGTCTCTTTTTCTAGCGTCTACATCTCTTTTTCTGTCTTCTTCTTTAGCTTCTTCGTCTCTTCTTCTGGCCTCTTCATCTCTTTTTCTCATTTGTTCTTTGGCTTCTTTTTCTCATTTTTTTCTTTGGCTTCTTTGTCTCTTTTTCTGGTTTCTTCATCTCTTTTTCTGGCTTCTTCATCTCCTTTGCTGGCTTCTTCATTCATTTCTTTAATCAATTCCAATATCTGGGAGTCCCTGTTGGCTGTTGCGCTACGTGTCTTAGGCATAGACATACTCAAAGTTAGTACACAGTTTATTCTGTTTCAAGAACACACCCAGTTATGAATTACTGCAGACACTGATCTTCCAAAGATTCTAGAAATTTCCACGTTGTTCAACGAATATTCTGGAAAATATTTCTGCTAGCAGCTTAAAAATCCCACTTCTGACACCAGTTGTTACGTTCTACGGGGTTCTGGATTTGTTCATTAACAAAACACACCTTTTCAAATTACAAATTTATTTTACCAACTATTTTCCAACACCAGTATCAACTAAACTATTTCTCTTCTCTATTATTAAATGTCCATAGAACTATATTCCACTATTCGCCTTCTATGATCGCTTCATAAACTCCAACACACTGCTGTCTCGCTTAATACTCTATGATCACTTATACACCACACCGACTTAATACTGAACTAATATACTCTGCGCACCGCTCGTCTATTTATAGTGTCTATAGAGATTCTATACGTTCTACACTATTCTACACCTGTCACTTCTGGTCTATTCTAGAAATGTCATTCCAGCGCGTCCGCTGTGACAGTATATTAAATTATTTAGTCAAAATTTATAAGTTCGCGTCTATCGAGTACGGCATTCTGGCGTATTTTCATAAAATGCATTCAATCTTAAAATTCAAGTTAAAAAAAGTATATATATATATATATATATATATATATATATATATATATATATATATATATATATATATATATATATATATATATATATAGTAAAATTGAAAAGATACGTGCAGTATAAAACGACAAAGATCACATATTGTCATGTTTTTATGTCAAACAAAACATTTGAAATTATAAATGCTACATAGGCTTAGCTGTTTATAAATATATAAATTAATAGACGAGTAAATGAACATATAAATAAATATAATAAAAATAAAAAGATACGTGATGTATAAAATGACAAAGATCACATATTGTCATGTCTTTATATCAAACAACACATTTAAAATTATATAGTTAGTAATTATCAAAGGAAAGGACTTTTTAACTGCTGTAACCTATAACTAAGTAGAGGCAACTTCGTAAGTAGTTAATGATTATCATGTTTAGTAGGTAGGTTTTATATAATACATTTTCGGGGAAAAAAAGAGGGAAGCCCTCCATTTTTTTTTCTTGCGCACCCCCAATGCATTAAGGCACGAGCCGCTACTGCCACAGCAGCAAATGCGTTCATCATCACGAGAGTCCAAAAGCGATGTCGTCTTTTCGATGCAGCCATAACTTTCTCCAGCGGCTTTTTAGTGAATTTTCTTTTTTTTTAATCACTAATCAGGAGATGCAGACTTTTGAATTTTTAAAAAATTTCTTCAAATGAGCGCGAACTAAGCCCCCTAGAACCCATATCAAGGATCAGTTTTAATATTATATATATATATATATATATATATATATATATATATATATATATATATATATATATATATATATATATATATATATATATATATATATATATATATATATATATATATATATATATATATATGTATCACACCGATAATTAAAAAAATAATAGGTGTATATAATAGATCAAATTTGGTACGTACCTTCCTTTTGCAAGTGGCTTGGACAAGTTCGTTAGTCGGAAAAATTTGTGTTTTCTTTCAAAAAAAAAATATATCTCCGGAAATAACAAAACACCAAAGTAAGGGCAGCCAAATTTGGTAATCTGTCATAAAGATTATCATATGTACCAAAATTGAGATCTCTATGTTAAAAGACAAAAAAGTTAGAGGTAAATTAATTTTTAATTTATTAACTCTGATTCAATAAAGTTAAAATGTCAAAATTGATAATTATGATAGTGGGAGTAAGAATGTGACTGAAGAATACGACAAGAAATGACTAACAAGCTCCTTGATATGTGTCTAAGTCGTTATTTTCCTTTATTTCTTTAAAATATGAGCAAAAAAATCCATTGTAAATCAAAATTGTTTTGTGTAAATAGTAGACGTTAGATGATTAACATGTGATATACCTGCTAGTACATACATGTCGAGCGTAGCCAAGTTGGCTAAGCGATGTACATCGGATAATCGACTCCTACCTGACGAGTTCTAATCCTAGTTAGTGACTTTACTTTTTATCAATTTTGTTTAATCTCATTTCACTTTACCGTTATCTAATCAGATTGTTGTTATTCCGATGAATTTTTTAGCGAGTTTTTGTATAAAAAATAATCTGATCAAGAGGATATGAAAGTTTTAAGACTTAATTTAATTTGAACAGCATATTTGGTTGCTTGTTCTGGCCCTAACTTAGTGAAACCGTTCCATATTTAATACAGCCGTAGACTTGTACCGTGGCTTCACAAGTGCTTGTTTTAGTGAATTTTCTTTAAAAAAATTCACTAATGAGGAGATCCCGGCTTTTAAATTTAGAAAAAAGTTTCTTGAAATGAGCGCGAGCTAGGCCCCCTAGAACCCACATCCTGGGTCAGTTTCAATTATATATATATATATATATATATATATATATATATATATATATATATATATATATATATATATATATATATAAGGGTGAATCATTTACCAAAATTTAGGTCTGTAAGTTTAAAGACAAAAAAGTTAGAAGCATTTAAAGAAACAAAAATTGGGGTTTTCCTCAAAACGTAAAAAGTCGCGATTTGAAACGTCAAAAGTGGCAACTTTTAGGCAAAGAACCTGAAGGAAATACGGATTATGTAAAGAGTGATCTGCAAACCCTTCAACCATCATTGCCGTTTATCTTAATAAAATATTACCAGAAAATTCATTTCAAATAGACACTTTCTCTGATGCTTTGGCAATAGTTTTAGTTAAGTTTGTGGTTTAACTGTCTATAATTTTTAGCTAATATTTGTAGAAAAAATTTGTTAATGAAGACTGCGGCTTTTGAATTCTAAAAAGATTTCTTCAAATGAACGCAAACTAGGCCCCCTAGAATCCATATCCATCTTATAAAATTATTTTGACAATCACAGTACTGCCCATAAGTCGTTGGTGATATCTACTTTTTTTTTAACATGCCTTATTGCATTTTTGCATTTTTCATCGAAATATGATGCATTTTTGTAAAAATATCGAGACGCAGTAAGTGCGTTTTGGTAGCGAATTTTCATTAAATGCTTCAAAATTCAATAACCCAATTTGCTATAAAATAGGTTCGTCGGCTAGGAAACGAATTTTCTCGGAAATATTTTAAGTTTATTTTCGGATAATTTTTGTACATTTCCAAACAAGTTATTTTGATAAAATATGGTGCATTGTTTCTACTATATAGGTTAGACCAGTGACCAAATTGATACCTGCTTGCATTAAAGAGGCATATTATCTATTAAACATATTTTTATGAAAATTCACTTCCATAACGCACTTGCTCGTCCAGGCTTTTTTTATTTTATGGTAGCTCCACATTTCATCATTAGTTAAGCCAGGTTTGTCAGACGTTTTTCTTTTGGGCTAACTTTTTTCTTTTTTACCACGTATGTGTCCTTAACTTAATGTTGCTAGAAATTTATTTTATCCTAGAATATGTCTTACAAATTTTTCCTTTCGCTTCTTCATTTCTTTCAGCTACCAACTTCCTTCTCACACTTCGTTTAGCACATTTTTATTCGTCTTTCGGCCATGCTGGAAATGCCATATAGAGATATATTTAAAAAAATATTTTAAGTTCATTTTCGGATAATTTTTGTACATTTCCAAACAAGTTATTTTGATAAAATATGGTGCATTGTTTCTACTATATAGGTTAGACCAGTGACCAAATTGATGCCTGCTTGCATTAAAGAGGCATATTATCTATTAAACATATTTTTATGAAAATTCACTTCCATAACGCACTTGCTCGTCCAGGCTTTTTTTATTTTATGGTAGCTCCACATTTCATCATTAGTTAAGCCAGGTTTGTCAGACGTTTTTCTTTTGGGCTACCTTTTTTCCTTTTTACCACGTATGTGTCCTTAACTTAATGTTGCTAGAAATTTATTTTATCCTAGAATATGTCTTACAAATTTTTCCTTTCGCTTCTTCATTTCTTTCAGCTACCAACTTCCTTCTCACACTTCGTTTAGCACATTTTTATTCGTCTTTCGGCCATGCCGGAAATGCCATATAGAGATATATTTAAAAAAACTTATGAGTTTCTGTATGGTTGAATATGAGTATTTGAAACAGGAATTCCTACAAAAACCACATAATAATCCTATATGATTTTCCGTATAAATATACAGGGGTTTCATATGGAAATCCTCATGGAAACCCATAATTAAATAAGGGAAATGTGGTAGCTTATATGTAATTCCACATATAACTCTCTCACAATAGTACGGAAATCCATATAGAATCCTTCCAAAACGGAACTCCATATAGATCCCTATAATTGCATTTGAGCAATCTGATTGGTTGTAATCTGAAACAAAACTCCTGCCAACAATTATAATGCAACATAACCTGTCATAAATGCCTATTAGCTATATAGTTATATACATTAGGGTCAATAATTTTAAGCAGTTAATATATGTGATTAGTGCTTCAATCAGTGGAAAACAAATATGTAAATTTCAAGGAAAAAGAAACGATGTAAATTTTGAGGTTGGGGTTAAATTGCTTGGACCGATCTAAAACATGTCAACGGCGTTTCTTACGCACGTTAATTAGACCACAGGTTTAAATAATGTTTTCAATGGTTAAACGTGATAATTATTGTGAATAAATTAAATTATTTTGTATACAAGCAGAACCCAGCACCCATCAAAAGTTCGAAAGCTCAAAACACATAAACAAAAAACGTTGTTTGTTGAACAGTTGATAATGACTCTCGGCAAATCAGCGAGCAATATTCACCAATATAGATCACGTAACAGTTAAGCTTTTGTGATTCTGATTGGTTCTTGGACATCGTCATCGTATTCGGATTTTCGTGGCATATTCAATTATGTCATCAAATTATCCTTATACAAACCAAACAATACCGCAGAGACTACTTTATGGATTTCTATGTGGTATTTCTAGAAAGGGAATTCCGTACAAATCCACAAATAATTCACAACCCTTCCACATACATTTTCCATTAACCTTATAGAGACTAATCAAACCAGATAGGTTTCCTTATACGTTTTAATAGTATTTCTATAAGTCATTTCTGACAGAGTATCAGTGTATCTTGTCTTTGTCATTGTTACCTATGTTCACATTTAGAAGCTTCTATTTTCTTTGGGTCTAGCTTTTGTTTGAATAAATTATAACACCACTAAACATAGTAACTTACAAATGCTTCCACACAATTACATAAATTGTCATAAAACAAGTTGAATTTGTAAAATTTATAAATGCTTGCAGCCAAAGAACAACTTACAGTTAAAACTTTAACATGACTTTTAAATCTAATACATCTTTTGCCAACTTGTTGTTTTTCTCCATCTGGAATCTTGCGTAGAGTTACGATTGTAATGTTTCTGAAAGTTTGCAAGTAAAAGGTATTTTGTAAACGTTGCTATTTATTTACAACCTGGTGCATATCTTTTTATTTAATTTACGTTATTAAGTTATCTGTAACTTAAGTGTACCTACAAGTAAAAAAACACTATGAGAACAGAAACAGCATTTCTTATATGGTAGTTATTTGCTTAAAGTTTAAAATAGTTAAATTTCAATTATCGTGATCGTATCTACTCGGTTTTGCCTCGTTCGAGGGCTACGCCACATTGCTTTAATGAAAAAATAGGATTGTTATTGTTTTTATAATCATCTTAATAAATGTTGTGTGATCATTGTTTACTTATTGTTTCGAAAATTGTAAAAATTAGACAATCCTATTGTAGTGTAAAGTGTTTACATTTTGTATTAATTGGTTGTGTAGATTATGTAGCATACTGAGAGATTATACATCCTTTGATGAAGCTAACACTGTTAGCGAGTCGATCGTCTGGTTTTTAAAAATGTTTTATGGTGAATTTGGTTCTCTAAAGTGTACTTGACCGATGACAGACTATATCACTACATAACCACATTACACAACTCGCTTCATCGAGTTTACCAAGTAAGAGCAACAACAGCTGCTATTAAAATTGAACTAAAAACCCTTATTTAACTCGATGACCAAAATAATATAAGCTATGCTGACGATACTGTTATATGCATGTGTTATAGAGTTTATGTTCTGTTCATGTTAGGCTAGTATTTACAAGAAGAAGACTTTAGTTTATGGTTAGAAGGGCAGTTTAAGTTAATAGAATAAGACAGATATGCAACGGCAAGCTGAGGTGATCAGGTCACGATTTTATAATAATAACTTATATATGTAAGGTTCTAATAAACGCTTATTAATTAGAAGTAACGTGTTTATTAAACCATTAAACATAGTATATAACATGGCTCCGCGACTGAAAGAACAGCTGGTCAGAGAATAAGCAGATGTTAAAAGTGTAAAATTCAGGTGGAACCTGGAAAGAAAATGGAAGCAAAGTTACCCGCGTCCTTGTCCCTGGACGGGAATGTAGTAAATAACTGGAGAAAGTTCAAACAGAACTTCGAAATATATATGGTAGCTAGTCATAAATCAAAAAAACCGGATGATATAAAGGTAGCAACATTATTAAATATAATAGGAGATGAAGGATTGGAGATATATAACAATTTCACACTTTCTGAGGACGAAAAAGTAAATTATAAGAAAGTAGTGGAGGAGTTTGAAAAATATATGATTCCCAAGAAAAATGAAGTGTACGAAAGGTACATATTCTACAGAAGACAGCAAGAAGAGGGTGAAAGTGTTAGTCAATTCATTGAGGACTTAAAGAAGCTAGCAAAAACATGTGAGTTTGGAGAGGAATCCAATAAAATGATCAGAGACAGAATCGTGTTAGGTGTCCAGGACCTTAAGCTGCAGGAAAAATTATTGAATACTGAAAAATTAAGTCTAGAAAAGTGCATAGAATTGTGCAAGAGTAGTGAGGTCATGAAAGAGCAACTAAAGGTTATTCAAGAGAGAGAGAGAAAGTCATAGCTGAAGTGAAGAATAAACCATTCAGCTTGCAGAAGAAAGAAGACAGAAGACAAGTAAATGCAGAAACCCAATTCAAGTGCAAGAGATGTGCAACTGTACATGGGGTGTACCAGTGTCCTGCGTTTGGAAAGATGTGTAAAAAGTGCGGTAAACCTAATCACTTCAGAATATGCTGCAGAACACAATTCAAAAAGGTTAACAAAACCACAGAGTGTAAAGAGAAACCAACTAGCTTCATTGATACGGTAGTTAAAAAAAAACTGTGTCGATGAAATTACCTGGTGGCAAAAAGTTGATGTTTTATCAAGCAAGGTTGACTTTAAATTAGACACAGGTGCAGAAGTGAATATTTTACCCAAACGAGTATATGAAAAACTGGGTAACAATGGAAAATTGGAAAAGTCTAATATGATTCTTGAGGCCTATGGAGGTAATAAGATACATTTATTAGGAACTGTAAGTTTAGTATGCAAAGCTAATAATATCTCAAAGGTGATAAATTTTGCTGTTGTCGATTCAAAATCAGCTCCATTGTTAGGGTTAAGATCATGTGTTGATTTAGGGGTAGTAAAGAAGATTAATTCTATTCGTGAATACACATCTACTGATGATGTCATAAATAATAACATAGATCTGTTCACAGGAACAGGCAAGTTTCCTGAAAATGTACCATAAATTTAAAAAGTGATGCTATACCAGTAGTGAGGCCACCGAGAAGAGTTCCAATGTCAATGATAGAAAAATTGAAATCAAAACTAGTACAAATAGAAAAAGAAGACATTATTGAAAAATGTGAAGATATGGTTGAATGGGCAAGTAATCTTGTGATTGTAGAGAAACCCGATGGATCAATCAGGCTGTGTTTAGATCCAGTTGATTTAAATAAGTGTATCAAACGTGAGTATTATCTAATTCCTACTGTAGATGAAATTAGTGCAATATTAACAGGGAAAGGGTACTTCACAGTATTGGATCTCAAGGATGGTTTTTATCAAGTAGAACTTGATGATAAGTCGAAGAAGCTATGCAGTTTCAGTACACCTTTTGGGTACTATCGTCATAAGAGACTACCATTTGGGATATGTGTGGCCCCAGAATACTTTCAGAAAGTAAATAGCAAATTTTTTTCTGATATTGAGGGTGTTATTGTATATTTTGATGATATACTTATAGCAGGGCATAATGAGAAAGAACACAATGATATTTTATATAAGGTGTTAGAGAGAGCTAGAAAATTCAATGTAAAATTCAATCCTTCCAAAGTTCAATATAAGGTCACAAAAGTTAGATATTTGGGCCATTTGTTTTCCAAACAAGGCAAACAGGTTGATGAAGATAGAGTGATACAGTTGAAGAAACCTGAAAATAAAAAAGATTTACAAAAGGTGTTGGGTACTTTTAACTACTTTCGAAATTGTATACCCAACTTAGCACAATTATCTGCTCCGTTGAGAGAATTACTCAAAAAAGATGTAATATTCACATGGTCAAGCCACCACGGGAGGGCATTTGAAGACATAAAGAGCTTGTTATGCAATGCTCCTGTTCTGACAAATTATGACAATACAAAAGAAGTAGATATTCAAACAGATGCATCCAAAGACGGAATAGGGTCATGTTTGATACAGGAACATAAAATAGTATCGTACTCCTCACGTAGTCTCACCGAAACAGAGAAAGGTTGGGCACAAATAGAAAAAGAATATTTAGCTGTACTTTTTGATGTTAAAAAATACCATAACTATATTTATGGTAAGAAGATAACAGTGTGGTCAGATCACTTACATTTAGTAACCATAAACAAGAAAAATGTGGGGAACATAGTCTCACCAAGATTGCAAAGAATTAAATTAAAACTGCTGAGATATGATGTCGAAGTTAAATATATGCCAGGCAGTAAAGTAGTTATCGCTGACTTATTATCAAGGAATTACCTGAATGAAAAATTAATGAAAGAAGAATCATTAGATGATGTTGTATATAATGTCCATGGTATAACTAATATATCACAAAAGAAAAAAAGAAAATTCCAAGAAGATACAGGTAATGATAATGTTTTAAAACATGTGTTAAAATATTGCAACAGTGAGTGGCCAAATGTTAAACATTTGTCACCAAGTTTAAAACATTATTTTAGCATGAAGAATGATTTACATGTCATTGAAAATATTTTATTCTACAAAGACAGAATAGTAGTTCCATTATCACTACGTGATGAAATGATGCAGTTAATGCATGAAGGGCATTTTGGCATGGTGAAATGCAAAGTTAGAGCAACATAACTCTTGTACTGGCCAAATATGGCTAAGGATAACGAAAAACATGTAAAAGAATGTAGAATATGTGAGAGATACAAACCAGCTAATGTCAAGGAACCCTTAATCACACATGAAGTGCCTAATCGCCCTTTTTCTAAAATTGCTTCTGATATCTGTGAATATGGTGGAAACTCATATTTAATAATATTCGATTATTTTTCAAAATGGCTGGAAATTATACCAATAATCAATAAAACTACAAAGGTACTCATACAAAAGTTCAAAATTGTGTTGTCCACTCATGGTATACCAGATGAACTAATATCAGACAACATGCCATATTCATCTTATGAATTTAGGAAATTTGCAGAATAATTTGGATTTAAAATAACAACTAGTAGCCCTAATTATCCTCAAAGTAACGGGTTTGCAGAAAGTGGGGTGAAGATAGCTAAAAATATATTAAGAAACGACTGTGATATGACTACATCATTATTAAATTATAGAAACACAATTATAATAGGTGTAGGATACTCGCCATCTCAGCTATTGATGGGTAGGAGGTTGAAAACTAAATTACCAATGTGTGAAAATCTGTTAACACCTGAAACTCATGATTATGGTAAAGTCCAGAGAAAACTGGAGGAAAAACAGAAGTTAATGAAACAATATTTTGATAAGAAAACTAAGGAAAAGGCAGATCTAGAAGTAGGTGAAAATATAACGATTAGAAAAGAGAATAAGTGGGAGCCAGGGAAAATTGTAGGAAAACATGAAACACCAAGATCCTATATTGTGAAGGATGACAGAGGTAACATCTACCGGAGAAATAGTTCACAGTTGAGAAAATCTATGAATAAGCCACAGGAGTACTTGCCTATTATACAGGGTGTATCCTCAGGCAACACTCAGAAAGATGGGAGCTGTCGAAGTGTAGGTGATAGTGGTGAGACAATAGACAATGAGAATTCACTAGGTAAGGGTAAAAGAAGCAAAAAGTTACCTTCAAAATTTAAAGACTACATTATGTCTGTGTAAACGGGGAAGATGTTGTATGCATGTGTTATAGAGTTTATGTTCTGTTCATGTTAGGCTAGTATTTAAAAGAAGAAGACTTTAGTTTATGGTTGGAAGGACAGTTTAAGTTAATAGAATAAGACAGATATGCAACGGCAAGCTGAGGTGATCAGCTCACGATTTTGTAGTAATAACTTATATGTGTAAGGTTCTAATAAACGCTTATTAATTAGAAGTAACGTGTTCATTAAACCATTAAACATTGTATATAACAGATACTGTTCTATATTGTGAAGCCGAAAAATGGGCTGATTTAAAGATAAAGGCTGAAAGTAAGTTAAGTGAAGTAAAGACATGGTTTGATTACAACATGCTCACAGTTAATACCAACAAAACAAAGTTTCTGGCTTTCTCTTCGTACGTGAGTGGCTTACCTACGTTCCGTTTATTGGAAACTGATCCAATTACTGTCACCAGAGAATCTTCGGTATCTTATCTGGGAGTAAGGATTGATCACCATTTAAGATGGAATTTCCACACAACTGATGTTTTAAAAAAGATAAGAAGCCTGATAAGCAGATTCAAATACCTGAAACGTTTCCTAGACATCAGCAACCTGCGAGTTTTGTATTTCTCACTCGTGCAGAGTATTATATGTTACGGAATGATTGGCTGGGGAGGTGTACTTGATAACTACTTAGGCCCACTTAATACAGTGCAAAAATGGGTACTTAAAATAATTTATGTTAGATCGAGGATATATCCCACTAATGCATTGTTTAAGGAAGCAGATGTAATGGATACCAGACAATTATATGTGTTAAAATGTTTAATTTATGTGCATCGAAACCCCAGTAGGTTGGGTCACCCTCAACACGGATACGATACGAGATGTCAATACTTTGTTGGTATCAGACTAATAAAATCTGTGGGTAAGAGAAGCTTCTTATACACTGGAGCAAAGTTTTACAATCAGCTTTCTGAAGACATTAGAAATCTTCATTTGGGTGAGTTCAAGAAATTTATAAAACGCTGGATTAGTGGAATGGATAGAAGCAAGCTGCATCTTGACATAAATGGTTAAGAATCGTGCTGTTGGGTGCGTACTGCATTGCCAATGTTGTCAGGGCTCCTGTTGATCCATGTTGCTTGCTTTTGTCATCGGGTCATGTGTTATACAATTTATGTTTATTTTTTAAGTTAATTTGTGATTGTTTTCTATTTATTTATATATTTCAGTGCCTTAGGCAGAACTGAATTTGAATTTGTTTAATTTTAGCATAGTACATTTTAGTCTAAGAATTTTTTAGGTTGTGGCGTTATTTTTTTGTTGCTTCTATTGTTATGTGTATATAGTAGTACTTTGTTTGGCGCTATGTTTTTATAGTTTTATTTATTTTAATTGAGATTACTTCCAATTTTATTTGTAATGTATTTTTGTTCTCCAATTTTAGTCTCGTTAGGTTAGGCAGTATTTTAGTTTATGTTATATTTGAAATTTTAGGCTGTTGCCTCCTACAAACAACGGAACATCGATAAATCTCGGTGCAAGTTTGATTTTTATCTTTGTAGTTTTTATCTACTGTATATGTGTATTTTTTCTACATGGAGAGACAATGTTATGTGTTATACGTAATTTTATATTTCCTTACATACAAGCTTCGGCTTCGGTAAGGTAGGGATACTTAACATCCTTTATTCTAACGTAGTAAAAACTATATGAATTTGTAAATTATGTACTGTTACTAAGAAATAAAGGTTATATTATTATTATTATTATTATTATTATTATTATTATTATTATTATTATTATTATTATTATTATTATTATTATTATTATTATTATTATTATTATTATTATTATTATTATTATTATTATTATTATTATTATTATTATTATTATTATATGGTATAACGGTATGGGGCTATTGTTATGAGAGTGCTTTGACATCTCTAGAGGTTACACAAAACCATATTTTGAGAACAATACTGAACAGGTCTGACACTGATTTACTGTACAATAATATTTTTAAACAGGTATTAAACGTAAGAGGTCTTTATATGATATCTGCCTTGAAATATATACACAAAATTTCAAATGAAGAAAAACTGAGCTGGTGTAAGCCTCGTTGTGAGACAAGGCATGCACGGAGAGTGACTTTTTATGTACCTTTTAGAAGAAAAGGGGCCACTCAGAGGAGTATTTCCTATTATGGTCCAAAATTATTTAATAGCATTCCGGAGAAAGTAAAATGTTAGAAACGAGAGCGATTCAAAGTGGAAATGAACAATGTGATGGACAATATAATAAGGTTGAAAAATATATTACTGCCATAAGAATTTGATCTTGTTTACGATTTGATTTTTTTCCCAATAAATCGGCTATATATATATATATATATATATATATATATATATATATATATATATATATATATATATATATACATATATATATATATATATATATATATATATATATATATACATATATACATATATATATATATATATATATATATATATATATATATATATATATATATATATATATATATATATATATATATATATATATATAACAGAGAGAAGGAAAAAAGTATTTTATCATAATGGAAGTAATGTACGGGTAATAGAATGCTGGCATGGTTTGTGTTCTTATGTAACTACATAAGTGTGCGTTGGAAATAATCTTTGTTTTGGATGTAGGCGTATATAAGTGTGTGTGTGTGTGTGTGTGTGTGTGTGTCCAGGTGTGCGTGCGTCTGCGTGTAGAGAGAAAGAAAGAGAGGGTGTTAAACGCTGCTTGAAACTTGCTTAAATACATATTAATGAGATATGAGAAGGCATTGCTTAGTAGCCATCTTCCTAGTCTAAAACAAGTGTTATGTGTTATTGTTTTTATCTTGTATTATTTTTTAGCGAAATTTTCATTTATACTTATACAAGAGTTGCAATAATACTTTTTGATTTTGATATAGTCTACCAAACATTATTCAAAATATAAGAATGGCTGAGATGTTCATATACAAGCTGTTGTGAGGTTCTGGTGATGTTCCCCACAACGGGTATTGTAAAATTGTGGTACGTTGAAATGATATAATGGACTGTATATACCAGAAATTGATATGCATTGATATGTACTATTTACAAAGTATTTAAAATAACTTAAACTGATTTCTGTTACTTTAGTTAGACGGTAATAATTGTTTGTTACTTGATTCGCACTTGAAGCGATACTTGACTGGAGTAACGACTGTACAATACACCAGGGAGAAGCACTACACTCTAGGTCTGAATACATGAGAACCTCACTGCTCCAGGTGTAACAACTTACTTGTTTATTCTACCAGGTTTTTAGCAGAGTTGCTTTCACGCGCGCATATGGTAGGTTCCTAGTTCTCGGAAAATAATGCAGACGGTCGATAAATACACAAACAACAATAAAAACAGTTTATTGTGCTCTCACATGCCGGCCGCCTTGAACGTACCAAGTACTTCAACACCGAATACACGCACTAATCATCTAGCGGAAGTACGCATATCTTGGACACTGCACGTTTGATAATACCATTAGGCAGTTTTATACTCACTACTCGTATGACTTTGTCGTTTCCCGGAAACAGTTCTGTCACACGACCCAATGGCCACTGAAGATGTGGTACATTGTCCTCATTCAGTAGGACTAGACTATCATCTTGATAAGGCTGCTGTTATTGGTTCTTCACTTCACTCTTGTCTGGAGCTCGGAAGGGTAATTGAGATGCCACCTTTCCTAGAAATGCTGAGTGATTTGCTGCAGTTGCTGAAACTTATTAAGTCTAAACACGCTTATATTCAGTAAACTGGGTTCTGGTAACGACGTTAAACTCTTTCTGATAAGGAAATGTGCCGGGGTTAGGGAAGAATAGTCGGAAGGATCATTAGTGAGAGGACATATAGGACGTTAATTCATTATGCTTTCTACCTGTGTTAGTACAGTAATGAATTCTTCTAAGTTTAAAATTGATTTACCGATTACTCTTTTTAAATGATGCTTCATGTTTTTAATACCGGCTTCCCATAGGTCTCCGAACGTTGGAGATCTTGGGGGTATAAAATTGCATCTAACATTCTCGTTTGCTACATAAGACAAAAAACTCTTAAGCTCGTTCTCAAAGAATATCTGAAGCTCTCTGAGTCGGGTATTAGCTCAGACTAACTCAGACAATAGCACCGCTTTTGTAGGAACAAAAGCGGTGCTATTGTCTGAGTAAACATCGAATGGGTTACCTCGTGTTGCGATAAATCGTTTGAACATTAAAATGAATGACTCACTTGACAAGCCAGATACAACTTCTAGGTGTACTGCCTTAGTAGTCATACATACAAACAAAGAAATATGACACTTTTCAATATTTGCTGGTCTAGTTTTACGATCTTTAATAAGAAAAGGATCGGCATAGTCAACACCAGTATGCGTGAATGGCAGATGCTGATTAATTCTCATCGATGGTAAATTACCCATCATGTATTGTTCACTTGTAGGTTTCACTTTAAAACACTGTATGCACTGATGAGCCGTGTATTTTGCTAAATTACGACCTGCAACTGGTCAGTATTGTTCTCGTATTGACGATAATAACTATTGAGCTCCACAGTGCATAAGTCTGACATGCTCATGACGAAATATTAGTTTTGTAAGTGGATGTTTAGAGGATAACACGACTGGATGCTTCTTTGAGAAGTCACAATTTGCCTCACATATTCTTCCACCTACCCTTATTAGTCCTCCTTCATTCATGAAGGGCGCTAAGGACAGTAAGGTGCTTGATCTTCTTACACGCCTTTGTTTCTGTAAGTCTTGATAATCTTGAGGAAAGCACTGAATTTGGGAAAGTTTCAGTAATAGTGTTATTGAATTTTCTAGTTATAAAACAGTTAGACTTGAAACTTGACGATCAGAACGCGTTCTTCGAGAATTGTTTACGTTTCTTATACAGTATGCAAATATTCTCTGTAACTTGAGCAATGATGAAAATCGTTCGAAAATATCGAAGTCACTCTAAGCAACTTGCTAAAACATGAACGGTTGTACGTTGTTCAGGTAAATCCTTGTGATTTATGCTTGATATGACTAGTTGATCTTGTTCTTCAAAACTGTCGTTGGATAGCCAATGAGGTCCCTTCCATCACAGTTGGTTATCTAGTAAATCCCTAGCGTGACAACCTCTTGATAGTAAATCAGCTGGATTTTCGGGAGATCTAACGCGATGCCAATCCTCAAGATTGGTAAGTGTTTGAATCTAACTCACCCTGTTGGCCACAAAAGTCTTCCATCTTGCTGGTGATGCCTTGATCCATGCTAGTGTTATAGTGGAGTCTGACCAAAGATAACACTTGCTGATAGTCAACTTGACTGATTCAGTTCCGCGTGTGAACAAGTGTGTTAGCAAAAGGGCTGCGCGTTACTCTTGCCTCGGTAATGTTATCTTCTTTAAAGTTGCTACTCTTGACTTAGCACATAACAATTTACTTGTATAGCACTCTAGTTCTTGCGAAGTATTACTTCTCCAAAACATTATTTGAAATCTCCTTTCATCTGAATCAATCCAGATCATTCTGTACATCTTGCTAATATCACTTGTCATCACAATTTGTGATCTAAAACGCAATAATATTAAGAATAAATCACTTTGAATAGTGGGTCCCACGTGTTGGACGCTATTAATTGAAAGACAACACGAGTCTTTGTTGTTCGACTGGGCTCCTTAATTACTGCATGATGCAGTAAACAATAGATTTGACTGTTGTCACTTGTAATTCTTGACATGTGTCCCAGATCCTCGTATTTTCGCTTAAACTCATTGTAGTTTTTTCTTAAACTAGGACACCTTTCTAACCTTTTTTCTAAGGAAGAAAATATGCTTGATGCTTGCTGCTTTGAATTGCCTGGTAGGCTGATCTTTTCTGCGAAAGGTATTCTAACGGTGAACTTACCGCCAACTCCCCTTGAATGCGTTTCTTAAAACTGTTCTCCTTGTGAGTATGGTTTTTTGGCTCTTGTGTAATCCTCGACCTGCCAAAATCTTGTAATGACATTATCTGAGATGTCATCATTGGTTGTAAAACAGTTTACAAATTGACTCGCGTTGCCACAAAAGCTTAGATTGCCTGTGACAATCCAACCTAGTAATGTTTTCTGTAAAATCGGTCCGTTTTTACTGAGCTTGATTTGCCCCACGCTAAGCAAAGTCCAGAAATACTCGAACCTAAAAGGATATCTATTTCCCCTTGTTGATTAAATGTGGGATCAGCTAGCTTGACTCCCAATGATATTGAAATGTTGTTTGAACTGAATGAAGCAGAAAGTAATTCTTCTGTGACTTTAGGTAGCACTAAACATGTGATTACGCTCCTAAAATTGGTATTGCAGGAAAATACCTGAATATCCACCTTGTACTTGATGCTTGATAAAGCTTCACCTACACCCTTGACAGCATAGTTGACCTTTATTTTCTTTAAACCTAAGCGATGGCAGAGTTTACTTGTGATAAAGTTGCTCTGCGAGCCGTTATCTAGAAGACACCTGGCCTTGTACAGATGTCCCTTGTTATCTCTTGCTTGAATTACTGATGTGGCCAGTAACGCTTGTGTGGCTACTAGACTATTAACAGTGTGGCTACTAAACTATTAACAGTGTGACTAGCTGTTAATATTTGATTATTCTCTTGATCAGAATTACTTGCTTGCCTTTAATCAGACTGACATAAAATAGTATTGTGTTTCATCTTACAGATTTTACATGACGATGATTTACAATCTTGATAATTATGATTAGGTCTTAAACAATTGAGACATAATTTTAATGCTTCAACCTTTTGTAGTCTAATGTGAACTGGTAATTTTAATAAAGACTCACAATAGTATATAGAATGTTTTTCTTTGCAGTAATAACATGAATAATTGTATGTAGTAACATGGCTGTTTACTTGCTTGTATCTGTTTTTAGTTTGTGAAGTATCTTGTTTTGATTCAGCTTTGTTTAGTTTCAGGTTTTCTAGAAGCTCACATTTAACACGCAAAAACTTGTTTAAGTCATCCATGGTTGGTATATGCCTTTCACCAATTGGATTAAATGACACCCAATCCCGCCTTGTTACGTAATAAAACTTATTTACAATGATATGTATTAACAGAGTGTCCCAATACTGCGTGGGTTCACCTATCAGCTTCAGTGAACGCAAGTCCCTAGTTACACTATCGAAAAGTTTTCTTAAATCGATATGCGATCCTTTGTGTAAATGCCGAAAGTCAAAAATTGCTTTTACATGATTATTAATTATTAAACACTTGTTCTCGAATCTGTCTTCCAAAAGTTACCAAGCTATTGGATAATTACCTGCAGAAACTTCAAATGACTCTATAAATTCAGAAGCTTCATCTGTAGTGATGATTTTAAATAGTAAAATCTTTGTATGTCACTCAAACTTATGTTGTTATGCACTAAAACGTTAAAAGAATCTCGAAATTTAAACCAGCCCTGGCCGCTAAATGTTGGTAATTTTATAACTGGCAACTTTACAAATTGTTCTTGTATATCACCACTAGAACTTGCACTTGCATTTGCACTATACTGCAAACTACCCTGAATTACTTTATTGTTTACATTAAACTGCATACTATAATTATCTTGTAAATCACCTTGTATGACATTACTAGACCTAGATGTATCTTGACTTGTCACTTATGGTAAATTATAATCATTATCTTGAACAATATTGTCAAAACTAGACACAATATTCGCTTGACTTGAACCTGTACTTGTAATTTGTTGCTTATTAATAGCATCGCTACATGCTAAGCCATCAGAAATTGCGCAGACTTAACACTAAATGTTTGAATTAAATGCTTTATCTCAGCAATAACTACAAAATACTCGTTTTCAAATTTATCTCGATCTTCCAACTCAGAACTTTCAGCTTCAGCATCTCAAGTAATCAGTTCAATTTCTAATTGAATATCTTGATATAAATTCCATAAAGTTCTAAAATGATTTTATTGTCTATTTCATTTGCTTTTATTGATTCTACTTTATTTTTTGATCGCGTGTAAGTTGCCCTTTAAGAAGCGCTCGTTTTTTAATCAAATTTTCTCTGACGGACATATTGAATGAAATTTCAATTAAATACACAAACCTCAAATTAAATTAGAACATGTCAGATAACAAATTATGAATTAAGGTTTTAATAGCTGTCTAGATATATGCCCGAATAAAATGTATGCCTAGTTTATTTACCATTAAAATAACTGTAAACACATTAATACATACACAAGTAGAAATCGATGTTAAAGTGGAAAGAACTTACGGTTTATCCGTCTAATGTGGAAGGGGGTTGAGAGGACGCACGTTCACCTTGAAAGTTGTCTGCGTCGGAGAGACTCGGTGAAGATGCCGCTGAAATGTTGTAGCGGCTGCTTGACTGCTTGAACAGGTCTTGACGTCGACGTTATAATATCGATCGATGGCAGCTGCCCTTGGCGTTGTCTCGCTGTTGCGACGCTGCAGACGTGGAAATGGATATCCTTGACTAGCGACGTTCAACTTGTTGCTTCCTGTTTGCGATATCCAGGTATAACCTGACTCCTGCGCTGTTACGACTGAAGAGAATATGGGGCTCGAATGGACCAGAAATATGTTGTGAGGTTCTGGTGATGTTCCCCACAACGAGTATTGTAAAATGGTGATATGTTGAAATGATATAGTGGACTGTATATACTAGAAATTGATATGTATTGATATGTACTATTTACAAAGTATTTAAAATAACTTAAACTGATTTCCGTTACTTTAGTTAGACGGTAATAATTGTTTGTTACTTGATTCCAGTGGCAATTTCTCCTAGTGAGCTAGGTGTGCGCCGCACACCCTAAAATATAATCAAAATGTGCACAGTTGAATATGTTTTATTTCTTTTTCCCTTAGTCTTAATACACTACATATTTTATGACAATCGATTTAATTTACTTATTTGATTTCATAAATAGTCGGTTAATAGTGACTTGGAATGAAGTAGGTACCACGTCTTCATATTCAGAGAATAGCAACTGGGAATGAATTCGGGTTAGGTGTGCGTTATTATTTCCGAACAACTTCAGTCGATCGAGTGGTATTGGTATACAATGCAGTCCCCTACCCATGTGTTTAAAATAGTGAAGAAAATACCATTGATTTTAACACTGCAGTGAGCTATAAAAGTATAGCTCAAGACAAACGAAAGGAACGACGGTCTACCCAACATTGTGATAGCATTATTTACAAACATTACGACTGCGCTTGCAGAGACCACACTATTCTAGAATCAAAGACTCTAATACATTTTAGTGAATTTTCGTAGAAAAAATTCACTAATGGGTAGATCTCGACTTTTGAATTTTGAAAAAATGTTTGCAAATGAGCGCGAACTAGGACCCCTAAAACCCATATCCGGGGTCAGTTTCAATTTTTATATGTTTATATATATATATATATATATATATATATATATATATATATATATATATATATATATATATATATATATATATATATACTTTATTTGTTTGCTGTACGTTTGTGATTTCTTATTGGTTTGCGTGGACTGCAGTTTCGAACCGTCCCGGTTGCACGCTACTGGCTGCTATCGCTCCTGTCTGGTCTACGTCGGAGATTGTAGGTGGTGCATGCGCCGTGAGCTTCTATTGGTCGGTTTCCTGTTCCGTGATTGATTGTGCCTTCGGACTGTGTCGTGTGTATCGGTCTCCTGTCTTGATCACTGTGGTTTAATAATTTGTCTATTTGTATGGCCTTTATTAAGTTTTGTTTAAATGTTTGTACTTGGATTTGTTCTGGCATTAATTGTTTTCTATTGTTTGTTTGTTGAATGTAGTATTGTTCCCAGATTTCCATTTTTTTGTGGTCTTTAACATGTTTCATTAGTTTTAATTGGGTGATGTCTGGTTTTTGGTGTTTTGTGTCGTGAATGTGTGTAGCTACGTTTGATTTGTAGCTAGGTATGTGGATATATATATATATATATATATATATATATATATATATATATATATATATATATATATATATATATATATATATATATATATAGGTATCACGCCGATAACTCAAAATATAATGGGCCGATTTTGATAAAATTTGGCATGTACCTTCCTTTTATAAATGGCTTGGATAAGTTCGTTAGTCAGGAAACTCGGACGAGGCTTTCCGGGAAAATTTTGAGTTTTCATTCGAAAAAAATTGTATCTCAAAAAATAATTTGGTAGGTAGGTTTACGATAAAAAAGTAAACTATACACCAAAATTTAGATTTATATGTTACAAGAAACATAAAGTTAAATTAAATATTTTGTGCCAGATCATTTCTCTGAAAATTCACTACCATAACGCACTTACTCCATCCAGGCTTTTTACACATTTCATTATTTAGTGCCATATTAACATTGAACTACTTTTAATGTTTTCAGTTTTCACCCCGTTCCGGACAGTGCTAACGCTAACACAAATTTGTGTGAAGAGAAGAGGTTGTATAATAATTCCATGTTCTTTTCGTGTTTTAAAGTTTTAAGTGACTTTTTAATTTGTTAGTGTTGCGGTGGGAGATTAATTTATTTATCTACCTATTATTCCCATATATATATATATATATATATATATATATATATATATATATATATATATATATATATATATATATATATATATATAGTGCTAATAATTTTTAAAACCACCACTAACAGCAACTCGTTACCGCACACCCCAACTTTTTGGTCAGGTCAGGTCAGGTCACGCCACTGCTTGATTCGCACTTGAAGTGATACTTGACTGGAGTAATGACTACAATACACCAGGAAGAAGCACTACACTCTAGGTCTGAATACATGAGAACCTCACTGCTCCATGTGTAACAACTTACTTGTTTATTCTACCAGGTTTTTAGCAGAGTTGCTTTCACGCGCGCATATAGTTCTCGGAAAATAATGCAGACGGTAGATAAATACACAGACAACAATAAAAACAGTTTATTGTGCTCCCGATATTTTTATGTAATGTATAATTAACATGTAATTTGAACTAAATTATCAATTGAATATAAAGAAATAGATAGACTAAAGTCACTGAAAATCATTCCAGTAGTCATAACAGCAACAGGTCTGGTCAACAAAAATCCATTAAAGTCCATAGTAAAGCTGCAACTGGACTCTACAACACTAATTCCAAGAATACGGAAGATTGTTATCAGAGAAACCTGTCGCATAGTAAGAATGGTCTTAAATATGCAAACACAATAGAGTAAGTTTTGCTAACAAGCCCTTTATTTCTACAACCAGATGTTAACTTAGCTCTGAGACCAAAACAACATAGCAATAATAATAATAATACAATCTCTCTCGATGAAAAAAGTACCAACCACTCGCATTTGAGTTAGACGGCTTGTACAAGCTGTGAAAGGTTTGGATCATCCTAGTTGTTACATAAATAAATTGGCTTGTAAAACCAGATTGGCAGAAGGTTACCACCGTTCTTCCTCACACAGCTTTGCAAACAAACAAACCTATTCAGTTTTGGCCACCTTCGTTACGATCTGAGTAAATTGATACTGATTTAAGCAACCAACAACATTGAAATAAAACACAGAGTCATGCATTAAGACTACGCAGATTTGGACAAAGCAATCACATTGGCATCAATAATTAAAAAATCTAAATCACACGTGAGAAAAATGAGTTGAACAGTACATCATAACATCATTATTAATTGACTTCAGGTTCGAATAGCAGTCTAGGTTCCAGTATCTTTAAACATTTATCTCGTTTTCAGCGGAAGGGTAAGTCAAAATCACATCAGAAAAGTCATTCCCAATCTAAAGGTAGGATACATAATTATAGTTTTAATTGCCCTAGATGTGGATTATCACTACAAAATATAAATTATGGTACGATATTTGTTGAGACAGAATTCCAAGAAGATACCAGCGTCACTTTCTTAAAATTAACCGCATTCGACACCCGAGCTTGTACAAAAGACGTGGTGTTCAGATTAGGGACTGCAGTACGTTACTTAAATACATGTTTCTTCATTCATTCCTTTTTTTACCAACTTTTTTATAATAATTGTATTATCTTCTAGTTTATTTGTGATTTTTATTCTTCTGTACCTTAAAAGAAATAAGAACACATTTTAATCCAAAAAAACTACTCTGTATATATTTTAATATTCTGAAATCAACATTTTATTGGGTTATCCTTTTCTTGCAATTTTATCTCAACAGATATCGCACGGGCTGTAAAAATATTAGTAATATTACTAAAAATTTAGATAATGATGTAATTTATGTTGGAAGTATTAATGACGAAACTGTAGACACTACACCTAATTTGAATGATTGTAGCCAAAATGCCTAGCTGACAGACTACAAATTAGCAATAAAATTTCTCTTTTAAAGTCGATGCCATGGTAATCATAATTTTCATGGAACATTTTGTTTCAGTGATTGAACTGTCTAAAATAGATTATATTGATTATTATATTATTCGCCATTTTTAGGCCAGTGTTTAATGTCATGCTCATATAATAAAACGCTGGATGCAGCAAGTGCGTTATGATAGTGAATTTTGATAAAAATGTTTTTAATAACAAATATGTGTGTTTTTTTTTAAGAAAGCAGGCATCAAATTTGGTTACCAGTATAACCTATATAGTAAAAACAATGTGCCATGTTTCATCAAAATAACTTTATTGTGTAAAAATGTACAAAAATTTCCAAAAGTAAACTTAAAGTGTTCCCGAAAAAACACGTTTCTTGGTCAACCTTATAGGTTAATAGCAAATTGAGCTGTTCAAATATGAAACATTTGATCAAAATTAGCTACCATAACGCACTTGCTGCGTCCAGAATTTCTTTTCTTACAAACATGCATTATATTTCGATGGAAAATGCAAAAATGCAATAGCATAAGGCGTGTTTGATTAAAAAAAAAAGAAACTTGTATCACCAACGACTTATGGGCCATCCTGTGATTGTAGAAATATTATTTTAAGATGTAGCTCAAGACACCCTATAAATAATATATACAAAAAATTTTCATATCTTATATAATAACGGATATATTGAGCTTTATTGATTTTTTACGAAAATTCGACAAAAATTATATATCATTAAACGATAAACTGTATAGCTAAGGCTACTGCCAAGCATCAGAGAAAGGGTCTATTTGAAATTAATTTTCTGGAAACATTTTAGTAAAATGAAGGACAATGACGGTTGAAACTAAGACTTCAGGGTTTGTAAAACATTCTTCTTGAGACATTTTATTTCTATAGCCCGTATTAGATTCAAGTTATTTGCCTAAATGTTGCCAATTTTGACATTTTAAATCGCCACTTTGACGTTTTGAGGAAAACCCCAATTTATTTTTCTTTAAATGCCTATAACTTTTTTGTCTTTTGACCTACATAGCTAAATTTTGGTAGGTAATCTACCTATAAGGATGTAGACCTGCGTACCAAATTTGGTTGCCCTTACTTTGTTAATTCCGGAGATATAATTTTTTTTGAAAGAAAACACAAAATTTTCCGGGAAAACCTGGGCAGATTTTTCTGGCTAACGAATTTATCCAAGCCATTTGCAAAAGGAATTTTTTCACCAAATTTAATCAAAATCGGCCCATTATTTTTTGAGTTATCGGTGTGATACATATATATATATATATATATATATATATATATATATATATATATATATATATATATATATATATATATATATATATATATATATATATATATATATAAACATATAAAAATTGAAACTGACCCCGGATACGTTTTCTGGGGGGCTTAATTAGCGCTCATTTGAAGAAATTTTTTCAAAATTCAAAAGTCGGGATCTCCTCATTAGTGAATTTTTTTAAAGAAAATTCACTAATAAACAGTAAAAAATTGGTTTTTATATTGTAAATCGTTTAACTGATGCATTGCTAGCTTTGAAAACTTGTATGAAATTAAAATTGATAATTAGAGACTGAGATAGATGACAAATGGATCATTTTTACTTAAAATTCAAATGAGCACTATTAAACATGATATACTAATCCACATTAAATCATCCAAATAGAGCCAAGTGCACAACCAGTTATATGTCCTATTACAAAAGTACTATAAGCACTGTTAGCTAAGGTAAAAGAAACGTTGGATGAATTATATGAAATTAATATAAGTAAATAAATAAATCGTCCTACTGAGGGGATACGCATTCATTCGTTTTAGTTACAAAAATGATATTTCATACCGAATTTGCTTAGATCCTTAACATTCAAATAAAATCATTAAGCGAGAGCATTTTAGATGGTGGTGGTGGTGGTGGGTATAGTGAGCCCTGGAACTTTATATGAAATAACCAGCAAATTAAAAGGGCCAACATTTTCTTTTATATACCACTTGAAGTGAGTAGTAACTCATGTAAGTTAGGAACACCTTTTGGTTGATACAAGAACTATGAATTTCTTGAACCCAAATATCAGAAAAACATTCAAAGACTATGAGGGATAACTAATTATTCGAATAAATTAGATTAGATTTAATGTGAGTGGGCTATTAAAGTCACTCCACCTTAGTTCTTAAGTCTATTGTGGGTCACGTCTAATTGCTTAAATTTTACCCATCAAACCCAGCCCTCTGCTGGAGTTCATCTTTATTTTTAGAGCGTGGAAGTTGGTTTGGCAGGATTATTACTATCTGAGTGAAGTTGCTTGCCCGTTTAGAAGCTCAAAGAGACATAACCTCTTTCCCAGTTCGTCTGGCCACGACATCGGTCAGTGTATGGCTCGAGGCGGTATCATGAAATCCCGCTCTCGAGCAGCATCCAAGCCGGGTCTTTAGCTCGTTTAGAAGCACACAAAGGAAGCCTCAATCTCCAGGTGTAATTCACCCCGAGAGATCTCAGCTCTCACTCGGGTTCGTCTAGACCCCGACACCCGCCAGTGTTTGCTTAAATTTAACCCAATAAATCGAGCTCCCGCAGGAGGCGATATTTTTTAGGGTGTAAGTTGGTTTTACAGATGTACTACCATCTGAGTAAACATGCTTGCCAGTTTTGAAGCTCAAAGAGAGATAACCCCTCTCGGAGTTCGTCTGAACCCAATATCCGTCAATGTTTTACTCGAGGCGGTATTATGAAGTCTAGCACCCGAGCAGCATCCAAGCGAGGTCGTTTATCCGTTTAGAAGATTACTCAATCGCCAGATGTAACCCACTCCTAGAAATATCAACTCTCCTCCGGGTTCGTCTAGACGACACCTACCAGTCCTAGACTCAAGACGACATCCTACCGAATCCCGCTCCCGATCATCACACAAGCGAGGTCGTTTGTCCGTTTCGAAGCACACAGTGTGAGCCTCAAAATCTGGGTGTATACCACTCCCCAGAGATCTAAACGCCCCCGAGTCGTTTTAACACCCGACACTCCCCAACGCTTAACCAAAGACGGTATCGTCTAGCACCCCACTCCCGAGTAACAACCAACCGAGGCCAATAGTCCACTTCAAAGTCCACAGCGGGGTGTATATCACTCTCCAAGGATCGAAATCTTTACGACAGTTGTTAAAACATATGTGTTTTTGGGACCACTAACATACGGCAGCTTTTGCTAAAATTATACGGTTTTAAGTTTTTTCGATTACAACAAATACATTGTTTTATTGGTTCACGCCTGTCAAAACATTCTAGGTGCATGTCTGTTGCAGAACTACAGGTCAGTGCGTTATACATCAAAAGCTCTTACATCGTGTCAATCAACCTAAAAAAACATTATTTCGGAAACCACTGAATGAAAGCAAGAATTCTGTCAGAATGACACCCATCTCTGCATCCCCATCTCCATTCACATAAGTAGCTTTAACATAATATAGAATAGTTTCAATATACATTATTTGACAGTGGGATGTAAACAAGTTGTTGAAGATAATATTTGTTAAATAGTCTCCGCATTTCTATATCGATTCATTGCATCTTTAAGCAAATAAATTATGTAATCTAAATAATAAATAAAACTAAGGAAACTAAAGTTACACAATTCTATAAAATATATAGAAGGATTTTTAACAGTGTTTTCGAAAAGCAATTTATAATATTAAATTTGCTAAATTGACTTAAAGTAGCTCACAGTAATGTTTAATATATATTTTTGTATATAACGCATAAAAGCCATTAATAAGTTGCTGCCCCAAGTTACCTTGGGGTAGCAAATTTTACAATAAAGGTGTTTTTTAATCTTTAAATTACTACTTACTTTAAGATCTTTATGCAATTCAGATCCCCATGTATCCTGTACGCAATGTCGGGGCCACAAACGTTGTTTCATTGGGGGACTACCAGCAAATATTACAGTGTCATATGTTTGTGCATTTTCTGCTGTTATAGGACTTGATGGATCTACTTCTCTTTGACCAATGTTATCAATAAAGGAAATGTGGTTACTAGGATGCCAGTCTAACGAATAGAATATAACATCAAACTGAACTGTTTCCAAAAGATGATTTATAGGTTCTATCACTTCCAAACCATTTTGCTGTGCGGAGCAATTGCTTATGTTTAATGTTCCGCTTATAAAATCATTCTGAACGTCTACTATTAAGAATGCCGAAACAGGGCGTACTATCTGTAAATAAACAATAGCATCTTTACGTTTTTACGTTTACTTAAATTATATTTTAGTAGGTACCTACTTGAAGCAACGTATAAAAAGTGTAATTTTCAACTTACGTTTGATTAGGTTGTTGCTGGTTTTGAAAAGGTGTAGTAATCACAATGTGTGTTCAGAATGTGTAAACATGGTCCAATTACAGTACAACTTGTAACCGGAGTTTCAAGAAAAAACTCATGGGTGTATTATGTATTAAAAGGTTATATATATATATATATATATATATATATATATATATATATATATATATATATATATATATATATATATATATATATATATATATATATATATATATAGAAAGAGAGAGAGAGAGAGATGTCGCAACACTGGGATAGACTGTAAATTACTATTCTTCATTGAATTAATTTATTTTTCGTCTATATGTGTTGATGTTAAAACTTTAGGTGACGACTAATGATAGGTGTTTGATTATAAATTATTTTCTGTAGCGCTTCTGCTGTAAACGACACCGTATATTTAATTATAAACAAATTTTGGGGTTGACTTCACGGATGCATTTGTAACCCACGAATAATTGCAGCATGTGTTTTTTGTTAGCAAAGCTCAAACTCAGATACGATTGCATGAACTATCAAATAAGTGATTGGTTCTGCTAGTCAAAATTGGGTGCGATAACATGTGGTAGCAGGTCACTTCCAGTTTGTATTGACAGAAATTTGAATGGAAATGATTACGTAGGAGGCTCATTGCAGCCTGTTGCACTGCCATACCCACGAAGGTCAATTCAACTGCTTTTAAAACAAAACAACGCACGTCGTCATGCAGCAAGGGTTACTACAAGGTTCTTACAAGAAAATAACGTGACCCTATTTCCACGGCCTTCTCGCTCCCCAGACTTGTCACCAATCGAACATGTGTGGGGTATGATGAGAAATCTCCTGGGTAATTTACCCCAACCACTAAATAACCTAGTCGACCTTCGTCACCGACTCCGAGAACCCTGGGATGTCCTTCCTCAGGATACCATAAACCATTTATGTCTCGAAGAGTTATCGGATGTATAAGAAACCGCGGCGGACGCACTCATTAAATACCTTTGTTATTTTTTAATATTTTGGTTTGAAAATTAATTATTTTTAAGGTTGATTAAACACACATTATGTATAAATGTTATTAAAATTGATCGACTTTTACTGAGTGTTGGGATTTTTTTGAAAATATTTATATATATACTGCCCCTTCGAAATAGGAAAACCCTTAATAACCAAAAGAATAATGTCTTGAAAGAAACACAAACAACAAATAAGCTAAGAAATCTTGACAACATTAGAAAGATATGGTAGGAAAATTCGTATTTGCTTTCAAAAGTTTGGTAGCTGGCACAAGTTGTACCAAAAAAATAGACAAAAAACCACTAATCACAAGGTGATACCTATGGCAAGGGCATCTGCATAGAGTAGTAAGTAAACAACTGAACATATAAAAAATAAATGGCGCCTTATCTCATTGACGTGCATAATAAGGCAATATTTCTTTTTGTGAAAATACAGTTTTCTGCATGGTCCCCATATTAAATAAGATATTCGGGAATAAGATATTCGGTAAAAAGTGTCAATAATGGAAACCTTAGGGAAATAAGTGAAAGTATAAAGAAATTAAAATTACAAAATGAACTGTAACAACAAAATAGTTGTATACTCCGTTAATCAGTGATAGTGAAAAAGTTAGATACATCCCGCAGAAATATGGCAGTGTGTACAACTGGAGCAGAATATGGGGAAACTTTCAGTTAAACGCTGTGAAGACAGAATGGAGAACTGAAGTTTACAAACCGATAAATACTATTTATCCAGCTGGAGAAAAAATTAATAGGCACAATATGACAAATTCAAGTATGTATTAGGATTGTCAGAGAGAGGATAGAATAATGCACAGGGTGAAAGGATGTTAACAAGCCAGGAATATTTAGAGTTGAGTCTCAAAGAAAGTGCAAAAGCACATGGCAATAAATATTAATTACTTTAACCATATTGTTAACGTTACACAACATAACATACAATGTGCAAAAGAAAATAATACATACAGCGTGACACACTTAAGATGAAGACACGCCTGTATTTTCTTTATTTTTAGAGATAACGATTTCAATTTCTGTACAGATGTAAAACGTCATTAGGCTTCAAATGTCAGATATCAACCCAGCCTACTATGATTTCAGGAATAGGGCCGGTTTTCTATATTTCGCGATGCGTTAGAGATATCAAAAAAAAGTTACTTCAAAAAGTTATTCAGAATTCAATTTTAACTGCAGATACCGATTTGTAAGTCAAAATTAGAATGTTTACTTTTTTGTCAATTTTTAGGCCAAATTTTCCATTCGATTTTAACAGGTAGATTGCCATTGGAAACAAATTAGCACCTTGTAAAATATTGCGATAAATGTCAAATTGACATTAACTGTGAGTCTGCCAGCAAAATGCCTGTTGAACGTCTCAGTGTAAGAGAAAAAATTTAATCAATAAAATTGTTTGGCGATAGTGTTCGAAATAGCAGAGAAGTTGCTGATGAATTCAATCGGAGACATTCACAGAGAAGTCCAATTAGGCGCGGAACTGCAGCAGCTCTGAATGCACGATTTTCTCCAACGGGAAATGTGGTGAATATCTCGTCTGTTAGAAATCGAAGAAGTAGTGATGATAGCATAATCTTGGCTTCAACTCAAGCCAATCCACAGATGAGTTTACGTCAAAGGGCTGTTGCATTGGCTGTAAGTGGAGAAAAAATCAGCAGATGCCTTGTGCGTAATAAAATAAAGCCTTTGAAGTCAAATTTTCTGCACTGGTTGAGAGAAGGTGATGAGCTGAAACGATTAGATTATTGCCTTTGGGCCCAAGGTACTTTTCTGAGCGATAGAAAATTTGTAAGTAAAATTTTATTTACGGACGAGGCAACATTCACTACCAATGGAATAGTATCTGTCCAAAATTCCAGATATTGGTCTGCTGAAAACCCTCACTGGGTTATCAATTGTAACTCCCAGTATTCACAAAAAGTTAACACGTGGTGTGGAATTTTAGAGGATAGAATAATTGGTCCTTTTTTTTGACAACACCTTGAGTGCAGATCGATTGCTTTATTTTTCTAATAATGAATTATGGGACTGTATCGAAGGTGTGCCTATCAGCGTGCGGCAAGGTATGTATTTTCAATTAAACGGTGCATCCATTCACAACTTTCAGTTAGTCAGAAATTAACTAAATCTACATTTTCCATCAAGATGGATTGGCAGGAATAGTCCGTTAGAACAGTGGCGTCCTGACATTACGCCACGAGACTTCTATTTCTGAGGTTATGTTAAGAATAAGGTGTACAAAGAAAGGCCCCAAAGTCGCGAGGAACTTTGCGAGAAAATAAGGCAGGCTTGCCGTAAAATAACTATAGCAGAACTAAGAAAAGTTGCCAGCAATAATCGTAAACGGATCGAAAAATGCATAAGGTGGGCTAGATGAAGCAGTTTACATTTAATAATTTTATATTCAATTTAATTGTACTTTTGTTAGTGTTTATGTTTAAGTTGAGTTGAATAAATCACGTACCATTGTTTTATTTTAATATTGACGGTGTTTGTTGTTTCCATGGCAATCTACCTGTTAAAATCTGATGAAAAATTACAATTACAAAAAAAGTAGAAATTCGAATTTTGATTTGAAACTCGGTATCTGCATTTAAAATTGAATTCTGAATAACTTATTGAAGTAACTTTTTTTTGATATCTCTAACGCATCGCGAAATATAGAGAACCGGCCCTATTCCTGAAATCATAGTAGGCTGGGTTGACATCTGACATTTGAAGTGGGTAGGCTATTCAAACAGCCTAATGACGTTTTACATCTATACAAAAAATAAAATCGCTATCTCTAAAAATACAGGCGTGTCTTCATCTTAAGTGTGTCACACTTATAAATGGTTTACTTTACATTACTTATTTTAATTAGGAAGTAACAGATGGTCAAGAAAAATTCGCTCAAATGAGAAAACAGTGGAAAATTAAAAAAAACAACAGACAAGATTATTTTGATTAAAACACTATTAACTTTTTAGAGATGTTTAAGTATGTATGTATAGTTATTTTGATATATTGATTTTATAGAACAAAATATTTGACCGTGTAACAATTTGTAACATAAATAAGGGATCTTGTAAAAAAATATTTCTAAGGAAACTAGTTAATTATATGTCTATTAATTTCATACTTACAATTTTTACCCAATGATTCCAACAGAATACAAACTCTTCTTTGCTAATTCGTTTATCTTGATCAGAATCGAATACTTCAAATACTTCCTTTAGTTTTTGTTCCTCTAACGAATATACATTTCCTTTATCATTCCGAAAAAGAGCCTTTGTTAAAAGGCGAAATTCTTCAATATCCAAGTACCCATCACTACAACGTAAATGAAATAGCTTTGTAGGGATAATTATGTATCAAAAATAGAAGTACAGTATTGGGCAAATTAATGTGAACACAGGCAGATGTACGTTAAATAGCGTTTATTGAAACAAAACAAAAAACACTACTAGTTTTTAAATCTTTTAGTATTATTCAATAGGGTTTGTATGCCCTTTCGGCTTTTACTACATCTTCAATGCGTTCTAGCATAGAATCAATTTTTTTTTTGCAATTCTCCCGGATTTTGTCCTCTTGAAACCACACTTGAATGACAGCCTCAATCATCTTATTTTTTGTGGTACCATCCATCTTTAACAATCTGGCTTTGCATATAGACCACAAGTTCTCAATAGGATTAATGTCCGGTGAGTTTTAAGGCCAACCTAGAAGGGTAATATTTTTGTACTTGAAATATTGCACGATCTTGGAAACATGGCGTGGAGCTGAATGTTACTGACAGATTGGTTCACTAACAGCTTTAACTTTTACCAGTTGTCTGGACACACACGTTTCTGACATCTCTTTATATTTTTTACTGTTCATCGTGCCTCCGATAGGTATAAGTTTCCCTGTTACCATATATGTTTGACTGGATGTTTCACTGTCTGGACCAAGTGAGCTGCAGTTACCTTTTCGTCCACATATTTTTTGGCACGAATTTTGATCAGTATCATTGCACCAAAAACCTGCGTTTCATCCGAGAACAAGACATTTCCCCAGTGTTCATCTGTCCAATGAGCATATTTGTTGGCCCAAATCGTTTTTTTTTTTCACGATAGCCTCCGTTGGAAGCTGTTTCTTTATTCCGTTTTAAAAGGTTTCAGATTGATATAAATTCCGACAATATATAGATCAAAAGTAATATTCAGTCACCCAAACCCTAGCTTATAATTTATCTCACAAATTTATTAATTTAGAACGATAAGAAAATAATTGCTTAGGTCAGTAAGGAAATGTACCGAATACTTACTGTCCATTTGGTTCATTTTGGCCAGAGTCTCGTATTTATAAGGCCCCCAGCGCAAAACGCTGGAAGTGCTCAAACCTAGTGTTTCGTTATTTAGATAGCTACCTAGTTATAAAGTTGCTAAGCTTATAAAAATTCGTTAAGGAATTGGTTATTCAATTAAAAAGCATGAGTAAAACACAAATGTTAGATTTTATTAACATAAGAAATATAGTGGAAAACATATAATATTCT
Source organism: Tillus elongatus (assembly GCA_964006375.1). Taxonomy (NCBI): domain Eukaryota; kingdom Metazoa; phylum Arthropoda; class Insecta; order Coleoptera; family Cleridae; genus Tillus; species Tillus elongatus. The sequence goes on along the minus strand of OZ023269.1, from coordinate 74,022,480 downwards.
TTGCAGAAATAAGGCGAAAATAGCGAAGGTGAAATGTGATCTAAAAATTCAAATAATATACTTAAATTTAATTAAGATCTAAATTTTAATTATCTTAGTATATTATTTCAGTAATTATTTTCTGATCAGGTGTGTTTAGTGAAAATTATTGAAAGCTGCTTGCTCACTAAAGTATTATTTCTTATTTCGCTGAAGGCTCATGTCTATTATTTACTTATTTCTGATAATACGTAAAAAATATAAAAGAAATATCCTAATGAATTTTCAATAGCAGCAGCGGCAACACCTAGATCAGCATTACTTATTGTTAAAAATAACACAAGGTAGGTAATAAGATTTTCCATTAATTAATAAAGAAATTACTGCAAGTTACACATTTAAAATTTGCAGAAGGAAGTTGCTTTTATTATTCAAACTCACTGTTTGTAAACACTGAATGATTTTATTTACTTTAAATTTCTGCAACAGTCATCAGGTAAAAAGAAAGTTTATCTTGACTCAAATTTTATGATACACTCAACAGCTTAAAAGAAACTCACTTACCCGACGAAAGGAATCTCCAGCTGGTCAAAGAAGCGAGGTCAGGCCTTTGATTAGGCCCTGTGGTCAACGAGGCCTCAGGGACAGCAATTAAAAGAACTGTGGGTTGATTGGAACCTGCTTAATCCGCTCTATAAATGCGTCGGGATTGCTAGCAACAGGTGTCTGGACACGAAGAGCAGTTCCAGTTTACCGAGGGCATATAGGAAGTCTCTAGCAGTACGCTGATGCCGCTGTCAACAGCTTAAAGTCCCTCAGAGCAGTGTTAGCTCTCAAGAAACAATGAAGGCAGTGGAACAGTAGACATGAGAAAACGACGGGACGAATTAAAGACCAGAAAGGAAAACCCCTGCAATTGCCATAAGAAACTGCTTAGAAAAAACTCGACCTGTATATTAAAGAAAACTTGCAGACTTGCCGCTTTCCTAAAGAGAGAAGCGAGGTTCAATAAACTATTACTTTACACAGACCACTGTTATTATACCACCCATGAAGAGGTAGACTAGGTAACTTCGGGAACGCTATCGTTAGATCGCCTGTCGAGTCAAATCTCCTCTCTTTGAGTTAGGCTGATTGCATTTAATAAAGCACATACCACTCAAATGGTAGATTCTGTACTTGAGGGAATAAGTCGCCTCTCATTGGTCAAGACGAAAAGTTTCGGTTACATTTGTACGAGGGGAAAACTAATGCGTAGAATAATCTACAGATTGATGTGATGATTATCGATCGGTTAAAGTGCCCTTGAGGCGCTAAACAAATCGACGTTATTTATTCTTGTCCTAAAGTCGATATTCAATTGTTTACATTCAGATAGCTGTAATGGAATCGTCCAAGATTCAGAATACAAGATTGTTTACTGTGCTCCATACTCTTGTTATTTTAGAAACTTCTCGTTTTTTTCCTTTTTTATATGTGTTTACCAGGAAATTTAAATAACGATACTTTGAGACCCTCAAGGAAGACTTTATTGTTTGCTTTCTTTAGGACGACAAATATTTTACCATATATTTAGATATTCGGCGAGGCTATTATAGAATTACGGAGACGAATAAAATTGATTCTTCATAAAACAACTCAATCCAATGCTTAATGATGGCTCATTATTAATTAAGCACGTTGTGCTACTGAGCTTTCCCAGATGTTATTGTTAAATCAGTAAGAGCGTTACGAAAACAGAAAAAGTGACCGTAACATCTTTTGAGATCTCGCAGCTCTTCTTCCTCCCTCGAGGAGGCATATTTACATCTCCCAAGTTCACAGACCACCCACTAGCAATGTCTCTTTGCGTCATGAGTGTGTGCTCCCTAAGCGTAATTATTATAAAAAAACACGTTTAACTTAGTCACAATAACCGACAAAGAGACTGACATAGACAATAACTTAATGCAGAATCACAGATTATGGGATATATCGAGAAACACCTGTCAGAACTGCCACGGGAGTGTTGCTATGTTGAAATAATACAGAAATTCACAATGTTCACATTAATTCGCACAATACTGTAACTTAAATAGGACGTTTGACCATATCTACTGATTGTTGTAATCTTAAAAACTCAAAACAATGACAGCATATAGTTTTACTAAATCACAGCTACCACCAGTTGGCAAAATTTTAATACGTCGATCTAGATAATAATAAATTTTTAATGAGAACAAATTTATTTGCCATTCTCTATACAAGCACTCGCGGACATTTATACATAAAATACTGCAAACAGAAAAAAACACATGCATAGACAATATGCGACTTAACTTTACGGTTAAGACGTTAAGCTTTTTTAAACAATATTTGTGCACTATTACACAACTAATATATCAAATACAATAGTAGAAATAATCAGATATCAACATAAGTGTGATATTAATAAAATACAATACTGCAGCACGCGAGTGCAAAGTACTAAGTTAGGAACAAGAATGAACACCTCGCTGAAGGCGAGTTGTCCATTTATAATGTTTCACCTCGGTAGTGACTCTATTTTCTTTGGAGGTGACTTACACTCTGCTGACTTAGCTTCTCACGCTTCACGGCGTAGTTTCCCAAGTTGATCCACTGACTCTGGTGTCTACATACTTGGGTTACTACATTATTTCAATAATGGCTCTTTGTTGTTGGTCCATTTATCTCCTAAACCCCCCCCCCCCCTCAAGAACGAAGCTAAGGTTTGTTATGGATCTTCATATGAAGTCCGGTCTCGATATTTTTTGGAGTTGTTTCCTTGGTCTTCTTCAATTTTTTCATTGTGTGTTTTGTTTGGCAGCTATGATGGCTATTGCTACCGCTACATATAGCGGGATGGTCCATATATTCAGGTGATGGATTGGTATATTGATCTGGCCTGGTATATTTCTTTTAATTTATTGGAGTTGGTTCTGGATGTGATTAATATCGTGTATCTGGACGTTGTCTAATTTTAGTTTTGGTAGTTCCTAGGAAATTTTGGGTTCTTCTTGTGCCGTGACTTCTAATTTTGAGTAGTTTTATAAATTTTATTCCCTGTTTGTAGATTACAATTTGGTTTAATCGTTATTAGTTTGGTTCCCTTAATAATGTTGGTTTCTTCTTGTTCCTCGCAAATTACTTTGATTTTCGTTTCTTCCGCTGCTAGGATAATATATTGACTGTTTCCATATTTTGAGATTGTTGTTTTGTTAATTTTGACTGTTTCTTGTTTACAATTATCTATAGGCTTCTGAAAGTTGATTAGTTTGATCTCGCATGGATTTTGATTGCTGCGTATGGTTGGATTATTATTTTCGCAAAAATACAATTTGTTCTTTAAATTTTGACATTCTTCGTTTCGGTAACATACTGTTTGCTACTAAGGATGGGGTATTTTGTTCTTGGAATTGTCATTGTAAATGTGTAAGGGTTTATGGATATTGGTAGGGTGTACAACTGGTAATATGCATAATCCGACTCATCCATTAATGGTATTTCTAATAGAAAAATAATTTTGAAATCAACCTGGAATGTTTTTATTTTAAATATTTTTTCATATGGGTTTATATCGTTCGTTGTTATTAGTCTCGAATTTGTTCTATAATTTTGTATTTTAGCAAGTTCTCTTATCATGAATTTGGGTTGTAATATAGATGTGTGAAATATTCCTAATTTTGAAAAGGTAATGGCATTTTTTTTTGTGAGAATGATTTCTTGTATGTTATTTAAAAAGTACCCTATTTGTGTCAAAAACTCCAAGTGTTTTATTCTATGGTAATCGATTAACTGTTCGCTTTGTAAACTATCAATCGTGTATTCTAGTTCTTTGAGTCTTGTCAATATTGTTTTTTGATTATGGTTTAAATTCTTTATGACTTGAATAAATTCTGAAATTGCCTCTATCATTAGGGACGTCTGTAAACTCATTAGTTCATGGATCTTGTTTTGATCGTGAGAAGCGTAATCGATGAGGAATCGATATGGACTCGGACTGGTGACGGTGCACTGTTGCAGGCTTACTGGCAGAACTACTGCTACCGCTTCTACCTCATGCGGTATCGCTTTTTATATGATTTTGGGAGCAAGTAAAAATCTCCGCGTCGATTGGAATTTTATTAGTCTTATCAAGGCTGATAAGATAATAAATACGAAATACACGCTTAGTTACATATAAATTGCTTTAAAAAATATCTCCCCGTTAAAATATTTTACCAGATATTTATATTATTTGTATTTTGTTATTTATATTCAATTAATTGTTTAATTATAAGTTACGGGATTTGTAATAATTAGACAGAAAATAACACACAATATATTGATACTCATATAAAACCGTGTATACCATTATACCATAAGCCTTAACGTTCTGTATTTTTAAAGTGAAATGTTTCACGAAATACATATTTTTCGTACAAATAATCTGAAGTGTGGTTATTTTATTCGGGCGCGCTAGTCAAGACGAAAATATGGTCATTTTATTTTTGTTGTTATATTTTTTTCAGTTTCATGTGTATTTATACCATTATAAACTGCCGTATAACATGTAACTGGGATCAAATTGTTTAGTTTGTTAAAAAAAATAAACATTACAGGAAAATATTTTTGGGCTCTGATACATTTTTTTTTGGTTTCAAAGTCATTGTTTAGTTCACACTCTAACGAAGTATTGACTGCTAATGCATTGTTTTCGTAATCATAGAGCCATTCAAATTCTTTCTTGTGTAAGTTCTACAAGTGCCTTTATCGAATTTTCCGTTACATCACGTAATTCCGTTGTCAAGTTTTTTTAGTTTATTTAACCACACATTTAGTTCGTTAACACTTACGTTTTCGTCCTGTAATTTTTTGTTAGCGTTATTAATTTGTTGTGTTAAATGTGCACGAAGCACCGTTCGTTGAGCTCTCTCCGTTATTGTTGTTCTTATAAAGGAGCCTGTCACCGCGTTCTTGGATTTTCTTCCACCATGTGCGAAATTATGTTTCGTTTAAATGTCTCGCCGTTTAATGTGTTAAAGAAAAATAACGCGGTTATAGATAAACTAATTTATTATAACTGAAAACACGAGATTCGGTGAGTGGCTCTCGACACGTCGAGACGTTTATCGACAGTTGCTCGCATATTATTTATTTTGTGAAATAGTACATCTAGTGCTTTGAGGTATAGTTGTATTATAAATAAAGCGATACATTGTATATCTAGTAAGTAAAAACCCAAACTGCAATATAGGAAGAGCCCACAGAATAAGTACAGCAAGAATAATTTTTTACTGTTCATCGGATGTTAAAAATAACGTGATTGATATTTCTAGTATAGGAGAAAATAAATTAAAAATAATTTCATCAACTATGCACAGTGCTGATGCTCTAATAAATTCCGAACACCTTGAGAAAGACAATTTGGAAGCATTCATTCCTTAGTTTCTGGCACGTAGACAAGGAGTTATAAGGCAGGTCGAGATTGACATTGAGGAAGAGGATCTGATAAACCAGATTCTTCCTACAATGGGCAATATGTCTGAAGTACCTAATGTAGTTAGATTGAAGCGTAGGATATTTAAAGAAAACCGTATGGAATATATTAAAACGTATTCCGTGTTAATTGAATTAAAAAGATGCACGCTTTCTTCAGAAGTGGAAATTGAAAAAATTAAATGCAATGTTGAGCCTTATATACAGCGCACTATTCAGTGTCTAAAGTGCTTACGATATGGACATATTAGCTCCCAGTGCAAGGCGCAGGAGAGGTGCAAATTTTGCGGAGAAAACCATAGCAGCGAACTATGATCTAGAAAGAGCAACCCTCACCCAGCTACAGAACACAATACTTGCTCAGAATTCGAAAGAAAAAAGCTATTAGAAAACTTATGAGTGTAGAAAATATATCCTATAGGAAAGCTCTTGAAAAGCACTCAAAAAGCTATTCATCTGCTTCAAAAACTCCAATCTCACAATCCCAACAACAGATTCCTACATTTAACAACGGTAATTTTCCACCTCTCATGGCAACTTTATTTTCAACAAATTCTATTGTTCAACCTACAGCCTATCAACTCAAGATTATCAAATACAGCAACAAGTTTTACAGAAACACGAACCAATAAACGCAGAAGAACTAATCACTTTAACCCCTTATACGCACAGCCTCCAAGGTGCCCTGATAAGTTAAATTAAACTGCCGATAATATAGTATGTTTGGTAATAGATATTTCGAAACAGTCTAATATATAAATAACAAACAGCCAGCAACGAACGTCGTCAAAAGTAAAATAACGGAAATTCTTTCAAAACAGTAACATTCACTCTCAAACTAACCCAATGGAATGCTAGATCGATCAAATCAAATAAGGGTCATTTAGAGAAATATTTGTTTGAAAATTGACATCCCAATTATAAGTGAAACGTGGCTTCATAGTAATAATTTCATTAAATTTAGTGAATATAATTTATTTCGACAAGATAGACATGATCCCAGACAGCACAGACACATTCTAAGAATATACCAGGAATGTTTCGAAAGATTATTCAAATATCCCCAGAACATTCTCACAAAGTACAATATATATTCATAGAACATTCTATGAACATTAGAATTGGACAGATTCTGTCATACTAATAAGGTTCGTAGAATGTTATTTATAATATTCTTAGGAGCTCCGAGTATCGTCTGAAAATGTTCCACGAACATTCAATGAATCTTCTCAAAATGTTCATACATATACTCATGGGAACATTGCGTTTTTTAAAAAGATATACAGGTGTTTCGAATAAGAAACGACAGAGAGCAGGGGCATGTAGGGGAACCTAAAATATGGTGATTTAACGCAACTTAACCCTATACTAAGGTGCATCCCTGAGTGGTTATAGGCCTTCAAAGTGGGGTTTTAAATTTCGAAAAAAAATCAATATCTCAGTAATACTTCAACTTAGAAAAAACAAATTTGGTACACGTTTTGGGTTACCAAGAGCATTAATCGTTGGTGAGTAAAGTTCAAAGCATTTCAAAGGGTCGAATAGTGGTGATGCACCCATAAAATGTGATAGAATTTTTTAACCTATTGGCGGATCTAAAAAATTATTTTTCATTTTATGCGGAAGGAAATTATAAAACTTTTTTATTCTTGTTATTTTTCAAAAAACGTTTGTCGTTTTCTAGAAAACCCGGAATAACTAAAGACACATATATTATCAATGTTGCTTAAAATCACCAAAAATTCAATAGATGCCTGTGAAATTATCATGTTGAAGAATGTATATAACTTATCGATAGCAGTTTTTTTTATTTCTGTTGTCTGTTTTTTAATAAATACTTATTCACACTTTTTTACTGATTGTCAAATTTGACCTATACATAAGTTTATTGGCAAAAAATTTAATTTTCGATAATTTTTGGTAAGATTGATAAAATGTTTCTTTACTGATTCGTGTTTTTCTTGAAAACAATAAAGTTTTTGAAAATAACAGGAGTAACAAAGTTTTAGAGTTAAATTCCTCATAATATGAAATAATTTCTTAAATCTACCAATCCGTTAAAAAATTGTGACATTTTAAGGATGCATTGCCCCTAATCAACCCTTTCAAATGCTTTAATGAAACTCTACTACCATTGATAATGCTCTTGGTACACTCAAAACGGGTACTAAATTTGGTTTTCCAAGTTAAAGTATTACAGAGCTATTGATTTTTTTTCGAAATTCGAAACCCCACTTTGAAGGCCTATAACCCCTCAGGGCTGCAACTTAATATAGGGGTAAGTTGCGTTAAATCATCATATTTTACGTTTACCTACATGCCCCTGTCCTGTGTCGGTTCTTATGCAAAACACCCTGTATACATTTTTTTAATGATACAGAAATTAAGAAAATGCAAAGATATGAAATATTGGATTTATCTTCAAAATTTACTATTTCCATCATTTAACTGGCCTTTTATATATTTTCGTATTAGCAAACCCAACAGGCTAGAATTTGAACTTCAATCACTCACCCTTGTGTACGTTACCATATTGTTCCAGTGGCTACACACACCTGTAAATTCAAGTTCAGATACGTAATAAGTCAACAATTCGAGTATTGCACATTTATTCAGATTAAGTATGTACTTATAACAAATACAAAGAAATGTCTAAATAAAATTTTAATAAAACAATTAAAATTTCAATAACATAAAAACCAAATAAATAGCGATACAGTTCTTGGAGTTGCCAGAAAATTTCATAGCCAAATACAAAGTTTCCGAGATGAATAATCGCGGTTACCCCACTGAAGTAACTTGAAATTTGGCGAGACTATTGTTCCTACAGGCTTTTAGTGTGGCATTAAAGGAATTTCATTACACAATAGTACTTAAATAGTACTTACACCTTTATAGAATACAAGTAAATTGGACAGAACATTCCACAAAATCACATTCACTTACACAAAACTACAACTGAAAGTCATCGATCAGACCTTTTGACCCTGCCCTTGTCACCAACAGCTTTCACATTCTGGTTGTAAAGGCATTAACATAGCATTAACTTCTTCCACAGACAATTTAATAGATTTGCAGTATTCTTGCACTTTTCCAGTCCATCCACATAAAACGGTGGTGGTGGTTTATATTGCATGACTTAGGTACTATGGAAAATAACACAATTCACAAAATACCTAATTCGTAAGATGATCCAGTCTCAAGCAAAATTGGCGAACTCGTCGTCAGTGTCCTACAGGAGATGCTTTAAAACTTGTTTCTTCACTGGGTTTTAGTTTTAGTTAACCTGACACCATGTTTTAGTTGCCTCTGTACTCTGGATCTATGTTTGCAATTACACACTGTTCACGTCACATTATTATTTTTAATTAACCATGCTAGAATAAAACCTTATACAATATTGATCGCAGACCATTAATTTTGACACTAATTTTCATTTTCGTCTAGCGGCCATCTTGCCATCTTCCATTCCCGGCGGCATGGACATGCCCTCTATGCCTAAAGAAGGGATTGCCTAAATATACAATATGTTTACATAGACAGGTAACAGAATCATACATGCAAAATAGTTAATATTTTAATTCTCACCACTATACCGCAATCACCATCTATATTTTTCATTACATTTTAAAGTTATATAATATTATAAGGACATCTCAAACACATTCTAAGCAAATATTCGAAATAATAATCTATTCAAATATTCTCAGTATATTGATGAAGAATTTTCTTAGGATGTGATTGAATGAATGTACTCAGAATATTCAAGTTTGATGTTTGAAATTCCATAAATGTTATTAGAACATTCCGAAACAAATATTCTGAAAAAATAATGTTCTCATATTGTGAGAACATTCTGAGAATATCTTGTGCTGTATGGGATGGCTATGGCGGTGTTGCCATACTTTAAAAAAATTATCTGCTTCCCTAGTGAGCGGATTCTCTAAACCTAATTGCATAATGTGTATACACAGGGTGATTCTTTACGAGTTCCTATTAGACGTTTTGGAGAAACTAGACTGATTTGGATTCTGAAGATTGGTAGTATCAGGTTTTCTAATATGCCCAATCTATCTAAAATATTTGAAACATCCTGCAACTTCAGGTTATACTGGAGGAGGTCACTAACTCGCTTATTTTAAATGGAACACTTTGTATATTATTACAGATTCGGATGCGGCTGATCTTGGCGATTCTCCCACTAAACGGTTTTGCTATTTTATACTGAATGCTTCACGAGATATGGCCATATTTATTACAAAAATATGTCCCTTCAAACGCCCTGTATCTTACTTATTGATGCAAATTGGAAGTTCTTTGTTATGCATAATTTTTTTCATTATTGTATATTTTAACTTAGTACACACAATCTTCCGACAAATTTATTGCTGTCTACAGGCTGATTAAAAACGCATATACGCGGATTTCTCATTTTTTCAAATAGATCACCTGTATATTATATTGCCATTGGCAAGATCTTTAACTACTCTTCGAATTTTGTTAATCATTCCTTAGATTCAAACCGTACGGTTTTTGAGAAATTCAGCTTCAAAATATCCAATATGGGTATGTATTATGATTGCTGTAGAGTGCCATGGAAAATAACAAACTTGAACAGTAACCAAATTCTCAGTTTGACAGTTATGTTTTGAGTTCAGTAATACAACTAAGTGAACTTTACTTATCTGCATAAAAATTCAGTTTGATCTCAAAAAACAATATGATGTACTCAAATTAGGATTTTATTAATCTGCTACTAATTCATGGAGAATACTGACGAATGTTAACTAGAACATATGTATTTGTAGAACCATGTGTAGACTTGCCTCCACCTTCCCATGAAACTATTGATGCCGTTATTAGAAACTCACCACGCTGTGAATCAGTTAGTCAACAAACAAACTAACTAACTGAACTAAACAGTGAAACAAATTAAAAATAAAAGTAAAATTCAAACAATTGAACACTGAAATATGAAAAAATTATACATATGTATATTATAATAAATGCTCGAAGACTTCCTCCTGCTGTTGCAAACACTTATTTGCTCGCTGAACTGTTTCAGCGATGGCCTGCTTAATCTGGTATGATGTCAGCAACACAAAAGCATCTCGAACTCGACTGATCATATCTTCCTTAGTCTTAACTGGATGTCCATATACTACATTCTTTATGAATCCCCAAAGGAAGTAGTCTAGGGGTGACAACTCCGGAGAACGTGGGTGACAAACGTAAGGACCTCTATATGCTAGCCACCTGGAAGGAAACATTCGTTCCAGTGCATCACTAACAGCTTTGGTACAGTGCGGTGAGGCATCATCTTGCTGGTACCATGTCTCATTCCTTTCCTCGTCTGACATTCCAGCTAATTGTCGTTAAATGACGGTCCTCAATATTTCTAAATAACCCTCCCCAGTAAGATTTTCGTCATAGAAGTGGACACATAAAACTTTATCACCTGGAAAGAATAACAAATCATAATAATAATGAGTGGGTTGTGTTATCTTGAATTTCAGAATATGGAATCAGAATTGAAAAAAAAGAGTAAGGCGTACTCCTTACTGAGTCTTACTTAGTCTGTTAGAAAATAGTTTGAAATAAAACTTTTATGTCTACGTACCTTCCCAGGCAGCACAGACACATTCTGAGAATATACCAGGAATGTTTCGACATCCCCAGAACATCTTCACAAGCTACAATATATATTCATAGAACATTCTATGAACATGAGAGTGGGACAGATTCTGTCATACTAATAAGGTTCTTACAATGTTATTTATAATATTCTTAGGATATCCCAGTATTTTCTGAAAATGTTCCACGAACATTCAATGAATCTTCTCAAAATGTTCATACATATACTCATGGGAACATTGGATTTAAAAAAAAAGATGTACAGGGTGTTGCGCCTAAGAAACAACAGGGAGCAGGGGCATGTAGGGGAACCTAAAATATGGTGATTTAACGCAACTTACCCCTATACTAAGGTGCATCCCTGAGAAGTTATAGGCCTTCAAAGTGGGGTTTTAAATTTCGAAAAAAAATCAATATCTCAGTAATACTTCAACTTAGAAAAACCAAATTTGGTACATGTTTTGGGTGCACCAAGGGCATTAATAGTTGGTGAGTAGAGTTCAATTGAAACATTTCAAAGGGTTGAATAGTGGTGATGCACCCATAAAATGTGATAGAATTTTGTAACCTATTGGCGGATCTAAAAAATTATTATTTAATTTTATGGGGAAGTAAATTATAAAACTTTTTTACTCTTGTTATTTTTCAAAAAACTTTTGTCGTTTTTAAGAAAACCCGGAATAACTAAAGACACATATATTATCAATGTTACTTAAAATCACCAAAAAATTCAATAGATGCCTGTAAAATTATCAGGTTGAAGAATTTCTACAACTTATCCATAGAAATTCTTTTATTTCTGTTGTTTGAATTCTGTTTTCTAATAAATTATACTTATTCACACTTTTTTCCTGATTGTCAAATTTGACCTATAGGTACATAAGTTTATTGGCAAATATTTAATTTTCGATGATTTTTAGTAAGATTGATGAAATATGTTTCTTTACTTATTCGTGTTTTTCTTGAAAACGACAAAGGTTTTTGAAAATAACAGGAGTAACAAAGTTTTAGTGTTAAATTCCTCATAAAATGAAATATTTTCTTAAAAAATTCTGTTAAAAAATGGTGACATTTTAAGCGTGCACCGCCCATAATCAACCATTTCAAATGCCTTAATTGAACTCTACTTACCATTGAGTGTACCATGTTCTTGGTACACTCAAAACATGTACTAAATTTGTTTTTTTTTATTTTTACTTAAATTATTACAGAGATATTGATTTTTTTTGAAATTTGAAACCCCATTTTGAAGGCCTATAACTTCTCAGGGGTCAACTTAATATATGGGTAAGTTGCGTTAAATCACCATATTTTACGTTTACCTACATGCCCCTGCCCTGTGTCGGTTCTTAAGCGAAACATCCTTTATACATTTTTTGAATTATACAGAAAATAAGAAAATGCAAAGATATGAAATATTGGATTTATCTTTGAAATTTACTGATTTTCCACCATTTAACTGTCCTTTTATATATTTTCGTATAGGCAAGCCCAACAGGCTAGACTTTGTACTTCAATCACTCACCCTTGTGTAGGTTACCATATTGTTCCAGTGGCTACACACACCTGTAAACTCAAGTTCAGATACGTAATAAGTCAACAATTCGAGTATTGCACATTTATTAAGATTAAGTATGTACTTATAACAAATACAAAGAAATGTCTGAATAAAATATTAATAAAACAATTAAAATTTCAATAACATAAAAATCAAATAAATAAAGATTCAGTTCTTGTAGTTGCCAGAAAATTTAATACCCAAATACAAAGTTTCCGAGATGAATAATCGCGGTGACCCCACTGAAGTAACTTAAAATTTGGCTAGACTATTGATCCTACAGGCTTTCAGTGTGGCATTAAATGAATTGCATTACACAATAGTACTTACACCTTTATATAATACAACTAAATTGGACAGAACATGCCACAAAATCACACTCACTTGCACTTACACAAAACTACAACTGAAAGTCATCGATCATATATTTTGACCCTTCCCTTGTACTGTTGCTTTCTGCTCTGGTCCCGAGGACTTGATTTTTACTTCTAAAAATATTTCTATATCCCGATGCTTGTCACCAACAGCTTAGACATTTTGATTGTAAAGGCATACTTTGGCAAAGTGATTCCGTATCTGATAAATTGCAAGTTTTATTGTACATTCATCTTCCCGCCATATGTTCAGGTCCACATTTTCTTCACTTTATAGTGATACTTCTCATAGCATTAACTTCTTCCACATGAGTAAAAAACCCGAGATGTTGCTTAGACAATTTAATAGATTTGCAGTATTCTTGCACTTTTCCAGTCCATCCACATAAACGGTAGTGGTGGTTTATATTGCATGACTTAGGTACTATTGAAAATAACACAATTCACAAAATACCTAATTCGTAAGATGATCCAGTCTCAAGCAAAATTGGCGAACTCATCGTCAGTGTCCTACAGGAGATGCTTAAAAACTTGTTTCTTTACTTGGTTTTAGTTTTAGTTAACCTGACACCATGTTTTAGTTGCCTCTATACTCTGGATCTATGTTTGCAATTACACACTGCTCACGTCACATTATTATTTTTAATTAATTATGTTAGAATAAAACATTATACAATATTGATCGCAGACCATTAATTTTGACACTAATTTTCATGTTCGTCTAGCGGCCATCTTACCATTTGACATCTTCCATTCCCGGCGGCATGGACATGCGCTCTATGCCTAAAGAAGGGATTGCCTAAATATACAGTATGTTTACCATAGACAGGTAACAGAATCATACATGCAAAATAGTTACTATTTTAATTCTCACCACTATACCGCAATCACCATCTATCTTTTTCATTACATTTTAAAGTTATATAATAGTATAAGGACATAAGGACACTATTTGCTTAGAATGTGCTTGAGACATTCTAAGCAAATATTCGGAATAATAATCTATTCAAATATTCTCAGTATATTGATGAAGAATTTTCTTAGGATGTGATTGAATGAATGTACTCAGAATATTATTGGACATTCTGGTTGTAAAGGCATACTTTGACAAAGTGATTCCGTATCTGATAAATTGCAAGTTTTATTGTACATTCATCTTCCCACCATATGTTCAGGTCCACATTTTGTGCACTTTATAGTGATACTTCTCACAGCATTAGCTTCATCCACAGGAGTAAAAAGCCCGAGATGTTGCTTAGACAATTCTATAGAGTTGCAGTATTGTTGCACTTTTCCAGTCCATCCACGTAAAACGGTGGTGGTGGTTTATATTGCATGACTTAGGTAGTATTGAACATAACACAGTTTTTTAATTATATATTATACAATGTAGGTGTACCTAATTCGAAAGATGATCCAGTCTCACGTAAAATTGGCGAACCCATTGTCAGTGTCAACTACAGGAGATGCTTTAAAACTTGTTTCGTTACTGGGTTCTTGGATAACCTAACACCATGTTTTAGTTGCTTTTGTACTCTGGATCTATGTTTGTAATTATACACACTGTTCTCCGTGTTCACGTCACATTATTATTTTTAATTATTTATGTTAGAATAGAACCTTATACAACATTGACCATAAACCATTCATTATTCATTTTGACATTAATTTTCATTTACGTCTAGCGGCCATCTTGCCATTTGCCATCTTCCCTTCCCGGCGGCATGGACATCTGCTCTATGCCTAAAGAAGGGATTGCCTAAATATACAATGTGTTTACCATAGACAGGTAACAGAATCAAACATGCAAAATAGTTACTATTATAATTCTCACCACTATACCGCATTTATCATCCATATTTTTCATTACATTTTAAAGTTATATAATATTATAAGCACATGTCAAGCACATTCTAAGCGAATATTCGGAATAATAATATATTTAAATATTCTCAGTATATTGATAAAGAATTTTCTTAGGATGTGATTGAATGAATGTACTCAGAATATTCAAGATTGAAGTTTGAAATTCCATAAATGTTATTAGAACGTTCCGAAACAAATATTTTGAAAAAGAATGTTCTCACATTGTGAGAACATTCTGAGAATATCTTGTGCTGTATTGGTTTTATTTCAAAGAATACATTGAAAGACTACCTATTTTGAAATCCTCTTTCGCCAAGTTACATGAGAATTTTCAAAAGCCAAGTAGTGACAGTTGTCTCTATTGAACATTTCGTTACTCGTGAATTTCGCCTCGTCAACCCAAATGACATTATTCAAAAAATTATCATCCTCATCTTTCTGCATTATAAGCTATTCACAAAAGTTGACTCTTTTTTCCAAACCAGTACTTACCAGGGCATGTACGGTGCTGTACCAGTAAGGTCTCCATTTATGTTTTTTCAAAAAATGTTGAATCGTTGAAAATGAGAGTCGCAAGTGACGCATTAATTCTCTTGTGAAGGCATTAGGATATGCAGTCAGAATCACTAAAACATTCACCTCATTCTTTTCATTATCAACTTCATGTTTTGCTCTGACATTTGTTGCTGTAAATGATCCATGTTGTTGTAAGTTTCTCATAACAGCATCAATAGTTTTGTGGGAAGGTGGAGGTAAATCTGGATATCGTTCTGCAAATACACGACATGTTCTTGCTGACATCCGTCGACATTCTTCGTAAATTAGTAGTAGATTGATAAAATCCTGATTTGAGTATCCAGATCTTGCCATTGCTTTTTTGAGATCAAACTGAATTTTTGTGCAGGGAAGTAAAATTCACTTAGTTGTATTACTCAACTCAAAACATAACTGTCAAACTGAGAATTTGGTTACTGTTCAAGTTTGCTATTTTCCATGGCACTCTACAGCAATCAAAATACATACCCATATTGGAAACTTCGAAGCTGAATATCTCAAAAAGTCTGGACGCAGAAAGTGCGTTATGGAAGTGATTTTTTATAAAAATGCTTTGGATAGCAAATATGTCTTTTTAATGCAAGCAGTCATCAATTTGGTTACCGGTATAACCTATATAGTAGAAACAATGTGCCATATTTTATCAAAATAACTTATTGTTTGAAAATGTAGAAACATTTTCCGACAATAAACTTTAAATGTTGGTTTCCTAACCAACAAATCTTAGGTTAATAGCAAACTAAGTTATTGAAATTTGAAGCATTTAATGAAAATTTGCTACCAAAACGCACTTACTGCGTCTAGATTTTTTTTCTTACAAACATATTTCGATAAAAAATGCAATAAAATATGGGGGTTAGAAAAAAATATTTTAGCGATCACGAACGACTTATGGGCCAGCCTGTGATTGTCAAAATAATTTTATAAGATAGAACCTCGGTGGTTCAGAGGTAAGAACGTGTGCCTTTGAACCGAAGGGTACTGGGTTCGATCCCGGCGTACTCCTTTCACTTTTTCAGTACAAACTGTAAAATTAACATCAACCGAGGTTCTGGCATTGTATTTGAGCAAGTTGAATGTCTGCACGTTCCGCCCTTCGGAGGGGGCGTAAAGCCGTCGGTCCCGTGTCCATGCGATGTTGGGCACGTTAAAGAACCCTACCTTCCTTACAGAAAGACAGGGGTTCGGCAAAATTTCCAGGATAGTGAGGTGAAACTGCTCCCTGGCGTCGGTGATTGGCCATAGTCGCGGAAATAGGCCGACGTTAAAGAAACAAAACACACACACACACACAATTTTATAAGATGCAGCTTAAGACACCCTATAATTAACTTATACAATTTTTACTCGTCTCTTGTATAATAATAATTATATTGAGCTTTACCGTAGAAATGCGTCACCTGTATATATGTAAACAGATAAAAATTGAACGTAAACCCGGATGCCGATTTTAAGCGGTCTAGTTTGCGCTCATTTGAAGAAATCTTTTTAAAATTCTAAAGTCGCAGTCTCCTCATTGACGAATTTTTTGTACGAAAATTAGGTAAAAATTATGGACCGCTAAAACATAAACTTAACTAAAACTACCGCCAAAGCATCAGAGAGACAATAACTAACCTGTTACATATCAGCCCTTTTTGTAAAACTTCGATCCTTTATATATTTTCACAAAACATAACAAACACTGTTTAGTCCACCCACTAACATTAATAAAATTGTAGAGGAATAATTTGCACTTATATATTAAAATTCCCAAATAACACAAATAATTTCTCAACTGAAATTTAAAACAGATAAACAGTCAAATAATATACGATAAACGTCAGATACAGCGTGGAACTGACCTGCGCGATTATATCAAATGTTCCGTCGCTAGGTAACGAGTCAGACATACTAGATCTTATATACCTATAAACGAGTTTTTACCATTGTCAATGAAAAGCGGTGATATTAAAAATAAATGTTTCAAATTTGAATAGCTCAATTTTCTGAAAACCTAGAAAGCTGAATTTTGGTACATTGTTAGGTCTTTCCCAGGGCAACATGTTCACCAAATTTCATCGTAATATCTTTGTAATTTTCGATAACAAATTTTTTTCGAAAATAAACTCAAAACTTTCCCAGAAAACCTTGTCAGATTTTCCTGGATAACGAACTCATCCAAGAAAAGAAAGGCACTTGCCGAGTTTAATCAAAATCGGTTAATTATTTTTTGAGTTATCGGTTGGACACACACACACACACACGCACGCACGCACGCACGCACGCACGCACGCACGCACGCAAGCACGCACGCACGCACGCACGCACGCACCCACGCACACACGCACACACGCACACACGCACACACGCACACACCCACACACCCACACACCCACACACGCACACACACACACGCGCACACACACACACACGCACACGCGCACACGCGCACGCACGCGCGCGCACACACACGCACACGCGCACGCACGCACGCGCACGCACACACACACACACACACACACGCACGCACGCACGCACGCACGCACGCGCGCGCGCGTATTGCAAAGATTATGGCAACCGTGCAATGTACCAACAAATGGCGACTCAAACGATCTGAGTTGTAGTATACTCAGTTTGACGTTATAATGCTAGAAATATCGTCAGATCATCTATACACTCGCTGATTGGTGAGATATTTCGAGATGAGCAAGCGTGCATACAACAACATTATGGCATCAGTTGCCATAAGTTGTGTGTATGAGTGTGAATATATATCAAGAAAATGGCAACTTTATGTGTGAACTATTAACAACATTGTGGCAACGGTCGCCATAAGTCCTGTGTATGAATGTGAATATATATCAAGAAAATGGCAACTTTATGTGTGAACTATTAACAACATTGTGACATCGGTTGCCAAAAGTTCTGTGTATGAATGTGAATATATATCAAGAAAATGGCAACTTTATGTGTGAACTATTAACAACATTGTGACATCGGTTGACATAAATTATGTGTATGTAAATATATATTAAGAAAATGGAAACTTTATGTGTAAACTATATGACAATATTGAGGCATCGGTTGCCATAAGTTCTGTGTATGAATGTGAATATATATCAAGAAAATGGCAACTTTATGTGTGAACTATTGACAACATTGTGCCATCGGTTGTCACAAATTCTGTGTATGGCAGGTGAATATATATATATATATATATATATATATATATATATATATATATATATATATATATATATATATATATATATATATATATATATATAAAGAAAATGACAACTTCTTGTATCAACTGTATATAACTATGAACGACTATGCGTTGTTGTGGCTTCGTGTTTAAGAAGGTAAACGTGTGTATTCTCAAGTCATAAGCTGGACTGTGTAGCAACATGCGGCATCTATATTTACAGGAGTTTGAGCATGGAAATTAGGAATTTTGATTGAGATCGTGTGCAAGTTATAACATGGTTTGCCAGCAAGCAAAGTGAATTTTCTTTAAAAAATCACTAATGAGGAGATAACTACTTTTGAATTTTGAAATTATTTTTTTCACATGAGCGCTAACTAGGCCCCCTAGAACACATATCTGGGGTCAGTTAAAATTTGTATGTTTATGTTTATATATATATATATATATATATATATATATATATATATATATATATATATATATATATATATATATATATATATATATATATATATATATATATACCTAACTTGTCGGTTTGTTGATTATTTTTTCCTAGGCAATCTGCTATCGCCATTTATTGCAGGACCTTTTCATAAGCAGATTTGAAACAGATCTTGAAAGTGAAAGTGGTTATTTTCCTTAGACTGTCGTTTCGTTACGTGGATGATATTTTCGCAGTGTTTAACACAAACATTTTCAGAATAGAAGATTTTATTGCCAAATTAAACAATAAATTTGATTCGATAAATTTTACCCACGAATTAAAAATTAATAATAAATTAGCCTTTCCAGGTGTACTAGTTATCAAGAATAAAGACACTTTAGAATTCGATGTCAATGGAAAGGCAACCACCATTCTAAGCTACATTCCGAACGACCCACATCATACGAACGAACAAAAAATGGCCAGTCTGAATTTTTTTAGTAAACCGGTTAATTAATTTTACTTTAAACAAAAGTACATATACCAAAGAATTAAATTATCTTAAGGACGTGGCCGAATATAAGGGATACAGTGCTTGCCTAGTGGAAAAATTATTCAATAAACAGACAACAAAGAAAATGTTGACGGAATCAACGACGTTTAGAAGAGAGAAATCCGAAAAAACTTTGTTTGATTACCATTTGAACCTCGAATCACGAGGGGTCTAGATAGCATTTTTTAAAAAGTCAACTTGCAGCTAACATTTTCGACAAAAAATACCTTAAAAAACTTGCTAAGTAATCCAAAAGACAAGGATAGAACGGCCAAAATGTCGGGAATTTATGAAATAAGTTGCAAATGTTGTAATCTTAAGAACGTCGGACAAACAAAAAGATCGATTGGAATTAGATTCAAAGAACACTTAGCCCAATCACGTTACGGTACTATAGATAGATCTTCCGTCGCCTGACCTAGTTAGGATAATAATCATCACGTTAATGAAGATAGTCTAAAATTAATAAAAAAATGTTAGACAACAAAGACAGCTAAACGTGTTCGAGAGTATATATTTTGCGAAATATAGTTACAATAAAAAATGTATGAACGTTTCACCACCGCCGATTACCAGTCACCTGATCGATTGCTTTGTAAAATAAATTCCCACGTTTCAACACCTCCTAATGATAACATAAGAATACAGATATTTCCGCCAAAGGAAACTGTTAACTTAGTTGTCGTTGAACCTTCCCAAAATTATTAGAGATGGACACCTTTTAGATAAGTTAATAAAGACAGTTTAAAGACGTCGTTCGGCGATAAAAAATACAATACACTGCAGAATGTGTCTGCGACTAGTTCCCCTCCCAGTTCGGTCTCTTTACCTAAGATCCGGTATATAAAGTGATGTTAGTTTTTGAAGTAGTTAGAATTTTTCATTCTCTGATGGCGCTAACTTGGTTAGTGAAACAATCGTCAGATGCTTTAAAATGTGTTGTGGTGATTTGGGTTCTCTCTCTTATCAGTGCTCATCACAGGTTCCAATCTTCACTTAGTATATCACGCTATATATTCACAGTCGATAATAAAATGATTATTTTTTTTTACACATGGGAGACTAACCTACTCTTTTCATCAAATACAAAAATAGATGAATTGACGGTTTCCAATAAATGCTTTGGCACGTTTGTTATTCCTCACTGTTCCTATCAAGGTTAGCTTCTTTTATAACATTTTTCCGCGACATCGTGAGAACTAGCCTAATTATCTGTGGTACAATTTCTGTTTGAACCCTGAAGGGCTGTTGTAAGATAGAGGACATATTGTGTAGGAATTGAATGTTGTTTTTCTCTATCTTCTCTATTGATATAAAGTTTAGCTGAGCACAAATAAAATTTCAGACCATACTTGTCTTGTTTGTTGGGTATGCATATTGTTACACTCTTCGGGGTTCTTTATTTGCTGATTAACCATACACAGCTTTCCAAACCACTAATTTATTATAACTGACTATTTTCTAATAATAAACACCCCAACTAAAATATTTCTCTATTACCAAATGTCTATAGTTTATTTGTTGCCTTCTATTATTCCGCACAATCGCTTATTTAATTACTGACTACTCTATCTGCGGCACATTTATTAATACCGTCTATAGTAGTTCTATATCGTTCTACATGATTCCATATCTGTGACTTCTAGTGCCTTCTCGAAATATCATTCTAGAGTATTCACTGTTACCAACACACTCTGCAAGCTGTCTGTAGCCATAGAATCATATGCTCCATAGAGTTCATAAACTAAACTCTCATAGAGACGGATGTGAAACTGCCCTCTTCTTACATTCGACCCCTTCGTTCGGATTCTGACAGTTCTCTGAATGGCGTAAGCCTGTGCATATGGACTACATTCATCTGGCTCTTTTGGCTACTCTGAATGTGATAGACAACGTCCTTGATCCGTTTGATTAATTTTTACGGACCTTTCTATGATTTATATACTTTCGGTGACCGTCCCTGCATCATACAGGATTGTAAAATCATACCCGATCTCCTTCTTTCAAATCAGTCGAATTAGCTCGCACGTCATTACGGGTCTTCATGCGGTCGCCTTCTACTCGTATATTCATTCTCAGAGTGAATGACTAGCCTATGTGTCTTCTCTTCATTATTCATTATATAGGAGCTCTCTTTAAGCGAAGCTCTTACACTGCACTGGTTCTTCCGCCCAATTGCTCTTAACCTGGTGTTTCTACTTCAACAAAAATCTCTGCAGGCTCTATTTTTCTCGTCGGCATCAGCTCTTTATAACAAATGTGTTCATTGGCCTTTTTCTGGGTTTGCTTCACACCTAAATGGCTCATACAAGCTTTCTTGTATTTCTCTAATAATTTCTTTTTTAGTTGCAACTGGCTGAATATATGGGACGTGTTTTCCTCTCTTAGCTTACTTCACTGGAATAACACTTTCGTTGCAGACGTTAATGTTATTTTCTTTCACTGTGATTTTCTGCACTACCAATTTACTGCCAGGCGACATTACCATTCTACTAGATTACTACACTAGACGACATTATAGAGTATTCGCTGTTACCAACACACTCCGCAACCTGCCTGTGACCATAAATGTAATGTGCTCCATCGACTTTGTAAACTTTATTCTCATAGAGATAATATTTTAAACAGCCATCTGCCTCAGAAACGCAACAAGGTTGTATGAATGATTACGTATTCTAAAAGTGTATAACTTTGTCTGCAGCATTCCTTACAAATATTTCAAATTTGTCTGATAGCCGATTGTATTATTTTATTTATCTCTTCTCTGGTGGCTGTATCGTTAAATCCCAAACAGTTGATCAAAAACTCAAATAGATTTTTGGACATAATCTCTCTAGAAATGGGTGGTCCAAATTGAGTTGACCATATATCAGTCAGCGTAATATGAACCTTTTTTATTACTTAGATATAGTAATCCGGATAAGGCACACATTTCAACATTATTTGTGGCACCAGTATAATGTTGCTTAGCTTTGTAACGAGTCTTCATACTTTCAATTTCAGCATTGGTATATAATTATATTACAATTACTATATCCAAAATGTTTTGTGTAAAAAATATTTCATATTTTTTTACGTCAAATATAAATATCTTTTTACAGTTCTTGTGCTTCTGCGGTGAAAGTTATGCAGATATCATTATGTCCATTTTTTCGAATATACTGTTTTCTAACTACTGGGAGGTTAATGGATGGCACAGCTCTGCCGAATAGAATTTGTTGATTCTGGAGCAACTGCATCAAATTCATCTTTTTCCAAGCTTTCGTTTTCTTCAAAGCCTCCATTCTCGCTGCCCTCTCTTTCTACAATATCGTCATCGTCACCATTGTCAATTTCGTCTATAGATACTCAGTTTGCTGATTTAAACAAGGTAGTTATTGTCGCGTGTGTGCCTTTTTTACTTCCAAAGATTAGAAAAGTCAAATTTGTGCTTTTCATTACAAACATGTAGTGGCTCTATGCGGTTATTTACAGTGGTACTATGTTAAGTCTGAATAATAGATTTTTGAAATGCAGATTTGTCAGCCTCGTTATTTCAAAATGCAGACATATCTTCTCTGTATCTCGTATTGAAGTTTCGCCGATGTAGATTGCATTACAATGTGTAGAAGCTAATTTATGAATTCCAGATTTTGTCAACTGTATTTATGTGATGTACGTTAATATGTTAGGAAACATAATTTTTCTTTTACGTTAGATAGGAGGTTACGCGACGTGTTGTAAGATTTAAAGCGTCCTTTTTATTTGTACTGGCATTTAAAAGTTTTAAAATGTTTTCTGAAATATTTCCAAAATTAGTGATCGAAACATATTTATTATCTTTTTTGTCTCTTATTATGGACTGTTATAAGTTGATTATACCTTCATGTTAAATATTGACATACATCACAAGACATTTTAAAGACGTCATCTGTCATTTTTATTATATTTGCTTTTTGATTAAAACACCATAACATAGCAACGAGTTTTTATTTATAGTTGTCAGAAATACGTATGAGTAAATTCAATTTTCTCCTATGTGATTATGCTGTCAAGCAGCGAAACCGGTAAGAAATAAGAAAACCAACATTTGTCCAGCCAGAAAAGACGTTTCTACATCTGAATTTAGTATGGGATGGTTTCACCAAGTAAGGAGAACAGCAATTAATGCATTTAAATTTTCTTTGGTCGCCGACGACTTCACGTTGCTGTTCAACGGTTAAATCCTTCGACTTGACATTAGTTCCGACATTGTAAAGATAGTATAAACTTCACATACGAGAAGCAACATAAAGATATATATATATATATATATATATATATATATATATATATATATATATATATATATATATATATATATATATATATATATATATATATATATATATATATATATAGATATAGCCTATTCATCATATTATATATGAATATATTATTAAATAAATATTTTTGGTGTTTTTTTTTGTGTGTGTGTTAAAGAACGTTTTTTAAATGCTTTGGCATCTACTCTTTGGCCTCTTAGCTCAAAATAAGGTTTTTTGGTTCATAAAATTTAATAGATGTCGTCCAGCTTAAAATAACGTTACTTTGGTCTATATAATTAAATTAATTTCGTTAATCAAGCAAAATCTTTCAACACTGTAGCCTTATTGGCCTCCTGACGAAGCAAACAAAAAAATCATGACAATAACCGAATTTTCCATAACGTTAGCAACTTGAGATTTGGTGCACAGTATGGTCTCTATAAAGCATAAACGTATCTACCAAAGTTCTTTAAAGTACCTTAACTATTTTTGAAGATACAAAAATTTCCTCAAAAAATTGAATTATTTGCGAAAAAACTGGTTCTATTGAACTGCTTAACCTTTTCGACAGAATGTGTATAAGCTGACTTGGAGAAACCGAATCATCACAAAACAGTTTTAAAAACCCGACAATCGTTTAACTAACCAAGTTAGCGTCATTAGAGGATGAATAATTCTTAGTTAGAATTATTCATCCTCTGATGACGCTAACTTGGTTAGTGAAACGATCGTCGGGTTTTTAATTTTTTTTTGATTTCAGCAAACTCGATTAGTTATTTATTCATTATTCACTGGACCGATGCATATATGTTATCATTATTTTTATTTATTGATAAATAATTATACCGGTACTTTATATCTATATAAATAAGCCTTAAGATTTGCGCAATATATTTTGGCATGATATTATCAGCTTACAAAACCAAAACATACAAATACTGGAATAAGTGACGATCGAAATGCATTATATAGGCCCAATTAACATAAAATATATATGGTAGTTACAGCCCATAAAAGATTACAATCATTACTTCACTAGAAATGTGTAAATTTATGTTTCAATTTGTTTATCATCTTGTACCTACCTGGAACCAAATAAACATAAAAAGTTCTGAAAAAATTAGGTTTGCCTTAACAGCAAAGTTTGTTTCTCTAAATCTTAAATCGATAATTGATTATAATCACAACCTATTTGGCGGACTTCATCTCATCTACGAGCCACCTTTAGCATATGCCTCCAAATTGAGGCATTGTTTGAAATCTTACGATTTTAAAACGAACGTCCCTTGTAGAAAAAAGCAACTTTGATTAATAACTACAGGTAAACATCCCAGTGATTTTTATTTAAAAAAAAAGACTTATTTTATATAATACATATTTAGAAATTCTTCTACCCCACAACAGATCACAGCTGTAAAATTACTGTTATGCAGCAAACAAAGAGAGCAGGTAGTATTTAGGAAATAAATATGGGTACCCTTGAGCATCTTGTCAACTACAGTAACAATAGAATCCTAAGAATACTGGTATACTCAGGTAAATATAAAATTCTGGTGGCAAAGATGTTATATGGCAGCCAATTTTTATTAAAATGTTTAACAAATATATACATTCAAAATTTCATCAGCCCAAATTAAGTAGATAAAAGGCATGTGGTGTCGTAAATCTTTGATATAATTTAGACAGAAAGTTTCTGATACCTTTGAGGTTCTATAGAATATGTGTCATAGATTTGCTTTTAGCATCATCCTAGAAAAAATGAAATGGAGCAATATATTAGAAACTTTATTAGGAGGTACCTATGAGTTAAACGGTAATAAGGGGTGCTGCTGTCTCTCACATAATTTACGGAGAACATTCTTATAAGTGCAATATATTTTTCAGATCTGACAATCGTTTCGCAAACAAAGTTAGCGTCATCAGAGGGAGGAAACCTCTTCTCAAATAGCCATAGAAGGAACGAAAAAATGCTTGAAAATAAATAGGCTAAGCTATTACGACGTGAAGAAAAACATTTTTATTCATATTGCTGATTATTACTTCAATATAGTCACAACGTGTGCAAACCTCGCATCGGCGACAAAAATTTCAACATTTTCTTTTCGCTTAAACGTCATAAAAGGTATCCAAACATCTAGAAAACATCATTTGGGAACGATTTTTTTTTTGGCTGTCAGTCTGTCGATCTGTCGGGTTGTCGGTCTGTCTGTTTGTAGCCACGGTAACTTTAGAACGAATTGAGATATCGTCCTCAAATTTGGTATACAGTTAGTACTAGACAAACGAACGGTTCGGATTGCTTTTGGGTAAAATCGCTTTACGGGGTAGGGGATGATGAGGATGGATAGGTTCGTTAGCCAAGAAAATTGGAACAGTTTCTCCAGAAAAATTTTGTGTTTTCATTCGAAAAATTTATATATCTCCGGAAATAACAAAGCTATAGCTTTGAAATTTGGTAGCCGGGCTTACGTCGTTAAAGCTGAACTATGTACCGAAATTTAGATTTCTTAGTTAAAAGGAAAAAAAGTCTGAACGCAGGAAGTGCGTTATCGAAGTGAATTTTTATAAAAATGCTTTGAATAGCAAATATGTCTTTTTAATGCAAGCAGTCATCAATTTGGTTACCGGTATAACTTATATAGTAGAAACAATGTACCATATGTTATCAAAATAACTTATTGTTTGAAAATGTACAAAAATTTTCCGACAATAGACTTTAAATGTTGGTTTCTTAGCCAACAAACCTTAGGTTAATAGCAAATTGAGTTATTGAAATTTGAAGCATTTAATGAAAATTTGCTACCAAAACACACTCACTGAGTCTCGATTTTTTTTTTCTTGCAAACATATTTCGATAAGAAATACAATAAAATAAGGGTGTTCGAAAAAAATTGTAGGGATCACCAACGACCAATGGGCCAGCCGGTGGTTGTCAAAATAATTTTATAAGATGCAGCTCAAGACACCCTATAATTAACTTATAAAATTTTTTCTCGTCTCTTGTATAATAATAATTATATTGAGCTTTACCGTAGATATATATATATATACAGGGTGATGCATTTCTACGGTAAAGCTCAATATAATTATTATTATACAAGAGACGAGAAAAAATTTTATAAGTTAATTATAGGGTGTCTTGAGCTGCATCTTATAAAATTATTTTGACAATCACCGGCTGGCCCATTGGTCGTTGGTGATCCCTACAATTTTTTTCGAACACCCTTATTTTATTGTATTTCTTATCGAAATATGTTTGCAAGAAAAAAAAATCGAGACTCAGTGAGTGTGTTTTGGTAGCAAATTTTCATTAAATGCTTCAAATTTCAATAACTCAATTTGCTATTAACCTAAGGTTTGTTGGCTAAGAAACCAACATTTAAAGTCTATTGTCGGAAAATTTTTGTACATTTTCAAACAATAAGTTATTTTGATAACATATGGTACATTGTTTCTACTATATAAGTTATACCGGTAACCAAATTGATGACTGCTTGCATTAAAAAGACATATTTGCTATTCAAAGCATTTTTATAAAAATTCACTTCGATAACGCACTTCCTGCGTTCAGACTTTTTTTCCTTTTAACTAAGAAATCTAAATTTCGGTACATAGTTCAGCTTTAACGACGTAAGCCCGGCTACCAAATTTCAAAGCTATAGCTTTGTTATTTCCGGAGATATATAAATTTTTCGAATGAAAACACAAAATTTTTCTGGAGAAACTGTTCCAATTTTCTTGGCTAACGAACCTATCCATCCTCATCATCCCCTACCCCGTAAAACGATTTTACCCAAAAGCAATCCGAACCGTTCGTTTGTCTAGTACTAACTGTATACCAAATTTGAGGACGATATCTCAATTCGTTCTAAAGTTACCGTGGCTACAAACAGACAGACCGACAACCCGACAATCGACAGACTGACAGCCAAAAAAAAAATCGTTCCCAAATGATGTTTTCTAGATGTTTGGATACCTTTTATGACGTTTAAGCGAAAAGAAAATGTTGAAATTTTTGTCGCCGATGCGAGGTTTGCACACGTTGTGACTATATTGAAGTAATAATCAGCAATATGAATAAAAATGTTTTTCTTCACGTCGTAATAGCTTAGCCTATTTATTTTCAAGCATTTTTTCGTTCCTTCTATGGCTATTTGAGAAGAGGTGTCCTCCCTCTGATGACGCTAACTTTGTTTGCGAAACGATTGTCAGATCTGAAAAATATATTGCACTTATAAGAATGTTCTCCGTAAATTATGTGAGAGACAGCAGCACCCCTTATTACCGTTTAACTCATAGGTACCTCCTAATAAAGTTTCTAATATATTGCTCCATTTCATTTTTTCTAGGATGATGCTAAAAGCAAATCTATGACACATATTCTATAGAACCTCAAAGGTATCAGAAACTTTCTGTCTAAATTATATCAAAGATTTACGACACCACATGCCTTTTATCTACTTAATTTGTGCTGATGAAATTTTGAATGTATATATTTGTTAAACATTTTAATAAAAATTGGCTGCCATATAACATCTTTGCCACCAGAATTTTATATTTACCTGAGTATACCAGTATTCTTAGGATTCTATTGTTACTGTAGTTGACAAGATGCTCAAGGGTACCCATATTTATTTCCTAAATACTACCTGCTCTCTTTGTTTGCTGCATAACAGTAATTTTACAGCTGTGATCTGTTGTGGGGTAGAAGAATTTCTAAATATGTATTATATAAAATAAGTCTTTTTTTTAAATAAAAATCACTGGGATGTTTACCTGTAGTTATTAATCAAAGTTGCTTTTTTCTACAAGGGACGTTCGTTATAAAAATCGTAAGATTTCAAACAATGCCTCAATTTGGAGGCATATGCTAAAGGTGGCTCGTAGATGAGATGAAGTCCGCCAAATAGGTTGTGATTATAATCAATTATCGATTTAAGATTTAGAGAAACAAACTTTGCTGTTAAGGCAAACCTCATTTTTTCAGAACTTTTTATGTTTATTTGGTTCCAGGTAGGTACAAGATGATAAGCAAATTGAAATATAAATTTATACATTTCTAGTGAAGTAATGATTGTAATCTTTTATGGGCTGTAACTACCATATATATTTTATGTTAATTGGGCCTATATAATGCATTTCGATCGTCACTTATTCCAGTATTTGTATGTTTTGGTTTTGTAAGCTGATAATATCATGCCAAAATATATTGCGCAAATCTTAAGGCTTATTTATATAGATATAAAGTACCGGTATAATTATTTATCAATAAATAAAAATAATGATAACATATATGCATCGGTCCAGTGAATAATGAATAAATAACTAATCGAGTTTGCTGAAATCAAAAAAAAATTAAAAACCCGACGATCGTTTCACTAACCAAGTTAGCGTCATCAGAGGATGAATAATTCTAACTAAGAATTATTCATCCTCTAATGACGCTAACTTGGTTAGTTAAACGATTGTCGGGTTTTTAAAACTGTTTTGTGATGATTCGGTTTCTCCAAGTCAGCTTATACACATTCTGTCGAAAAGGTTAAGCAGTTAAATCGAACCAGATTTTTCGCAAATAATTCAATTTTTTGAGGAAATTTTTGTATCTTCAAAAATAGTTAAGGTACTTTAAAGAACTTTGGTAGATACGTTTATGCTTTATAGAGACCATACTGTGCACCAAATCTCAAGTTGCTAACGTTATGGAAAATTCGGTTATTGTCATGATTTTTTTGTTTGCTTCGTCAGGAGGCCAATAAGGCTACAGTGTTGAAAGATTTTGCTTGATTAACGAAATTAATTTAATTATATAGACCAAAGTAACGTTATTTTAAGCTGGACGACATCTATTAAATTTTATGAACCAAAAAAACCTTATTTTGAGCTAAGAGGCCAAAGAGTAGATGCCAAAGCATTTAAAAAACGTTCTTTAACACACACACAAAAAAAAAACACCAAAAATATTTATTTAATAATATATTCATATATAATATGATGAATAGGCTATATCTATATATCTATATATATATATATATATATATATATATATATATATATATATATATATATATATATATATATATATATATATATATATATTAACTTATAAAATTTTTTCTCGTCTCTTGTATAATAATAATTATATTGAGCTTTACCGTAGAAATGCATCACCCTGTATATATATATATATATATATATATATATATATATATATATATATATATATATATATATATATATATATATATATATATATATAGAAATAAAAACTGAACGTAAACCCGGATATGGATTCTAGGGGGCCTAGTTTGCGCTCAGTTGAACAAATCTTTTTAAAATTCTAAAGTCGCGGTCTCCTCATTAACGATTTTTTTGTACGAAAATTAGCTAAAAATTATGGACCGTTAAACCACAAACTACCGCCAAAGCATCAGAGAGAAAATAACTAGCCTGTTGCATATCAGCCCTTTTTATAAAACTTCGATCCTTTATATCTGTTGATAAAACATAACCAACACTGTTTAGTTCACCCACTAACATTAATAAAATGGTTAAGGAATAATTTGCACTTGTATATTAAAATTCCCAAATAACGCAAACAATTTGTCAACTGAAATTGAAAACAGATAAACGATCTAATAATATACGATAAACGTCAGTTATAGCGTGTAATTGACCTCCGCAATGATATCAAATGTTCCACTGCTAGGTAACGACTCAGACATACTAGATCTCATATACCTATAAACCAGTTTTTACGATTGTCAACAAAAAGCGGTGATATTAAAAATAAATGTTTCAAATTTGAATAACTCAATTTTCTGTAAACCTAGAAAGCTGAATTTTGGTACTAGGTCTTTCCAAAAGCAACATGTCCACCAAATTTCATCGAAACAAAAACATATAAAAATCGAAACTGATCCCGGATATGGGTTCTAGGGGCCCAAATTGGCGCTCATTTGAAAAAAATTTTGCAGTCTCACCATCGATACCTCTTTATTAGTGATTTTAAAAAAATAAAAATTCACTAAAAAGTCATAGGCATTTAATGCAAAAAAATCTAGTGACTTTTGAATTTTGAAAGATTTCTTCAAATGAGCGCAAACTAGGCCCTATAGAACCCATATCTGGGTTAGTTTCAGTTTTTATCTGTTTCTAGGGTAAAGCTCAATATATCCATTATTATACAAGATATGAGAAAAAATTGTATACGTTAATTATACGGTGTCTGGAACTACATCCTATAAAATTATTCTTACAATCACAAGCTGGCCCATAAGTCGCTGATGATACAATTTTTTTCTTAATCAAACACGCCTTATATTATTGCTCATTTTGCATTTTTCATTCAAAGTTAATCCATGTTTGTAAGAAAATAAATTCTGGACTCAGCAAGTGCTTTATGGTGGCGATTTTTCATAAAATGTTTCTTTCGATAGCTTAATTTACTATTAACCTAAGGTTCGTTGGCCAGGAAACCAGTTTTTTGGGAAGATTTTAAGTTTATTTTCCGAAGATTTTTGTACATTTTTAAACAATAGAGTTATTTTGATGAAATATGGTACATTGTTTCTTCTATATAGGTTATACTGTTAACCAAATTTGATGCCAGATTTTATTTTAAAAAAAAGAGATATATTTCCTATTAAAAACATTTTTACAAAAATTCACTACCATAACGCCGTTGCTGCGTCCAGACTTTTTATTATTATTATTAAATACTCATAGCGTCATATCACAAGCTGTCAAAAATAACAACGGTATTTAAGGCTGTCATTTTAAAGTTCCATTGGACATTTGTAAAAAAAAATTACGAAAATGTAAATATGTATAGATAATCAGATTAATTATTTCCTACCTTTTTTGCACCAAAGTTTGTTTAAATATTTCAATATTTTTCCTCAAAAATTCGTAAAATTATCTCATAATCTGATCGGTTAATATAATCAAATAAAAAACTGAAAAAATGTGTTAAACTGATCGCTAAATGAATTACGGTATGCGATTATAAATACGTATATTTCCAAAACTATAGTCTTTAGGTATAGGCGGTATAATACAATAAATAATGTAGGTGGTTGAAACCGAAATGGATATGGTTGTAAATTTTAGATGAGGCAAGTCTTCGTAAAATTATGAGTGGTTATTTTAGACATGTCAAAATTATATTGACCTTGTCAAAGTTTGGAAGCTAAATATAAATTGTATATGTGTACAGCAATTGCAAATATAAAATTAGACATCTAAATTTTTTTTGATAATTTTCATAATTTTGATTATGTTACAACGAATTATTTACAGTATATACATATATTATAACTAAGGAAAAACCATAATGTGCATGCCTGAGTTAACACTAAGAAATCCTCGGTGTTCCCTTAGTTAGTACAATGGGTGTGAAAACATATGGTGTCCATTTAAAACATTCTCAGCCTCGCCTTAAAATATGAAACTCAGAGTCACTGTTTATTGCGATACAAGCTAGGATTAGCCCACGGCATCAAATTCGTTTTAAATAAGCTTTAAAGTGTATACTGAAGGGTGCGCTGGAATCAGTCTTTCCTGAGTAGCCACAAGTTGGCTTATTACATGTATGCACAAGACCAATAAATGGCAACTCACACAAAAAATATGAAACTGCTAAGTATTTCTCAACGAATTGATGAAATCACCTTCTGAATGTTTCTACACGTCCGTGGTGCGATGAAGAATCATGACGCATATACTTTTTTTCGAGGAATGCATATCATTCGGTGATTTTCATCTGTGGCAACCCCAAAAAGTTGCCACAATCTGAGCGGTAGCCACAATAGAGTACTATTCTCACACACGTTGTCATAATCATTGCATCACAAACACACACACACACACACACACACATACATGTGCTCGTATGTTTGCAGGGACACACGAAAACACACCAACTTGTGGGATCTTAATGTTTGAGATGAGTCGTGGATGTAGATGTATCTCCAGATGTGGATAATTCGCGCCAAAATACTATACACACGCTCGTTTAGAAAATATTTACAAATAAAGTGAGGTCCCGCAATTATGTTTAATGCACACGTTGTGTGAAGACCCCTTAAATATGGATTATGTTTGAAGTGTGTATAAGACCCCATAAACCATACTGTTTTTTTTTTCTACAAACATAACTGTGTTTCTGAATTACACATGGCAACAAAAAAACCAGTTTAAAAAAACTGTCTGGCTTGTGTGCGTGTAAGGACCGACAAATATAAGGGGAAGGGTTTGTTTATTAAATGCTGTGTGGAGGCATTGTATAGTTGATCACATTGTGCAGTTATTCTGAAATATATTATAACATATATCTTTTAGTGAATTTTCCTACACTTTTGAATTTTAAAACAATTCGCGAACTAGTACCTCTAGAACCCATGTATGTGGTCAGTTACTATCTTGATATGTTTATATATATATATATATATATATATATATATATATATATATATATATATATATATATATATATATATATATATATATATATATATATATATATATATATATATATATATATATATATATATATATATATATATATATATATATATATATATATATATATATATATATATATATATATATATATATATATATATATATATATTTCTGTGTGTGTGTATCACCCCGGTAACTCAAAAAATAATGGGCCACCAAATTGGGTATGTGGCTATAGGTTATAAAAAGTCTCGACGCAGCGAGTGCGTTATGGAAGTTAATTTCCATAAAATGTTTTTAATTCAAGCAGGCATCAATTTTGTTACCGGTATAACCTATATAGTAAAAACAATTTACCATATTTTACTAAAATACCGTATTGTTTGAAAATGTACAAAAATTTTCAGCAAATAACTTTAACTTTAACTTTAAATACTTCTGAGAAAACTGGTTTCCTAGCATTTAATGAAAACACGCTACCAAAACACACTTACTGCGTGTCGATTTTCTTTACAAACATGCATCATATTTCTATTAAAAATGCAACAGTATAAGGAATGTTCGAAAAAAAATTGCAGTTATCACCAACGAATTATGGGCCACGCTGTGATTTTCAAAATAATTTTATAAGATACAGCTCAAGACGTTATAATTAACGTATACAATTTTTCTCGTATCTTGCATAATAACAATTATATTGAGCTTTACCGTAGAAATGCGTCACCCTGTATATATGTAAACAGATAAAAACTGAAAGTAAACCCGGAATATTTTAGTAAAATAAAGGTCGATGAAGGCTAAAGTTGAAACTTAAGAGCACTCTTCTTGCAACATTTTTTTTACGTAACCGGTATTTATTTCATGTTCTTGCCTAAATGTTGCCAATTTTTACGTTTCAAATCGCGACCTGGGCGTTTCGAGGAAAACCCCATTTTTTTTTTCTTCAAATGCCTATAACTTTTTTGACTTTTAACTTACAGATGAAAATTTTGGTACGTCGTTTACTTTTTATAATACAGACATACGTACCATATTTGGTTGACCCTACTTTCTTATTCCCGAAAGAAATCACAATCCATTCCGGGAAAACCGGGCCGCATTTCCTGGCTAAGCAACTTATCCATGCCACTTGCAAAAGGAAAATGCTTACAAAATTTGATCAAAATCGTCCCATTATTTTTTGAGTTTATATATATATATATATATATATATATATATATATATATATATATATATATATATATATATATATATATATATATATATATATATATATATATATATATAAATCGAAACAGACCCCAGATATGTGTTCTAGGCGCCTAGTTTTCGCTCATTTGAAGCAATATGTTAATTTGAAGTATAATTGCATATTAGAAAATGCTTATAACTATCGACATATAATTATTTGCGTTTATACTAGTTTTTAGTGAATTCAGTTAAACACACGATATTTCATCAGTATACATACCTATATTATAGTTTATCTTTTTTCGATTTACGTCGGATTATTTCTGCGACTGTGGTAAATCACCGACGCCAGGGGACAGTTTATCTGCAGTGTCCTGGAACTTTGGCCGAAGTCTTCTTTCCGTAAGGAGGGTAGGGATCTTTAACGTGCCGGATATCAGATGGTACATCGGATTGACGGCTCTACGTCGCTTCGGAAGGGAGGAATGTACAGACATCAAATTTCAAACACAATGCCACAACCTCGGTTAATCTTAATTTACAGTATGTACGGAGAAATAGAAATGTTTACCTACTGGATCACCAAGGATGCTTATATTATATTATGTAGTTGAAACTGGTAAACTAGTAAAAACTTTTTTTCTTTTTAGTAAATTTTATAATTTGGGAAAGAAAAAGTTTAACATTTTTTAAGTAAATAGTTTTGTTAATGACCGCAAAGGGAAATTTTAAAATCCTAATAAATATACAAGGTGATTCAAATTCGAGCCTCACCAGGGGGATGTCGCGAATTAACAACACTTGTACTTAGGTTGCTTTTTTAAAAAATTTATTAAACTACTTAAACTATTTAACAACAAACTAGCATAGTTACTGCCTAAATTAATACTGAACAAATATTACACAAAACAGTGGCTTTATATAATAATCGGATAAGTGTTCGTTGCAGGTTCTCACGAGAACATGCAGATCTAGCTTCCTCTGATTTCGCACTGCTGGCACTATCTGCAACGGTCGGCATAATTCGTAGAATCTGCTTATGGGAACTGCTGCATGCAAATGTAACTTGATACCATCTACGTGACATATCGTGAGAAGCCATGTGTTAACTCCTCCCCCCATTAAAGGACGGAACCCTTGGGTTTCGGAATTCTTAAGGGATTTTCCGCTTCTGCTTTGCTTCTTTCATTCTGCTGGGCACATCTTCTTTTGACAAAAACTGTAATAAATATTGTTGCTAGAAGGATTAGTATGATGTAGAGTAGGATCGTCCAAACACTTGTGTGGTACAACGGGAGTCTAATTTTGTTGGGAATTCTACTTTTTATAGACTGCAGCTGAGCCCTGATGTTGCTTACGTCGTGCAAAGGGACGTTTTCCAGTTCCATTGCTGGCAATTCTTCTATGTTCATTTTGCTTTCTGGATCTTCTTCCAACTTTGGTAAGGAGAACAATTGTTGTGTCTCAACTGAGCTCTGCACTGTACTGTATCGTTTACCACCAATCGACAACTGACATCTTGGTTTGAGTGTCACCATATACGTGCCTTGTAAAATTTGTGTGTTTTCTTCTCCCGAGCATTTGATTGACATCTTGGTTTCCTTTGGAGCCACCACCATAAACTGTGTGTTGCCATATTTGGAAACGATAGTCTTGGTAATTTTTACAGTCTCTTGTTCGCAATTATTGATAGGCTTTTGGAAATTAATTAGCCTAACTTCACAGGGAGGATCTTCACTGACATCTGCTATTGTATCTTCTGTACAGACATAGATCTCGTTCGTAAGCTCCTGGCAGGGGTTGTTTCTGAAGGCGTATTGTTGCTCATTTAGGATAAGGTACTTGGATCGAGGTATTATCATTGAGAAGCTGTTAGGATTGGTTTGTATAGGTAAGGAGTACAGTTGGTAGTAAATATAGTCAGATTTGTCTATTAGTGGAATATCAATTTGGAATATAATTTTATATCCAGTTTGGATAGACTTGATTTTAAATAATTTTTCATACAAAGATAAGTCATTCTTGCTTACTAATCTAGATTGTGAAATGTATTTTTCTATTACAGGAAGCTCTTTAATAATGAATTTTGGTTTGATAATAGAAGTGTGAAAAGTATTTAATTTAGAGAACGTTATAGCATTTTCAGTTGTTAATATTATCGATTCTATGACATTAAATAGGTTAGCGATTTCAGTCAACAGTTCTAGAATATGTGCTCGCTGGAGAACAGGCATGATATTAGTAGCTAAATCTTTAGTAATGTTTTGAAGTGCCAACATTCTTTTGACAATTTTTTTTTGATTATGAGTTAAAGTATTTACTGTTTGGTTAAATTCATTTATTGCATTTATCATAACAGATGTTTGTTCGTCAAATAGCTCATGCATTCTATTTTGATCATCAGCTAATAATTGAAGGGCTTTGTTGATTCTTTCGCCATCATCAGCATCTAGATTGCCAGTGATTGATTTAAAAACTGTACCCAAAGGGTTGAGTAAACCTCTCTTAAATCTATACTTATCAGGGAAAATTCTGAGGAAAGTTTCATCTATGTTATCTACAGTATAATTAAGGGCGATTATAAAATTATGGTATTCAGATCTAAAATTATCACTTAAAGTATTGGCTATAAGATAATATTTATATTTAAGTTTACTGTAGTCAGTAAATAAAGGTTCCATATTATATACATGTATAAGGCGCCATACGTCATTTTGGCAATAGCTTCTACCTAACTTGCGAGGTAAAAACCCAGGGTTGTTCTTTAAATCTTCTAGTTGTGGCTGCCCTCCGCATGCCCACCTGAAAGGCGAAGATTTCTTAAATGAGTTACACATTGCTCGTCATTCTTGTGATTTATGAGTAAAGCTTTATTATGTTCTAAGAGGGATATTATAGTGTATGGGCCTGTATAGGGGTTTTTGTGCTTCTTGTGAAATCCAGGGGGTATCTTTTTATATACTGTTTGGCCCTCTTTAAATGGCTGATTAACTTCGACGTTAGTTCTGAGGAGCATTTTTTCTTTCGATTTTTCTATCCGATCTAATACGATATCATAAACTATTTTCATAAAATGTTTGTGTTTTTGGTTATATTCTTGAGTGAGTGTAACTTCGGGATCAAAGTTGAAGATTTCTGGGATGTATCCGAATATTAGCTCAAAAGGTGGTTTGAGAGTTTGAGAGTGAATGCTTGAATTGTAAGCTAGGATGCAGTAGGGTATCAAGTCAGGAGGTTTTAGATTTGGGTATTTTATTTTGAAAATTCTATAGTGTTCAATGAGTGTGCTGTGGAATCTCTCTACTGGGCTGTTAGAGTTAGGATTATGAAGTGTAGTTATGTGCAGTTCAATTTGATATGACTTTAGGAGCTCTTTGACAGTGTCATTTGAGAATTCTGTACCAGAGTCGGAAACGACGCCTCTTACTGTACCATATTGTGAAAAATATCTTATTAATACCCTGGAAATTTCGATAGCATTCTTGCTTTTAATGGGAAAGGCCTGACCGAATTTACTGCAAGGATCAAGAATTGTAAAGAATTGAGATGATTCGATTTGAAATGTATCTATGTGAATTAATTCTAGAGGTTTCGAAGGAGTTGGAGTGTGTTCTAAAGGTATTTTAATGGGATGTCTATTGTATTTTGCTTGCTTACATGTCGCACAGTCTAAAATGAATTCTAAAATTTTTTGTTTTAAACTAGGATAATAATATTTCTGTTTCATCCTTAAATAAGTTTCATCCGGACCCCTATGGTTAGTTTTACCTTGATGATATGCTATTATAAGATCCTTTAATTCATCCTCACTGTTAATTTCTTCCAAAACTTTATCACATCTATAAAATTGTGGCGCATGCGCATTATTAAAGTGTTGATTGATAGCCGAACTAACTAATTCATAATGTCTCTCATTAATAAATAGGCAATAGTATTTCTTTTGAGGCAAACAGTGCTGCTTTACAAATTCCGCTATCTTGTCTGGATCTTCTAAATTAAATTTAGCATGAATAAAATTTCTCTTGCCTTTTCTGACGTGTAGAATTTCGGGTTCCTCTGAGCAACTAAAGAATATTTGATTGGATTTATTATTGATAATTTCCTCTTCCAAAATAGGAATGCCTGGTGCGGCATATGATTCCTGGTTAGAATTAACTGTATCTAGTTCTTCGATTTCCTCATCAGCGTTCTCATTATCTCTCTGCCATTCTGTTTCATCTACATTATTAATTACTGATTGATTATCAACATCCAAAGGATTAATTTCTACACGTGATAAAGCGTCGGCGTTATTTGTTTTTCCTTTCTTGTATTCTATATCGTACTCATATTCTTCAAGCTTTAAACGCCATCTTACTAGCTTCGAATTGGGCTCCTTTAATGAAAATAGCCATTTCAGTGGTTTGTGATCAGTCATTATGGTAAATCTTTTGCCGTAAAGGTAGGGTCTAAAGTAATTTACAGCCCAGACTATTGCAAGTAGCTCTTTTTCGATTGTACTATACCTGCTTTCTGTCTCATTCAGAGTTCGGCTTGCATAAGCTACAGGCAGGTCTGAATTCGGTTCGCCTTGACTTAAGACAGCTCCAAGTGCGACGTTGGAGGCATCCGTAGTTAATATAAATTTCTTTGTAAAATCTGGTGGCTGTAATATTGGACTGTTCATTAAAATATGTTTACATGTTTCAAATGCCTCTTTATAATCTTCGTTGTTAATATCAATTTTTGAATTTTTCTTTAGACATTTTGTTAAAGGTTTTGTGACATTCGCAAAATTCTTAATAAATTTTCGGTAGTATCCTATTAAACCCAAAAACGATTTGATTTCTTTTTGTGTTTTAGGAATCGGAAATTTCTCTATGGCTTCGAGTTTCCGTGGGTTAGGTTTAATTCCTTCTGGGCTGACCACATGTCCCAGAAATTCAGCCTCCTTCTTTAAAAATTCGGTTTTGTCCAATTGTATCTTTAGCTGAAAGTTCCTGAACCTTTCAAAAACTTGTGTAAGCTTGTCTAGATGCTCCTGTAGAGACGTCGAGAACACAATTACGTCATCCATGTAGACAAGGCAAGTTTTCCCAATCAATCCGTGTAGAACATTATTCATTAGGCGCTGAAATGAGGCTGGAGCATTATTAAGGCCGAATGGCATCCTTAAATACTCATAATGACCTAGATCTGTTGAGAATGCCGTCTTTTCAATGTCGTCCGGATGTATCTCTATCTGATGAAAACCTGATGACAAATCAATTGTAGTGAAATAGTGAGATCTACCAATTTTATCCAATATTTCTTCTATTTTAGGTATGGGGTAGCAATCTGGTATGGTTTTATCGTTGAGCTTTCTGTAGTCTACAACGATTCTCCACTTTTGTTTCCCACTGGCATCTGCTTTCTTTGGGACGACCCAAATTGGTGAACACCACGGTGAATGTGAATGCCTAATAATGTTTTGCTGTAACATTTTATCCATCTGTTTTTGTACCTCTTCTTTATGCACCTGTGGGTAACGATATAATTTCGAATGGACAGGTATATCGTCGGTCGTCCTAATCCTATGTTTTACAACGTGTGTGGAAGTTAACTTTTCGTCCTCTTTATAAAATATATCTGAATAACGTTTGCATAAATATATTAACTGTTCACGTTCTTCTTGATTTAAGTGATCCATGCGTATTTCTTTTAAGGCCCAGTTATCATCGCAATTTTTCTTAACACTATTATTATATTTATGATTGTAATTGCTATATATTGCATTATTATTTAATTCAATGGTCTCTAAAGGTTTAGTAAATCTGACATTAATTTGTGTAGAAGTTGGGTTTATTATTTTAACACTGGCCTCACTATCTGACAATTTAACTAAACAGTCAGGTATAAATAAATTATTAATTAACACTTGGTTAACAAGTCCATATCCATTGGACTTATTGACAGGAACATTGATTTTAGTTTCCGTATTTGGCTCAAGAGTATATTCATAAGGAAAATGTATATCAGTTTCTAACCTACCTAAGTATAATTTCCTATTATTAAAATCTAGCCTAGCTTTACTGACAAGGAAAAAATCGGCTCCTATCAAACCCGTGTAGTTATCATTAAAATTAAATAAACAAAATTCGTGTGGACGATTAGTAATTGAATTCAGTAAAATATTTGCCCTGTATTTGTGCACGGAGAATCCATGAGCTGATTTAATGTGAAATGATTTTTGAAAGATTTTATTTTTATATTTTTCTTGAACAATATCTGGTTTCAAAAGACTTTTACTGCTTCCCGAATCTATGAGCAATTTTCCAGGCAGTTCGGGGATTTCAACATAAGGAAGTTGACATAAATTGAGATTGTTTATTTCTATTAAGGATTTTCGGTTGATGTGCCCGGTGTAGGAAAATTTTGATTTTCACGATCGTAAAGTTCGGAAGGTGTATCAATCTCATGAGTAAATAGTTCGTCAGAATTAAACCTTGTTCCGGGAACTGTGGATCTTTGCTGATTAGCAGGGAAGTTATTTCTTCTTGACTGTGTTGAAAAATTATTGGAATGTCTTGTAAACCTTGTGTTGCCACTCGAAGTATCCATGGGTTCAGGATATCTGTTTTGGAAATGTTCTCGTGGGTTTTCTGGTTTAAAAGAGGGCGGTCTAGAAAATTGTGCATTCTGATTATTTTGGCTTTGATATTGGGAAGTATTCCTAAATTGTGAAGTTTGATTATTTTGGCTTTGATATTGGGGATTATTTCTAAATGGTTTCTGAAATTGCATAACTAAAAGTTTTGGGGAGTAGAACGATTGTTGAAAGACCTGGTTTGTGGATTAGGGGTTTTATTATTTGGCGATGTATAATTGCCTGATTTAAGGAATGTCCTATCTCTATACTCGTAATTTTCTTCCAGAACTATAAACTTAAGAGCATCTTCAATAGATGCAGGTGCAGTGGATCTTACTACCATTCCTAGAGGGTTTCTAAGTCCCCCGAGGAACGCTTTTAATGTTTGTTGAGCGTAAATTGCTCTTTTCACTTCTAATATTTGTTGATTGTCTTCATTACAAATTAAATTAGAGACCAGAAGTTGTTCAATATATCTACACCTATTACTAAATGTTAAAGCATCCTCATTATGTTTCTGCTTGAGTGTTAAAAGTTCGCTCAAAAGACTAGTGTCGTCTCGTTGGTCCGTGAAGTTTTGCACTATAGCTTGTCTTAGGTCTTGCCAATTATTAATAATTTTTGTGCTAATTATAAGTCTAGCTTGACTGGTTAATTTTGACTGTATATAATTAACTAAAAAATGATTTAAATATAATCTTTCATCTTCAGCGTTATAAAATGTGTTCATAATGAGATCGCATGCCTTAAGAAAGTTACCAACATTTGCCGGTTCCCCATTAAACTCAGGTATCATCTTTAAATAGAATTCACTAAAGTTGTTTGCCATATTGTTAGCTTGGGCCATGTTTATGCTAAATTCTGTGGTATTAATTAAGTTACTATGAATTTGTTTTACACGACTAATACTATTACGAGTAAAATTATTCTGAACTTCCTGTTCAACAATATTAATATCTAAATTATTTTCTTCAGGAATGACTTCTAAGTTATTTTCAAAATTAAACTGATTAAGTCTGCTTATTAATTCATCAATATCCGACATATATTCACATACATAAGACAAAGGAACAGAGAAAATATAGGAGAGCAACTTACAGTAATAGTAGGAACCAGAGTAGAGAGATAATGTCTGTTCTGGAACGACCTTGACGCGGTGGTGGAGATATTTTCAAGGTCAAGGCCAGCGATATATTTTCCCACGGCCAGGTGTATTTTTAAGGTCAAGGCCAGCGATATATTTTCCCACGGCCAGGTGTATTTTTAAGGTCAAGGCCAGATGTATTTTCCCACGGCCAGAGGTATTTTTTAAGGTCAAGGCAAGATGTATTTTCCCACGGTCACGGCTAGAGGTATTTTTTAAGCTCAAGGCCAGATGTGTTTCTGCACGGTCGCGGCCAGCGATATTTTTTTTAAGGTCAAGGCCAACCACATTTTCATGGTCACAGACACATTCAAGTTTACAAATTTATCCTTGAAATTTGTATTATATATGTACAGGAGATATCTCAGGGAATTAATATTATTAGAATCCTCTATACAAGAGTTCGAGTTTATTTATAATAAAGTGTAAAGTAGTAGGAATACAATGTCTGATCACAATTTTTTGATTAACTGGGACAGTTTACGTGACACTTCAAATATTCGCCAGCGATATGTGTTAAATTATGAAGGGAGTGTTTTGCAAAATCGCCATATTCAAGCTGTGGCATTAATGGAGGCACACCTTAGGGCTGTCGATGTGTGTGAAGAAAAATGTCAAAAATTTTATTTTATTGGGGATCCTTGTATGGGTTCCATAGTTTGCGGAGATTGCCTGGTAGGAGCTAGGTATGCAATGTTTACTTTGCGTGACAAAAGTGTCGTCGTAAAATATCATGTGCATAGTAGGTATATATCGCATTGCACACATTGTAACAGGCGAATAAAATATAGATCTGCAGAACAGTGTAGGCAGCCGGCCGAAGTGACCTTTGTGTGTAGTTGTTTAAGAGTGGGTCCAGCTGTGAATATTGGAAACAGTGAGTAGTGTCAGTAGTTAAGAAGCCACAGTCAACGTAAGTGCAGTATAAACAATTTAATATGATGGGGAATGTGAACAGTAAATGTCAGTGTGAAAAAATAGATAGTGATGAGCTAGAAGAGAAGTTTAGAATAATTGTCTGTAAAATAAGAAACATAGCTGGTGATGAAAAATTTGAGTCTGAAGGAGATGACTGGACCAGTTCATATTTGTATGAATTGTGTAACATATATTTAAGTGGTAACTGTACAAAAGAGTTTTTTGTTCTATCATACAAAGCTTATGTGCAAAATGGAGAAATTGAACACATACTTACGCATTTTGTTCCATTTTAAATTTATAGAATAAAAGAAATGTAATTAGACATTGTATTCCTATACATCGCTTTAAATAAATAAATAAATAAAAAAACAATATATTTTAACTAGTTTTATTTTTTACTCATTTTATTTTTTACAATACAAAACTTAATTCATAACATGATTGTTAAATAAAAAGTATACATTAGTAAGGGCGCAAACGCAATGATTATTTAAATGATAAATGCAAGAAGGTGTAGATGCTTGAAGTGTGGGTTGTTCATCTAATTCCAAAACGAGTGCTGATGAATATTTTTTTACATAATCAGCTTTCTCCTTTCCTTTCACATAAACGACGTTGGTGTCGCTTGTAAGATGTTTGATTATTTCAGCAAAATTGTGTACTGGTGTAAAACCTGATTTCCAATCAATACAATGATGATGGTTTATTAACCATTTCGTCTGCACTTGTAAATTTTGAGGTAAATAATCCAGACTAAATGGTGCTTTAAAAACATAGTGACAGATCTTGGAACCATCAAACGATGCAAGTTCTTTTGGAAGAAATTTATTATT
This sequence comes from Tillus elongatus, assembly GCA_964006375.1. NCBI lineage: Eukaryota > Metazoa > Arthropoda > Insecta > Coleoptera > Cleridae > Tillus > Tillus elongatus. The sequence goes on along the minus strand of OZ023269.1, from coordinate 73,978,419 downwards.
TTCCAGTTTGAAACCTTGAATGTCAATTACGAGTACCATAGTTTACAATGATAAATTTGAAAAGCGTTTATACATTTTTTTCTTCATGTCGTAAAAGAAAATCACTTTTTTGAGTTCTTTTAGTTTTTTTAAATGAGCACTGAGTTGTTGTTTATACCTCAACGTCATCATCAAATTGAAATAGGCAAAGGAGTGCATCTAGCTTAAATAGTATAATTAAATTTGTCTTACGATTTTCGTCAGGGGATTGTAAGTAAATAGTTTATCATGCAAAATTAAACAGTATGCGGATGTGTTATGTGGTATGTTTGCATTTGTTTCGAATTCAAGTCTCACTACAACCGACCCTGATTGAATGCTATCCTTTTGTCGGGAGCAGTCAATATGAACTAAAGGCGCTAATTTTGCAAATTCAGTTGGTGTAAAGAGGGGTTGATTTTCCTTTTGATAATAAGATTGTTGAAATTTTGAAAACATTTCGTAAAGCGAGGCAAATTTATTTTCCAGAATATTTAAGTTGAGGTCCTGGTAAGGATACCTTTCAGTGTTTAGAAAAGCTCTAAAATTTCTTAGGTTACAATTATCAAATTTACTCATATCTTTTAAAATCTTTCCTTTTCTATCAGTTTGAAATCCTGTAAGAATATGGCGTGGTGATTCGAGTTTTGTAGTGGTCTTAACTGGCCAAGTATGTCTAGATGTTTCTGGAAGAGCTGGGTATTCTATTAACTCCCAGCTTCGAAAGGGTAATGGAATTTCCACCCCCTTTTGAATTTGTCTGGAAAGCTGTAACTGCTGTGCGAGAGAAACGGTAACATGGGGAACTTTCCAGGACACCTTCTCAATTGTAACTTTCGGCTCATCTACTGTAGGGGTGGGAGCTGCAGGATCATCAATGTAGATTACAGCATCTTTATCATCACTACTTCTAATAAGGATTAGTTCTTGTTTCATATTCATTATAATTTTACGATAATCTTCGAAAAATCCCAATAAGTGGGAACATGGAATACAAACATTAAAATTTCCATTCGCATCAACTTTGATACGATCATCTGTGCGTTTTTCGCTTTTAGGAAACCAACCCGCGTTTTGAAGTTTTATGCTTTCGTTAGAATTTAATGAAAAATAATTTTTCATTGTTGAAGTCCTACATTGCGTGTGGAATCTACTACTACACCGTTCAGTTCATAACGAATTTCTCTAAAAAGAAAAGCTATTGCGTTGTTAATAAAAAACAAATTGTTTGACACCGTACCATCTGTTTTGGTTAATTTACCTTCAATGTACAAAAAGCTGTCAGAAGGAAGTGTATATGCATCAAGTTCTTGAACAGTGATCCGTTGTTCATCGTTATAATCAAATTGTGAAGATGTACATGCCTGGTAGGTATGGTACTGGTAATCTACAATAGAATCATCTACAACTACTTTTTGTGCAACGTCAAGAATATTCATTTTACTTGAAAACCAAGTGATTGTAAGAATTGTCGGTTGGAAGGTGTTAATAGCTTAGGCCTTTTTAGAATACTGAATTTTTTCTGAAGGTTTCTGTTTTTATACTCTGGCAACCAAGAGGGTAGATATAAAGCATTATATCTCACAACCATTTATATATCTTTTTTTAAATGCACCTTTACTGTAACCGTTTCACCCCTAAAATTTACTAAATTTCCGTCTTGATCAAGCACCTTAATGGTTATATTAGTAATGGTCTTAACGGTAACTGGAAAGTAAATGATGTTTTGAGGCGTTTCCACTATTTTATATCCAGGAGGCACAGTGGGAAAAAACTGATGTATTGTATGAACCGGCTTACCATTATTATAGGAACCAGAAGATATGTTGCAGTCAATACATAAAGCATTTACTTTAATAATTTCAACTGGATTTTCTGATTCATGAACTAAATTCGCCTTTAAAAGCTTATTACTAAATCCTAAAAGTTTACCGATGGAATTGGCTTTTGAAAAATCAATATCTTTACTACATTTTAAAATAGTTTTTAATGTATTATTATTCGCTTCGAGTTCTAAAGTTTCTTTTTTCATGTTTTTCTGTAAATATTGATGTATATCTGAAATTTCATAAGAACCTGTTGGAATTGTAACATGTTCAGTGCCATAGAAAAATTTATTGTTGGTTTCATCAATATTAGGGATAACATTGAAAGTCTCGAAATTTGTTAGACCAATCACATATTGTGAATTGTCATCTAGAAATATTGGAGGATTAAAATCTGCGCTAAGCACAGATTCCTTTCCCGAAAATGTAAAAGCGTAAGACATGTTACACAACTGGCAATACAGCAGAGATTACTGTGTGTTATATAGAAATTTCAAACACAGGTGACCACACCTAAAAGAATGGGGACTTTGCTCCCTTTGATAATTATAAGTGATTGTGTTATTATAATCACCGCTAAAAAAATAATTAACTACATCGCTGGGGGGTCGTAAGTTTCCATAACTATCGAAATAATTTATATGTGCTTTTTTCTTTACATATGCGGTCCAATGAGTTCCGCTACCCTGTTTACTGTCAAGATTAATAATGCCAGACTCGTTGTTTTTAATTTTGATTGGTAGATTGTCTCTCATGTATACGCCCCGAAATTTTTTTATCTTTAACAAATTTGCAAACTTTAGTAAATCAATATTCGTCAAAGGTCGCGATGGTAGTTTTAACGGAAGTTTTTTTGGTACGGTTTTAAAAATAACCCAGAACCTTTAGATGATCTGGCGACTTTTTCAAGCTCCATATTATGACGTTTTGCTTCTTGTAATACCTTTGCAGCATTCTTGGCATCAACTACGGTTTTCGCTATACTGGCGCCGCCTCCGGCTAATGCACCTAACGCTCCCAAAGCAGGTAGCAAGAAAGGTAAAAAGCCACCAATTTTGGGAGCACGTATTATTCTACTTTTCTTACTACGTTTCGATTTTTTATGTTTTCCTTTAATGCCGAAAGGCATTTTGGAAAAAGATAAACCCCTTCCTTTTTTTAATAATTTACCTTTTCTACGAAGTGCCAGTGCCAACAAACGTTTTAACTTCATATTGTGTGATTAGGTTGAAAAATAATACAAGTATGATTGATTTATGAAACTATTGGGCTATATATACTCTTGAAGTTTGTTTTTTTGTCATCATATAAATACATTTAATTTACTTAATTCAAACCATTTGTCATAAATAAAATGAGGGTGACGCAACAAGCATTAAAGTTGCCGATTCAGGATCACGATGACATTTCTTTAGCAGAAAAGTTCAGCCGACACGGTACTTTATTGGGTAGTGAATGTAAAAGAGGTCTGTTGGTTGGAGCATCCGGTTGTGGAAAAACAAATGTAATGGTTACGCTCTTAGAACATCCGAATGGATTACGTTTTGAAAACATTTACATCTATTCCAAGTCACTTAACCAATCAAAATATAAATATCTCAAACACCTTTTGCAACCTATTACAGATATAGGATATTTTGAATATGAAAACGGTGATGACATAGTGCCCCCTGACCAGATAAAGTCAAATTCAATAATAATATTTGATGATATTGTTTGCTGCAATCAAAGCATTATGAGAGATTATTTTTGCTTCGGCCGCCATAACAATGCAGATTGTTTTTATCTATGTCAAACTTATTCCTCAATTCCAAAACAATTAATTAGAGATAATGCAAATTTGCTTGTAATATTTAAACAAGATAATACTAATCTGAAACATATTTATGATGATCATGTTAATGTTGATATGACATTTCAGAAATTTAAAGATATGTGTTGTTATTGTTGGAAAGGTAAATTCGGATTTTTGGTTATAAATAAAGAATTTCCATTCCAGGCTGGCAGATATAGAAAAGGATTTGATGCCTATATTTATCCGTAAGGATGAAAAAAAGTTTTAGTATTAATTAACTATTGACAACGCAAACATGGATCAAACAGTTGCAAGACAACTCATTAAAACAAGAAAAGCACTTAAACGAAAGTTGCAAAGTCTAAAATCTGATGTTGTAGAGTCTGCCATTCAGAGAGAGGAAGAATTAAAACCTATTACAGAACCCTTAAAAAAGATACTTTCAGATATTAAACTGGAAAAAAATGCATCCAAAGTAAAAGAAGAAGAATTTAACAAGTCAGAAAAAACATCCGCAAAATATGAGACAAAAATGAGACCGCGTCGCTTATTTCAAGAAGAGCCGTTAGGTGAAGAGGTATTTATCGCAGAACCTGAACAAGAACCGGAAACTCCCGCTGAAATTAGCACAGCAGAACTTCAAAGACTGCTCGGTGAACCTTCTTTTGAGATATATTTGGACCAATTTGCTCCACTACCTCGACAATACATAGAAGCAATGATACGGGATTCCGATGATGCCTTTGATCATACGCATGGGATTAGGCATGACCTACTTTCAGATAAATTTTATATTGGAGACTCTGAAATTAATTTTGATAAAGAAGATATTGTTGTAAAAGGTGTCAGATATAAAGGAACAACAGGATTGTATGAGTTATTATTTAAAAAGAATCCAGCACCATATAAAGTAGCAGAACATAAAGATTATCTTCATATTTTAGAAAGAACAAATGCTCTCCGACGAAATTATGATGAAAATAACCCCAAAATAGGTAATCCCTCAAAGAAATATACTTCTGTAATTAAACCTCCTGGACAGAGACCACGCTCGGGTTCATTTCCTAGCAGAGTGTATGATTTGCGATCGGGAAAGGGTTTTATGAAATGGAACAAAAATCCAGTAAACTATATACACTGGGATGACCCTAATGAATTAGTTGATAGACTAAGACTTCTAATTGCGGCTCAAAATGCTGGTAATAACGGCAATCACAATGAGATAGTCTCCTTGATTGAGGAATTACAGGAAGCTCGTATAATAGTATAAAATAATAATTAATTGTCATCGCTTTATCAGTCTCAATATGACTTTAGACAAATTTGGTAGAATAATAAACAGAAATCTCAATTCAAAACTACAACAAAAAATAATTTTACTATATAATGGATATAAATCAATCGATAAAAACATCCATAGATGGTATTTAAATAATGAATCCTATGCAATATTGTTTGACTACGCTGCGGAAATTGAAAAAATTTATTTAAATCCTTCAACTGAAGTCACTATATTTCTAAATAATACAAAAATATCTGCTAAAAAATTAGTTGGTGTGAAGATAAAATCAGGAGATACATTTTATTTTGAACATTCTCCAAACAGCAAAGCGATCGCTTGCGCCATAGAACTACACCTAAAATGTCCGCTATCAATGTAAAAGAAGTAGTGGTGAATGAACTTCACAAACCCGCTAGAAGAAATTATAGAAGGCGTCATGTAATAGTTAAGGGTTTAAATGATTTGTTTCAGGCAGATTTAGTAGAAATGCTTCCTTATTCTAAATTCAATAAGGGGTACAAATACATTTTAGTAGTAATTAATGTTTTTTCAAAGTTTGTCTGGGCTGAACCATTAAAAAGTAAAACATCAAAAGAAGTTGCCAAAGCTATGGCTAATATTCTAAAATCTCTGAAAACTCACCCCAAAAATGTACAGACAGATAATGGTATGGAGTTTTTTGGTCGCGAGTTCAAATCCCTGATGGATCAGTTTCAAATAAATCATTACGCCACTTATACAAATCTTAAGGCTAGTATATGTGAACGTGTAAACAGAACATTGAAGACTTTAATGTGGAAGCAATTCAGCATGCAGGGAAATTACAAATGGCTAGATCTCCTTAAAAACATTGTTTCATATTATAATAATAAGGTACACAGTACTACTGGTATGAGGCCGGCAGAAGTTAAGAAGAAACATGAAAAACATCTTTTAAAATATGCATTTAGTTATATGAAAACAGTTGATCCGAAGAAAAAAAAATTTCGTGTTGGGGATTTTGTTCGTATAAGTAAACATCGTGAACTTTTTGAAAAAGGTTATACACCGAACTGGTCCAATGAGATTTTTCAAATAGCTGAGGTGAGAGTGACAAATCCAACAATGTATTATCTTGAAGATGGAAAAAAGCAATCAATTAAAGGAGGATTCTACGAAGAAGAACTTCAGAAAGTAAAATATCCAGACATATATTTAATAGAAAGAATTATTAGGAGGAGGGGGGGGGAGGTATTTGTGAAATGGTTAGGACTAGATAAATCAAATAATTCTTGGATACCTAAGGATACTTTTGTATAATTTACGTTAAATATATACTTACCTTGTTTTATATTTTTTTGCAATGTAATTATTTACCTAAATAAAGAGGACTTTACAGGAAGTTTGTAGATTTTTCTTAAATAATAAAAACATTTTAGTTAGACATATGTTTATTATTATAATTTTTTAAACAATAATTTGACATAAAACATTTTAGTTTGACATATGTTTATTATAATTTTTACAACGCACAATAATTTTACAAAAAAACCACCTCCTGACAAAAAATTATTATTTTATAAAATACTAATTAGCACACAAAATTTAAAAAGCGTTCTTCATAAATCCGCAGTCTATGACTTTTATCAAGAATGTAGTTAATGGTTTCAGCAGTTTTGTTTATTCGATGATGAAATCGATCACGATCCCTTGCATATTGCTCCCATTCGCCAATTCTTGCTTGACGATGTGCAAAATTCCAAACTGTAATATATTTTACTTGATTGCGTGATTCATTAAAAGTAACGTGCATCTTCATATTCAGTGTTGATTGTAAAATGAAAAAGGGCTGTATCTGTTGAATACTTTCAAATTCGGATACTGATATACCAGCTCCATTACTGAACTGACATTTTCCGAATTGCCTGTCGTAGACACTTCATTTAAAATAAACTGACCAACATCAATGTTGGAATTGACACTGTCGATCAAGGTATCGAAATACTTGGAAAATTCTTGTTTCTTGAGCATATCTACTTTATAGTTGATTAGGGATGCCAGTTCAAATAATTTGCTAACAGTTTCCATAGCTAAATAGACCCCATTACCATATTTATCTTCCACTTTTATGATTTTTATATCTCTAAACCATTCAAAATGTATTGTAAATGAAGACTTTAGTGGTTGAAAAGTTTCACCACTCGTTGTATAAAAATAGTTAGTTACTATGCCTTGATGCTTCAGGAACTCATTCCATTCAGACTCATTTAAAAACACACTATCACCTTTCAAACCTTTAATTATCACCAAAGGTTGAAAGTTAAATTCGTAAGCTAGTGCACAGCATACATATTTTGATTTGGATGGGTTGAGATGATATTGTTTCTCATTAATTGTCACAAAATTATTTTTCTTAGCTGATTTTTCAGAAATTTCTTGGTTAGCTGGCTGGCAATTGTTGTAGTTATTCATTGTTTATTAAAAGTTTAAGAACTACCTATAATAAACATGTTCTTCAACTTATAGTAGTTCCCCTTCCAAAAGTATTGAATGGAGGGGGATATCCTTGAGTTGCTGCAGATTTATGAGAACAATTTAAGAATAACTCTAACATACAATCTTGAAGTATTTAGTGACAATCATAATTAAACATGATAAAAAAATATTAGGAATAAATTATTTATTCTGACATTTTGTTTCTTTTCAAACAATACATTAAATTTAGATAGAATAACTCTAACATAGGATCTTGAAGTATTTAGTGACAATCATAATTAAACATGATAAAAAAATATTAGGAATAAATTATTTATTCTGACATTTTGTTTCTTTTCAAACAATACATTAAATTTAGATATAATGCAAGTAATATAATGATACACAAAAAAAATGTAAAAAACCTTTAATGAGACCATTCACACAAACAACTTAAAGTTTCAATATAATCTTTAAATTTTGTTGAAGGCCATTTGGCCATACATGGTCCTTCTTCCCACCCTAAATTATCACCACCTTTCAACCCCTTCTCAATATTTTTTGTTAACCATGCATGAACTTGTTTATGTTCATCATTATTATTTGGCTCAAAGTGAAATTTAATATTAAATTGTTTAACAACATCCATTATACATTTTAAAAGTTTAACATCTGCAAAATGGGCAACATTGCAAATAGTTTCATCGATTAATGAATCAATTTTCCTATATTTTGAGGAAATATTTGTTGCTTGATATTTTTCATCAAAATTTTTCAAATCTCCACATGTTAATAAAGTAAACAAATAGTATTTTTCACAAATCGGTGAAGTGATGTGATTCTCACCAAGTAAATCGTCCAATTCCAAAATACTTAAAAACTCATGGCCACCATGCTTCACTACTTCAATCACATCATCTATAAACTTATCCAACTTTAATTTTTTTTCCACCAATAATGAAATTAAATTATTGCTGCAAACTTCGCTATCAACTATATAACGAAAAGCTGCATCTGGAACGGCTATTTTATTTAAAATAGCTACAGCAACTGGTAAATTTTCTTCACAAGCATTTCTAGTAATTATATATCGCAAAGTACGCTTACAAATTGTTTGTGTTTCACCACATAAGCGAGAGAAAAGTTCCGAATATAAGTATTGACTCATGTTTAGAGTTAAAGTAACTGACAAGCTAACATTAAATGCTACTTATATATTTTACCCCCCTTCCATAAAATCTATTGCTAAATGTCGCTTTCAGCAACCTCTTTCATTACTTGAATAAGACGATCTAATCTTTCGTCAGCTGATAGACTTGCTAATGGTATATCTATATGCCCCCAAGCCAAAGTGGCACTTGATGAAGGGATGAGGTATCGTTTATCATCTTTATTAGATAATGCAACCTTACGTATAAGGTTGGTAAAAATCTGATGAGATTCTGATTTAAAGATATACATTAGACAATGTATGCTTGAACATTCTCCATCCACAATTGCTTTATAATGTTTAAGTTCTAACTGCTTTTTAATGCTGGACTTATTTATTCCTTTTGCCTTCTTTGAAATTGTCTCTGGAGTGTTAATGCAATATGCTTTTGCAGAAGTACCATAATAGGATTCTAATACTTTCCCACCATATTCATCCTTCATTTTTCCTATAGTCGATAAGTTTTTTGGAATATTGTGTATATTATTTAGGCTATAATTAGAAGTATCATATTTATCAAGGTGCTGTTTCATATCTTCATAAAAATTTTCAGTTTCAACATAAACTATTAAAGAATCCGTATCAGTATATAAAAGAGATATATTATCACCATATAATGGTTTTAAAAATCCATAAAAAAAATCATAGAGTATAGTTTTTGATATATCTAGTATTGAAAATCCAACATAAATAGGTTTGTTATATTCAATATATGTTTTTTGCATTTGAATAGCTACTAAATTGTCACAAAATATTCTTGATTCTTTAAAATGGGGTCTGCTTATATAATTTCCGGCACCATTTCTTTTAACATTTTTTTCAAACTGTGTTGCAAGCTTTATATTTACACGGTTTTCAACATTTTCCATTGTTTTTCCAAATATACAATTTATTTTCAATTTAAAACTACGACGCTCAAAGTCATTCTTGGCAGAATTTCGCAACTTTGTATTCAACTCTATGTATGGTTTAAGCCATGCCGATTGAGAAAATTGTATACCTCTGTGAATTTTTATTAATTTAAGACCATACTTTAGACATTGTTTTAAATTTCTATAATGTAAAATATACTTTTCTTTATTTTGCAAATTTGGAATTAGTTTTCGACTTTTGCTACCATGTGGTTTATAATTTTCCGGACAAAATGGTAGGTCATTATGACAGTCATGTAAATATGTAGGATATTCAAGATCAACTTCCAAAACATAACCCGTCTCAGCATCGTCTGGAATATTTGAAACATTATTATGTAAAGATTCAATTTCCTCTTGCGAGAGCCAATGAAAATTCCCCGTGGGAAGTTTCTGGCTCATCACGAAGCCATACATGGATGTAATATCTAAGTTCATTATGAATGAGTTTTGCCTTGAGGGATCATAATTTGGAAGAAATTTATTGTTGGCGATAGCTTTTCGTCGAATGCAAGTACTCACACCACCTCGAATTCCCTTTTTAAAAAAATGCAGCATATCAATATCAGTTAATAGCTCTAATTCAACTTTTGTGTATCGTAACATTGCATCCCAACTTAAGCCTGGAGCTGTGTAGTAGTGGGCCGGGTCAAGTTTGTAAGTTTTGAGACATAAGTCCCTATAGTTTTCAAAAACATCGGCAAGCAATAGAACATCAGATATTAAGTAGAAGTCAAAGTAGTCTCCTAAAGTTTTACAATCTAAAACATGCCATGCATTGCAAGCCCTATCATAATCTTCTTGAGATGCTTCTTCATTTCGAAGTTCGTCAAAAAACTTATCTTTACTTGGTAAAAATGTTTCATGAAATTTTAAAAATTCGGTTACATATGTGTAAGGAAAAACTCCTTTCCGCCTCATAATAGAGAACTTTTGATCACCAGAAAAGAATTTACGTACTTCACGACATTGTGGCGAATCTAAGTTTGAAGCCAATTCATCTAATGAAGCGGATAAAAATTGATACGAGTCTAAAAATTTCATTTGTAGAAAAATCGTTTTTGTTGTGCCATCAGCACTAATATATTTATCAACTGGAAGTTTTTTCGCAAAGGAAATGTATTTTTCAAATGTTTGAGGAATTACAGTCACTTCTTCTTGATTGAGCGCAAGTTGCTTCACAAAAAGATGTGCATCATAATTTTTCAAGTTATGAAAAAAAATTGGTATTTGCAAAGGGGTTTTAAAATTAAGGTTGCAGGCGTTGTGTGCCGCACCTCTAAAATTTCCCGTTAAATGACAGTGATCCCTTACTTTCACATCTGAATCTGTAAATGGCATTTCACAAATAAAGCAAAGGGTGGCGTCATTGAATTTTTTTTGTTCTTGACATGTTAAAGGTTTCATTTTAATTATCGGTTTTAAATACTTATAATAAATATCTCTCAAATCACTTTCTAATCGTGAAACAAAAACCTCCGGGGCATCATTATTTCGGTATAAAACTAATTTTGAAAGTTCATCATTAAATGAACATTTTATGTAATAGGCGAAAGAACAAGGTATATGCTTATATTTTTTAATAGTAAAAGTTTCTTTGTTATTGTTATCGGTATTATCTTCTATAGGTTCTAAAATGCATTCAAAGTCTGCATAAACAGAAAAAGGTAATCTCAGCTGCTTTTGGAAATTTTCAAATTTTAAAACGTTATCTAAAACCGTATGACCTAACTTATCAATCCTTGTATTTAACTGTGGAATTTTTGCAGTCACATAATTGCAATCATTTTGGGCATGTCGAAGTAACTTTTGCTCACAATCAAAATATTGTAAACAGCCATCGCAAAAATGCTTCGATCGTGTGTTTTTTGATATCTGGGAAGAAATGAGCCTAGAAAAATTATTTATAAGACAATAGTGATAATTTCCCTCACAATCATCAAGTAACAATAGGTTTATGTGGGTGGATTGCTTTTTCTGTGTGTAATGTAGAGGGCCCGTAACTTGATATTTATAGACATTATTTTTAAAAAATTTCTCTAAGCCGTAAACGTTAATAGAAATATTATTCTTTTTTTCAAATTCAGGTATTGATTTTAATGCGACAGGAAATGATAAATTAGTAAAATCGATACAGGTATCGTTAAAATTTGGATAGGAGCTTGGTGAAGAAACTGAGCCAGTTGGTTTGTAAATAGCAGCTATTACTGACCAAGCAAAACAATATACATCATTATTTTTAATATTAATTATAGCTTTTTTTAATGTGATTGCACGTGGTAATGGCAAATATGAAGCAGCTCTTAAAGGATTATACTTATTAATATTTATTTCCAAATATAAAAATTTTTCCAGTGCCCAGCCTGAATCTCTCTCTGTGAAGTCTGAAGCACGTTGGTCTATTCTAATTACAAAATCATTAAACAAATTTTCTAAATCAGATGAAGATGTTACTACTTTATTAGATGTGTTATGAGATTTAACTTCCCTTATATTACGAGAGGGTAAAATATATAATCCGAATAATTCAAAATTACATTTAAATGCTGTTAGTTTATAAAGTTCATTTTTCAGCATATCAATAGACTTATCTTTAACACTATTCATATAATCAATTATATTTAGTCCTACATAGTCAGAAGTAATTTGATAACTCACTATTCTCCCTTTAAATGTGCTCCTACACACACGAACACCATCTGCTAAAGGTTTCCAAAATTGAGCTTTATGCTTGGTGCTCCTGATATGTCCAGCATACATATTGGCAGGAACTTCACAGTCGCAGGCACTGCAGCGTATAGTTGCAACTCGTTGATTTGTTGCCGATGGTTCGGGTCTAGCAATATCTGTTGCCATGTCGATAGCTGTACGACGACGCTTTGCTGGCACTGTCGGTGAAACTGCGACATTGCTAATTCCACTTGGTCCAGCAATGCTTGAAATTGGCGCCGTGTCGATACCTGTGTGATGACGCTTTCTTGTCACAGTTGATTGATTTGCTATCGACTGTCCAGCGTTAGAACTATCTGTCAGTGATACTGCAACATTCCTGATTCCACTTGGTCCAGCAATGCTTGAAATTGTCGCCGTGTCGACGGCGTTGTCAGGGAGTTTTGTTAGTGGTTGGACGCAATGAACAGTGCTCCTGTGTCGCTTAAGACTATCTTTTCTTGTGAAGATTTTCTGACACGTCGTACATGTGAGACTCATGTTGATAAACTGATTCCGAAGTCAACAAAATTGCTCACTAAATACTTGTGATTATATCTTTGAGTTATCCGGCGGCACCACGTGGGATTGTTTAATCATCGCTCGCCATCTTGTTTTCTACAATAGAAACAATCTTTATTAGAAACAAAAAAAATGTCCCTTTATTAAAAATTTTGAAGAAAATGTAAAAAGAATGCGCTTTCTTCCTATTTCCTAAGCTATTTTTTCAAATGTTTAAAATCCTTGATGAAGAGCAAGTTGTTTTACAAAAAAACATGTGCATTATATTTTTTTTTTTCAAGTTATGGGAAAATGGTATTTGCAAAGGGGTTTTAAACTTAAGGTTGTAGGTGCCGTGTCGCACCTCTAAAGTTTCCCATTAACTGACAGTGATCCCTTACTTTTATATCTATAAATGACATTTCACAAATAGCGCAAATGATTGCTTCACAAAAAATATTTGTGGTTTTATTTTAGTTATCGGTTTTAAATACTTGTAATAAATACCTCTTTAATCGCATTCTAATCGTGAAATAAAATAAAAAATCTCTGAAGCATCATTATTTTTACCTGTGGCTAATAGATTCGTCTGAAGCCATACCAAAGCTGTTTTGTCACACACACACACACACACACACATCATTATTTCTGTATAAAACTATTTTTTTTGCTTCATCTATCCCCCCCCCCCTCGTGCCCCTTCCCACACATTTTTTTGAACTATCATGACTTTAGGTGTTCCTGAAAAAACCGGTTTCTTGGTTAACCTTATAAATTAAATTTGAAGCATTTAATGAAAATTCGCTACCATAATGCACTTACTGCGTCCCGAATTTATTTTCTTACAAACATGCATTATATTTCGAAGGAAAATGCAAAAATACAATTACATAAGGCATCTCCTATTATAAAAGAAAATTTGTATCATTTATGATGATTGTAGAAATAATTTTTTTAAATGTAGCTCAAATATTCCTACAATTAGTGTATACAATTTTGTTTCCTTATAAATTAATAGCAAATTGAGCTATTTAAATTTGAAACATTTCATGAAAATTCGCTACCATAACATGCATAATATTTTGAAGGAAAATGCAAAAAAAAAAACATAAGGCATGTTCTATTATAAAAGAATTTTTTTTCACTTATGGGCCAGCCTGTGATTGTAGAAATATTTTTTAAGATGTAGCTCAAGACACCCTATAATTAATGTATACAATTTTTTTTTTATATCTTATATAATAATGGATATATTAAACTTTATTGATTTTTGTATGAAAATTTGACAAAAATTATATATCATTGGATGATAAACTTTATAGGTAAGAATACTGCCAAATCATCAGAGAGAGGGTCTATTTCAAATGAATTTTCTGGAAATATTTTTGTAAAAAATGATTCCCTCGTAACCTATATAGTAGAAACAATGTGCTATGTTTCATCAAAATAACTTTAGTTTTTGAAAATGTATAAAAAAAAAATCCGAAAGTAAACATAAAGTGTTTCCGAAAAAAAAATGGTTTATTGATTAACCTTATAAATTAATAGCAAATGGATCTATTTAAATTTGAAGCATTTAATGAAAATTCGCTACCATAATGCACTTACTGCATCCCGAATTTATTTTCTTACAACATGCATAATATTTTGAAGGAAAATGCAAAAAAAATACAAAAAACATAAGGCATCTTTTTTTATAACAAGAAAATTTGCATCATTTATGGGGGCCTGTGATTGAAGAAATATTTTTTTTAAGATGTAGCTCAAATATTCCTGCATCTAATGTATGCAGTTTTTTTTCATATCTTATATAATAATGGATATATTAAACTTTATTGATTTTTGTATGAAAATTCGACACAAATTATATATCATTAAATGATAAACTTTATAGGTAAGACTACTGCCAAATCATTAGAGAGAGGGTCTATTTCAAATGAATTTTCTGGAAATATTTTTGTAAAAATGATTCCCTCGTATCCCACCTCGATATATATATATATATATATATATATATATATATATATATATATATATATATATATATATATATATATATATATATATAGGTATATTTAAATTATAATGTAGCCAGAAAAAAATAATTTAAAACGATAATAAAAAAAAGCAGCAAGTGTGTAACGGTAGTGAATTTTCATTAAATTGCTTTAATACTAAATATGTATTTTTAAGAAAGCAGGCATTAAATTTGGTTACCAGTATAACCTATATAGTAGAAACAGTGTGCTATCTTTCATCAAAATAACTTTATTGTTTGAAAATGTACAAAAAAAATCCGAATGTAAACTTAGTGTTCCCGAAAAAAAACAATGGTTTATTGATTAACCTTATAAATTAGTAGCAAATTGAGATATTTAAATTTGAAGCATTTAATGAAAATTGGTTACTATAACGCACTTACTGCGTCCCGAATTTATATTCTTGCAAACATGCGTTTTTGAAAACAATGTGCTATGTTTCGTCAAAATAACTTTATTGTTTGAAAATGTACAAAAAATCTGAAAGTAAACATAAAGTGTTTCCGAAAAAATGGTTTATTGATTAACCTTATAAATTAATAGCAAATGGACCTATTTAAATTTGAAGCATTTAATGAAAATTCGCTACCATAATGCACTTACTGCATCCTGAATTTATTTTCTTACAACATGCATAATATTTTGAAGGAATATGTAAAAAAAATACAAAAAACATAAGGCATCTTTTTTTATAACAAGAAAATTGGTATCATTTATGATGATTGTAGAAATATTTTTTTTAAGATGTAGCTCAAGACACCCTATAATTAATATATACAATTTTTTTTCATATCTTGCATAATAATAGATATATTAAACTTTATTGATTTTTTTACGAAAATTCGACAACGCATTGGAGAAATGGTCTATAAATTCACTAGAAATTAAAAAATACACACTTTTTTTCTCGAATGATAATTAAGAGAACTTAAAATAAGACTTACCGTAATATATAGATATGCCCACTTAAAACAATTTCACTATGGAAGCACTGGTCGTTGCTCACTCAAAACTATACTGCCACACAAGGTTCTTTCGTGAAGTGGGTAAATATTTCCAAGGTTATCTGACCGGTAATAATTGCTCAACCAGTCAACGCGGCTTCTTATATACAAGTTTGGAGCTATACATAAATGATGGTAATTTAAAAACTCGCCTGCATTTATAATGATGCAGTTTATTGGATTCTTATATCAGACCTTAAAAACTCGCTTTATTATAGGTATAATCTGCCACTTAAAATCCGCCATATTAGGCAGGTCTACACGATCCAAGGTGAATAATTAGTCATTTAATTCTTATATGGGTATTCGTCCAAATTAAGGTTTTTTTTCTTCATATCCATTTATGGAGGTGATTATGGGGCTCTTTATATGGTATTGAGGCAGATGCATGTAATATCTAGATTCTACAGAGATAGCCTGAAGCATTTAAATTTAAGTATCCTGAAGATAGATATGTATGAATTTTATATTATAATTTAGCACTTTCTTCAATATATATATATATATATATATATATATATATATATATATATATATATATATATATATATATATATATATATATATATATATATATATACATATATATATATATATATATTTAAGTGGTAACTGTACAAAAGAGTTTTTTGTTCTATCATACAAAGCTTATGTGCAAAATGGAGAAATTGAACACATACTTACGCATTTTGTTCCATTTTAAATTTATAGAATAAAAGAAATGTAATTAGACATTGTATTCCTATACATCGCTTTAAATAAATAAATAAAAAAACAATATATTTTAACTAGTTTTATTTTTTTACTCATTTTATTTTTTACAATACAAAACTTAATTCATAACATGATTGTTAAATAAAAAGTATACATTAGTAAGGGCGCAAACGCAATGATTATTTAAATGATAAATGCAAGAAGGTGTAGATGCTTGAAGTGTGGGTTGTTCATCTAATTCCAAAACGAGTGCTGATGAATATTTTTTTACATAATCAGCTTTCCGCTTTCCTTTCACATAAACGACGTTGGTGTCGCTTGTAAGATGTTTGATTATTTCAGCAAAATTGTGTACTGGTGTAAAACCTGATTTCCAATCAATACAATGATGATGGTTTATTAACCATTTCGTCTGCACTTGTAAATTTTGAGGTAAATAATCCAGACTAAATGGTGCTTTAAAAACATAATGACATATCTTGGAACCATCAAACGATGCAAGTTCTTTTGGAAGAAATTTATTATTTTCCAGTTTGAAACCTTGAATGTCAATTACGAGTACCATAGTTTACAATGATAAATTTGAAAAGCGTATAATATTAATTCCCTGAGATATCTCCTGTACATATATAATACAAATTTCAAGGATAAATTTGTAAACTTGAATGTGTCTGTGACCATGAAAATGTGGTTGGCCTTGACCTTAAAAAAAATATCGCTGGCCGCGACCGTGCAGAAACACATCTGGCCTTGAGCTTAAAAAATACCTCTAGCCGTGACCGTGGGAAAATACATCTTGCCTTGACCTTAAAAAATACCTCTGGCCGTGGGAAAATACATCTGGCCTTGACCTTAAAAAAATACCTCTGGCCGTGGGAAAATATATCGCTGGCCTTGACCTTAAAAATACACCTGGCCGTGGGAAAATATATCGCTGGCCTTGACCTTGAAAATATCTCCACCACCGCGTCAAGGTCGTTCCAGAACAGACATTATCTCTCTACTAACCAGATGACCATTTGTTCTTCTTAAAAAACCAAGGAACCAATATTCTTTTGATGCCTTAGGTTGCTGGGAGATCCGTCACCGACTGCGCCAATTAACAACACTTGTACTTAGGTTGCTTTTTAAAAAAAAATTAACTACTTAAACTATTTAACAACAAACTAGCATAGTTACTGCCTAAATTAATACTGAACAAATATTACACAAAACAGTGGCTTTATATAATAATCGGATAAGTGTTCGTTGCAGGTTCTCACGAGAACATGCAGATCTAGCTTCCTCTGATTTCGCACTGCTGGCACTATCTGCAACGGTCGGCATAATTCGTAGAATCTGCTTATGGGAACTGCTGCATGCAAATGTCACTTGATACCATCTACGTGACATATCGTGAGAAGCCATGTGTTAACTCGCGTATTATGAAAGATCGACGATAGGTTTAGATGCTGCAAAGTTGCAACATTTCGTGCCCTTTAATATCTCGCAGAGAAAGCCAAGTTTTGCAACTGTCGTTAAAATAATTGTCAAAAAACTGAAAAAATGCAATTTTCAATTTTCGCCTCTCATTTATTTAAACTTGTATAAAGAAACGAAAAACCCATTCTCAAGTCATTTCAATATATATATATATATATATATATATATATATATATATATATATATATATATATATATATATATATATATATATATATATATATATATATATATATATATATATATATATATATAGGGTGTATATAGAGTAGAAATACTTGTTAGTGTTTAAAGTTTACGCCAGTAGATCAGCTAAACGTACAGGGATTAAATTGGTCGAGTTCACTAGGCGCCAACAGTTGAATAGGTGTGTAAACGTATGCGTTCATCAGCCCCGCTGAGCTTTTGTTGGAACTTAACTGTTGTCAATTTGTCAAAACGGAATGACAGACACAAGTTACACAATAGTGCTTGGAGTCAACCGTACGTTCATCAGTCTCTAACTGCTGAAATGTCTCGATAGTCAGCAGATGGGCAATTAACTCAGATCTTGGCGCCTGGTAAACTCTATGTTTAGAAAATTTATATAAGTTCAAACCTGTAAGAATAAAGAAAGTAGAAAAATTCACTATACAAATAAGCGCAAATACTTTGTTACGGTGATGTCACATATTTAGATAACACATGAAGAGTTTTAAAATCAAGATAGGTACCGAGACGAAATAAAACGTCACTAAACAAAAACTTAACAAAAATGTAGGTTCTATTCATCATGAGCACCATTTTAGATAAAATATGTTCTAATAGGCCTTTCGATTTATGTAATTTTGATTACAAAATTCCATTCTTTGCAATATAGATAAAGATTAGAGCACGTCACTAGCTATGTTTTGATTTAAATACAACTTAAGCGAATAATAAATAAACTTATTTCTCTACAAAATAATTAAATAATTCTGTAGATATGTGACAGTGTTAAATAAATTTTAAGATAACTAACCTGTTGCATATCAGCTCTTTTTGTAAAACTTTGGCCCTTTTTAGCTGGTCGAAAAGCATCACAAACACTGTTTAGTCACCCACTAACACTAATAAAGTCGTAAAGAATAATTTGCACTTGTATATTTAAATTCCCAAACAACACACTACTCTATACGTAGAAGATACAGAGTATCCCAGGACGAACTCCCGCGATCTATTTCTCGGAAAATAGCCTCTGGAAAATTTTGAAAATTAAGCAGTTTACTGAAGTCGATGGGGGCAACTCGGCTAAAGTATTCTTAAGATTGTGGCACTTCCGATTATGCACGGTGTTGATGTTAACTTGCTTATTTTAAATAGGATAATCTATATATTGTTACATTTTTAACTTCTCCGTGAAATTTTAGACACATTCTATGTACTATGTGAAAACTGGAACCTGTGATGAGCACTAATAAGTACACTTGGAGAACACCCAAATCACCACAACACATATTTCAGAGACCTTACGATCGTTTCGTAGACAAAGTCTACATCTTCAGAGGAAGAAAAATTCTAACATAAAAAAACTAGAACCCGTATATTTATATCGCGTCAAAGTAAACGAGCTAGTCCGAAGTAAAGTTGTCGTCTAACAACGATCATTTGTTTATTGCGACAGTGAAACAGGTCGGAGACCTGCTTTAATCTTTTGGTCGACAAATTTATGACCCTTATCTAATATAGGTATTACAAGGACCGGAGTTCTTTAAAGAAACAGCACGTTTCTTTTCGATCTAGAATTTACTATGTGGATATTAGTTCATGCCGACAAAGACATCTGGTGCGATAACAAACCGTAAACTCAACTCATCTCTTTTAAAAATAGAAAACTAAAACCCAGATGTCTGTCTCACCGTGTTAACTTTAACAAAGGAAAATAGTTCAACTAAAATACTACATACAAACTATATTTATATTGATTTTAATTCTACGTGAAAATATTTATCTTGACTACATATATACAACAACCGAAACCGGTATTTAAATCAAGAAAAACATACTAATTAGTATATGTATAAACCGGTCGAGTTATTGGCAATAATTTATTGTTCTACCAGACAAATTAGGAGTATTTAAGCGGTCAAATGCAAAGAGAGAACAAAGAGCTAGAAATTACAGGTGCCGCACGATTTAATGAAGTTTTGTTCTTAATAGACCTTAATATAAAAATACTTTCTAATGAATCAAGCATAGTTTGATGTCTGACATTTTTGACAAGTTTCAAATTTTCTTTGTCAATGTGGTGGTTATTATCCCATATATGTTGTGCCACACATGATTTGTCCACCGTACCATATCGTAACTGTGAGAGATGTTCACGAAATCTGGTGGCTATGTTTCTTCTAGTTTGGCCCACGTATTTAAGATCACAATCTTTGCAACTAATCTCATAAATTCCAGACATTTCCGTGACTTGGTCTTTGTCTTTCGTATTACCCAACAAATTTTTTAAATTACTTTTCGTCGAAAACGTCAAATGTAAATCGGCTTTCTTAAAAATACATTCCAAACCCTTTGTGATTCGTGGTTCATAAGGTAAGCACACAAATTTTTTCTCGATTTTATCATTCTTAAATGTCGTACATTCAGATATCAACTTCTTTGTTCTGTGTTTGTTAACTAATTTGTCTATTAAACCATCCGAGTAACCGTTATATCTCGCCACATTTTTTATGTATTTTAATTCTGTATTAAATCTATTTTTACTCAACGGAAATTGGATCAATCTATTTACTAAGAAATTTAAACTAGCCGTTTTTTGTGCAAACGCATGATGTGAGTCATTAGGAATATAACTAATAGTAGCCGTTTCCTTCCTATAGACATCAAATTCAAGCGAGCATTTATTTTTGATAACTAGTACATCTAGGAACGAAAGTTTATTGTTGTTTTCTATTTCGTGGGTAAATTTTATTGAATCAAATTGACTATTTAGTTTTTCAGTAAATTCTTCTACCTTACATGTATTTGTGTCAAACACTGCAAAAATATCATCGACATAACGAAACCAAACTCTAGGGAAATATCCACTTTTATTTTTTAAATCCGTCTCAAATCTGCTCATAAACAAATCTGCAATAAAAGGCGATAATGGATTGCCCATAGCTGTGCCTTCAGTTTGTTCAAAGAACTCATTGTTAAATTGGAAAATATTTTGTTTTATACAAAGGCTAGTTAGAGTTAAATATTCTTTGCAGACGTCTTGACTTATATTGTTCAATTTTAATAATTCTTCCAAATACTCCAACGTTTGTTTTGTGGGTACACTAGGAAATAATGACGTCACGTCGAATGAAATCAAAATCTCTCCTTCCAATAATTTAACATTTTTAATTTTATCAATAAAATCAAGAGAATTTAGCACCGAACTACTTTTCTGTTTAATAGGTAGTCTTTTAAACTCGTTTGACAACCACTTTGCCAAATTATATGTTGGAGAATCTATAGCCGAAATGATAGGCCTCATTAATTTTCCCGGTTTATGGATTTTCGGGAGACAATATTTTTTGGGGACTTTAGGATTAGAAACTTGTAAACGTCTTCTTAAATCCTTTGTTATGAGATTTGGACATTTTTTATAAACTGTTTTTAACTTCGTTAATCATTCTTGGTAACGGATTTTTAACTAATTTTCTATACGGCCCTGACTCTATTGCTTTACTCACTCGCTCTTTATAATCACTTTTGTCCATTATCACAACTTTATTGCCTTTATCCGCCTTAATATAAAAACAATCCTTTTCTCGCAATTGTTTAACTATTTTCATTTGATTATAATTTTTGTTTTTTGTAGGATTGTTTTCTTTTAGATTTTTAGAGATTTTCTTTTTACATGCTTCACGAATAAAGTTTTTTGAAGAATCCGGTAATTTTTTAATTCCCGTTTCTATACTGGCAACGACATCTAAAAGTGCTTCTTTTTGTGACTGTAATCCGAATTTTAACCCTCTGTTTAAGAGGTCCATCTCTTTTTTGTTAAACGACTGCGAAGAAAGATTTTCTACAAGGTCAATTTTCCGAGGAACTGACTTTTCAATTTTAATCTGATCGTTTACAAGTTTTTTTAGTTTTTTATTCTGGATATTGATTTTCTTAATTAACTTAGCGTTTATGACTACAAACATGTTCCTCTGAAAATTGCACCATTCATCATACTCTACGTTACCTAAATTAAATGTTAACTTTTTAAACAGACTATAAGCTTGTATTTCTAATTCACTACGTTTCGAGTAAAGATATTGCCTTTCTAAATCTAACCATTTTTGTTTAGCACACTTTAAAACTTTTTGACCAACTTTTGTGTTGTTAGAAATTTTAACATTGAAATGAATGAAATCAGGAAAAACCGACTTCTGTTTACAAGATTTTAAAAAAGCAATATCAGCACCTAAAAATCTAATCTTAGTACTTAGCTTTCTATATAGATTCAGTTCCGTTGACCTGGGAGCCATAATTCACTATGTGAAAACTGGAACCTGTGATGAGCACTAATAAGTACACTTGGAGAACACCCAAATCACCACAACACATATTTCAGAGACCTTACGATCGTTTCGTAGACAAAGTCTACATCTTCAGAGGAAGAAAAATTCTAACATAAAAAAACTAGAACCCGTATATTTATATCGCGTCAAAGTAAACGAGCTAGTCCGAAGTAAAGTTGTCGTCTAACAACGATCATTTGTTTATTGCGACAGTGAAACAGGTCGGAGACCTGCTTTAATCTTTTGGTCGACAAATTTATGACCCTTATCTAATATAGGTATTACAAGGACCGGAGTTCTTTAAAGAAACAGCACGTTTCTTTTCGATCTAGAATTTACTATGTGGATATTAGTTCATGCCGACAAAGACATCTGGTGCGATAACAAACCGTAAACTCAACTCATCTCTTTTAAAAATAGAAAACTAAAACCCAGATGTCTGTCTCACCGTGTTAACTTTAACAAAGGAAAATAGTTCAACTAAAATACTACATACAAACTATATTTATATTGATTTTAATTCTACGTGAAAATATTTATCTTGACTACATATATACAACAACCGAAACCGGTATTTAAATCAAGAAAAACATACTAATTAGTATATGTATAAACCGGTCGAGTTATTGGCAATAATTTATTGTTCTACCAGACAAATTAGGAGTATTTAAGCGGTCAAATGCAAAGAGAGAACAAAGAGCTAGAAATTACAGGTGCCGCACGATTTAATGAAGTTTTGTTCTTAATAGACCTTAATATAAAAATACTTTCTAATGAATCAAGCATAGTTTGATGTCTGACATTTTTGACAAGTTTCAAATTTTCTTTGTCAATGTGGTGGTTATTATCCCATATATGTTGTGCCACACATGATTTGTCCACCGTACCATATCGTAACTGTGAGAGATGTTCACGAAATCTGGTGGCTATGTTTCTTCTAGTTTGGCCCACGTATTTAAGATCACAATCTTTGCAACTAATCTCATAAATTCCAGACATTTCCGTGACTTGGTCTTTGTCTTTCGTATTACCCAACAAATTTTTTAAATTACTTTTCGTCGAAAACGTCAAATGTAAATCGGCTTTCTTAAAAATACATTCCAAACCCTTTGTGATTCGTGGTTCATAAGGTAAGCACACAAATTTTTTCTCGATTTTATCATTCTTAAATGTCGTACATTCAGATATCAACTTCTTTGTTCTGTGTTTGTTAACTAATTTGTCTATTAAACCATCCGAGTAACCGTTATATCTCGCCACATTTTTTATGTATTTTAATTCTGTATTAAATCTATTTTTACTCAACGGAAATTTGATCAATCTATTTACTAAGAAATTTAAACTAGCCGTTTTTTGTGCAAACGCATGATGTGAGTCATTAGGAATATAACTAATAGTAGCCGTTTCCTTCCTATAGACATCAAATTCAAGCGAGCATTTATTTTTGATAACTAGTACATCTAGGAACGAAAGTTTATTGTTGTTTTCTATTTCGTGGGTAAATTTTATTGAATCAAATTGACTATTTAGTTTTTCAGTAAATTCTTCTACCTTACATGTATTTGTGTCAAACACTGCAAAAATATCATCGACATAACGAAACCAAACTCTAGGGAAATATCCACTTTTATTTTTTAAATCCGTCTCAAATCTGTCGCAATAAACAAATGATCGTTGTTAGACGACAACTTTACTTCGGACTAGCTCGTTTACTTTGACGCGATATAAATATACGGGTTCTAGTTTTTTTATGTTAGAATTTTTCTTCCTCTGAAGATGTAGACTTTGTCTACGAAACGATCGTAAGGTCTCTGAAATATGTGTTGTGGTGATTTGGGTGTTCTCCAAGTGTACTTATTAGTGCTCATCACAGGTTCCAGTTTTCACATAGTGAATTATGGCTCCCAGGTCAACGGAACTGAATCTATATAGAAAGCTAAGTACTAAGATTAGATTTTTAGGTGCTGATATTGCTTTTTTAAAATCTTGTAAACAGAAGTCGGTTTTTCCTAATTTCATTCATTTCAATGTTAAAATTTCTAACAACACAAAAGTTGGTCAAAAAGTTTTAAAGTGTGCTAAACAAAAATGGTTAGATTTAGAAAGGCAATATCTTTACTCGAAACGTAGTGAATTAGAAATACAAGCTTATAGTCTGTTTAAAAAGTTAACATTTAATTTAGGTAACGTAGAGTATGATGAATGGTGCAATTTTCAGAGGAACATGTTTGTAGTCATAAACGCTAAGTTAATTAAGAAAATCAATATCCAGAATAAAAAACTAAAAAAACTTGTAAACGATCAGATTAAAATTGAAAAGTCAGTTCCTCGGAAAATTGACCTTGTAGAAAATCTTTCTTCGCAGTCGTTTAACAAAAAAGAGATGGACCTCTTAAACAGAGGGTTAAAATTCGGATTACAGTCACAAAAAGAAGCACTTTTAGATGTCGTTGCCAGTATAGAAACGGGAATTAAAAAATTACCGGATTCTTCAAAAAACTTTATTCGTGAAGCATGTAAAAAGAAAATCTCTAAAAATCTAAAAGAAAACAATCCTACAAAAAACAAAAATTATAATCAAATGAAAATAGTTAAACAATTGCGAGAAAAGGATTGTTTTTATATTAAGGCGGATAAAGGCAATAAAGTTGTGATAATGGACAAAAGTGATTATAAAGAGCGAGTGAGTAAGGCAATAGAGTCAGGGCCGTATAGAAAATTAGTTAAAAATCCGTTACCAAGAATGATTAACGAAGTTAAAAACAGTTTATAAAAAAATGTCCAAATCTCATAACAAAGGATTTAAGAAGACGTTTACAAGTTTCTAATCCTAAAGTCCCCAAAAAATATTGTCTCCCGAAAATCCATAAACCGGGAAAATTAATGAGGCCTATCATTTCGGCTATAGATTCTCCAACATATAATTTGGCAAAGTGGTTGTCAAACGAGTTTAAAAGACTACCTATTAAACAGAAAAGTAGTTCGGTGCTAAATTCTCTTGATTTTATTGATAAAATTAAAAATGTTAAATTATTGGAAGGAGAGATTTTGATTTCATTCGACGTGACGTCATTATTTCCTAGTGTACCCACAAAACAAACGTTGGAGTATTTGGAAGAATTATTAAAATTGAACAATATAAGTCAAGACGTCTGCAAAGAATATTTAACTCTAACTAGCCTTTGTATAAAACAAAATATTTTCCAATTTAACAATGAGTTCTTTGAACAAACTGAAGGCACAGCTATGGGCAATCCATTATCGCCTTTTATTGCAGATTTGTTTATGAGCAGATTTGAGACGGATTTAAAAAATAAAAGTGGATATTTCCCTAGAGTTTGGTTTCGTTATGTCGATGATATTTTTGCAGTGTTTGACACAAATACATGTAAGGTAGAAGAATTTACTGAAAAACTAAATAGTCAATTTGATTCAATAAAATTTACCCACGAAATAGAAAACAACAATAAACTTTCGTTCCTAGATGTACTAGTTATCAAAAATAAATGCTCGCTTGAATTTGATGTCTATAGGAAGGAAACGGCTACTATTAGTTATATTCCTAATGACTCACATCATGCGTTTGCACAAAAAACGGCTAGTTTAAATTTCTTAGTAAATAGATTGATCGAATTTCCGTTGAGTAAAAATAGATTTAATACAGAATTAAAATACATAAAAAATGTGGCGAGATATAACGGTTACTCGGATGGTTTAATAGACAAATTAGTTAACAAACACAGAACAAAGAAGTTGATATCTGAATGTACGACATTTAAGAATGATAAAATCGAGAAAAAATTTGTGTGCTTACCTTATGAACCACGAATCACAAAGGGTTTGGAATGTATTTTTAAGAAAGCCGATTTACATTTGACGTTTTCGACGAAAAGTAATTTAAAAAATTTGTTGGGTAATACGAAAGACAAAGACCAAGTCACGGAAATGTCTGGAATTTATGAGATTAGTTGCAAAGATTGTGATCTTAAATACGTGGGCCAAACTAGAAGAAACATAGCCACCAGATTTCGTGAACATCTCTCACAGTTACGATATGGTACGGTGGACAAATCATGTGTGGCACAACATATATGGGATAATAACCACCACATTGACAAAGAAAATTTGAAACTTGTCAAAAATGTCAGACATCAAACTATGCTTGATTCATTAGAAAGTATTTTTATATTAAGGTCTATTAAGAACAAAACTTCATTAAATCGTGCGGCACCTGTAATTTCTAGCTCTTTGTTCTCTCTTTGCATTTGACCGCTTAAATACTCCTAATTTGTCTGGTAGAACAATAAATTATTGCCAATAACTCGACCGGTTTATACATATACTAATTAGTATGTTTTTCTTGATTTAAATACCGGTTTCGGTTGTTGTATATATGTAGTCAAGATAAATATTTTCACGTAGAATTAAAATCAATATAAATATAGTTTGTATGTAGTATTTTAGTTGAACTATTTTCCTTTGTTAAAGTTAACACGGTGAGACAGACATCTGGGTTTTAGTTTTCTATTTTTAAAAGAGATGAGTTGAGTTTACGGTTTGTTATCGCACCAGATGTCTTTGTCGGCATGAACTAATATCCACATAGTAAATTCTAGATCGAAAAGAAACGTGCTGTTTCTTTAAAGAACTCCGGTCCTTGTAATACCTATATTAGATAAGGGTCATAAATTTGTCGACCAAAAGATTAAAGCAGGTCTCCGACCTGTTTCACTGTCGCAATAAACAAATGATCGTTGTTAGACGACAACTTTACTTCGGACTAGCTCGTTTACTTTGACGCGATATAAATATACGGGTTCTAGTTTTTTTATGTTAGAATTTTTCTTCCTCTGAAGATGTAGACTTTGTCTACGAAACGATCGTAAGGTCTCTGAAATATGTGTTGTGGTGATTTGGGTGTTCTCCAAGTGTACTTATCACATTCTATGTATAATGTCCTATACCGGAGTCCAACCGTTCTTGACATATCTCAAATTTTATGTCAAGAATGACGTTTGCAGGCCTAAACATAACTATCAGTTTATCTTATATGTATGCCTTTATCATTTAATATAGGTTGGTTTCCTTGTAGAAGCTGATTTACTTTGTTATTTTAATAATAAATCAATACAAGAAAATCAAAAACTCATATTGAAAATTGAATTGAAAAAATCGTTGAAACTCTTTTTTCTCAAATAGAAATCCCCTGTTTTTATCATACTATCTTATTTGGCATTAAAAAGAGGGTAACTTTGTATATGGCTGGCTATGCCAAAAATTTGTGGTTTTAGAAATATTGGCAATTTAACATTTTATTATTGTAAAAATGTTATACGGCTTTCAAGTTTTGTTGTTAGTTGGCCATGACGGCTCAAAATAAAACTTTAGAGCACTACAGACACATCACTATTGGTTGTCATTTGACAAATACCTATTGCTAATAATCATGGCGGTGCGATTAAATTATACGCACTAGGATTATTTTTAAGGTGTAAATATTTAGGCGGAATGCAACAAAGTTCGATCAAGAACAGAAACCGAATAGTGTTAAACGAATAATGGAAAATTACAAAACTTTTGACATCGCCAAGACAAAAATCTATAGAAGAAAACCAATTTATCCTACTAAAAAAAAACAATACCTACACAGGGTAACAACTTATTTTAATAAATGTTCAAAATTTCCATTTTGAACTTCCAAACATTTTTTTCCTCTTCGAGTTAGTTCTTCATGGAAGGCCGCTCTAATTGAATTTGGAGATAAGCTTTCGAACGCGTCATTTACCCTTGCCATACAGTCCCCCATCGTTTTCACTGGATTGAAAAAACGATGTTTATTATCGTTCCCCAGGTAGAGTAATCCAACACAGTCAAAATAAGGAGAACGAGAAGGCCAGAGAAAAGGCCAGTAGTTGGCAATCTACTTGTCATCAAATGTTCTTAGTAAACGAAACCGTTCTGTGGGGTAGGGCGCCATCACGTTGTTAAAACATTTGCTTGTGTTCCGCTAGAGGTAAATTGCTCAAATATTGATGATTCATTTCTTCCAGAATATTTAAATATGTATATCTTAAAAAAGTTAATACATAATTTAGAATGGGGAAATAATTTGCAATGTATGGTTAATGACTTACCATTCAAGTTTCCTTAATAAATTATATTATATTATATTCTATCAGTTTTTACAGCACAAAAGACTAGCTAGCTATTTTGAAAATTCCAGGTTCTTACTGCATGACGATTTGAATTACTCTAAAAATAAGAATTTTGTGTGTTAAAAAGAACATTTTTCATAGATTTCGCTTCATCAGTCCTAATTATGCTGTCAAAAAAATCGAGAGTCGTCTTGTATCATCGTTCAAATGAATTTACAAAACTCTTTTCTGCGTATCCATTTCTCTCAGATGTTGAACCAAAGATATTGAATAAGGGTGGAAGTTGTGCTTTAACGGAATTCTGTGTATCAAGCTCTTCGAAAGTCCTCTCTGCAGAGCTACTTGTCTTAAGGATGGTATTTCTTTTATGAATTTTTGCCTTCACGATGCCAAAAGTTTTGTAAGTTTCTATTATTCGCCGAACACTCCTCCGCGACGGCTTTTGTTTATCTCGATATCAGCAAATATTTGGCACGTTCTTGATAAAACGTGGTTACATTCACCATAATAATAAATAAATTTTAATAATCTTTGTGACTGTAATTCAGTCGCCCCGGCATAATTTTTATAAATAATTGTCAAATGACAACAAATATTGAGGTTTTTGTAGTTGTCGATAGTTTTTTTTTGAGAGGCGTCGCCGTCATGATTATATAACGGGGTCAATTTGAATTTATATATATATATATATATATATATATATATATATATATATATATATATATATATATATATATATATATATATATATTATTATTATTATTATTATTATTATTGCGTTTATTGAATTAAATTATACAATATGCAATACACAATAAGTCTATGACATGTGCTGTGTTTTTACAAAATTTAACGGGTTCATCCAAAAAATCATTGGCAATTGTGGACCAAGTTCACTATACTTCAAATTTTGACATTCTAAATGGAAAATATTTCTTACTTTAACTTCCTCCTCTCAATTGTTCTATTGTTACCTCCATTTACAAAAGTTCTTGACATCGTTATACTTATTTTTCAACCACGGGTCAACCTTAATAGCCCATATTTTTTTCAAAAATAATAAACTATTCTATGCCGAATGACATCGCTTTGACAGTAATATATGTATATATCATACCGATAACTCAAAAAGTAATGGGCCGATTTTGATCAAATTTGGTAAGTACCTTCCTTTTGCAAGTGGCTTGGATAAGTTCGGTACCCAAGAAAATCGGCCCAGGTTTTGCTGGAAAATTTTGTGTTTTCTTTCTAAAAAAAAAAAAAATTCTCCGGAAATAACAGAGTAAGGGCAACGAAATTCGGTACGCGTGTTTGTAATATAAAGAGTGAACCATGTACCATAATTTGCATTTCTAAATTTAAAGAGATAAAAGTTATGGGCAGTTAAAAAAAATTTGGAGTTTTCCTCAAAACATGTGTTCTGCGAACCCTTAAGTCATTGCCCTTCATTTTACTAAAATATTTACAGAAAATTCATTTCAAATAGACCCTCTCTCTGATGCTTTGGCCGTCGGTTTAGTTAAGTTGATGCTTTCGCTGTACGTTTAGTTAAGTTTATGGTTTAACGGTCTATAATTTTTGGCTAATTTTTGTAGAACAAATTCGCTAATGCATTTTTGCATTTTTTATCGAAATATAATGCATAGAACCGAAGTTGGAAGAGAGTGCAAGCATAGATGTCATATGGGGAGAAATGGAGAAAGCTTAGATAAGGGTCGCAGAAGGTGAACTAGGTCATAAGCGGAAAACACAGAAACACAGTTGGATGACAGCAGAAATCATGGCGCTTTTCGAAGAAAGGAGAAGATGCATAAGTCAAGGATATCCAGAGAGCTATAAACACATCCAAAGACTTATTAGGTGGAAAATAAGAGCGGCAAAGAATGACTGGTTAAAGAAGCAATGCGAGGTGATAGAACAACTACAAGAGCTGCACGATGAATTTAACATACACAGAAGATAAAAGAGGTGTCCGGAGTTTACCGGAAGAGATACTTTTCTAATGTAGAAAACGAACATGGGGAAATTGCACAAGACGATCGGCAGCGAAGAGTTATTTGGGAGGAATATATTAACAACTTTTTTGACAATAATATACCTGACATAGAGGTTGCGGAGGACGTAGACCTGTCTGGACCCCCTATCACCAAAGAAGAAATTGTAAGAACAATAAATACGTCAAAGGCCAGAAAGGCAGTTGGCCCGAACTGCATACCTGTCAAACTACTAAAAATACTAGACTACAGGGGAATTGTCATACTGCACAGAATATTTAACAAGATATATAACATGGGGGAGTTCCCTGCCAAGTGGATTACATCACATTTTTCCCCCTGCCAAAAAAGAGTAACGCAACGAAGTGCGAGGACCATAGGCTGATCAGTCTGGTAAGCCACACGTTAAATATATTCCTCAAGATTATTTACTACACAATTTCCATAAAATGCGAAAGAGAGGTAGGGTCCACACAATTTGGATTTAGAAGGGGACTAGGTACGTGAGAGGCTAAGAATTAGTAAAATGTTACGTGTGGTCAGTGTTACTATATGGTGTGGAGGGCTGGACGCTGAAGGTGAATACCATGAATAGACTTGAAACCTTTGGAATGTGGACATACAGACGTATACTAAAAGTCTCATGGACGGCCAGAAAAACAATCGAAGAGATCCTAAGAACGGTTAAAAGAGAACGTGAACTGGTGAACACCATCAAGCGCAGAAAAACAGCATATCTGGGTCACGTAATACGGAATGAAAGATACCAATTCCTACAATTAGTAATCGAAGGAAAGATCGAGGGGAAGAGAGGAGTCGGAAGTAAGAGGATGTCATGGCTCAGAAACGTGAGAGAATGGACAGGACTAAAAACTGTAGGAGACCTATTCAGCTCCATCAGAAATAGGGAAGAATGGGCACATGTGATCGCGAATATCCATTAATGGATAAGCAATAGAAGAAGAAGAAGATGCATGTTTGTAAGAAAAAAATCTGGACGCAGTAAGTGCGTTTTGGTAGCGAACTTTAATGAAATCCTTTAAATTTCAATAACTCAATTTGCTATTAACCTAAGGTTTGTTGACTAGGAAACCAACTTTAAGTTTATTTTCGGAAAATTTTTGAACATTTTTAAACAATAAGTAGTTTTGATAAAATATGGTAGATTGTTTCTACTGCATAGGCTATACCAGTAATCAGATTGATGCCTGCTCGCATTTGCTATTAAAAACATTTTAATGAAAATTCACTTCCATAACGCACTTGCTGCGTTTAGACTTTTTTAAATATAAAGTATAGTACTATTCTAGGAATAATTTTTGCTTTTGAAAAAAGCAGCAGCGTATTGTATTTTCATTTCAAATAGTACGCCAAGGTCATATTTATGTGGGTGCGGCTGGTTAAATGTAAAAATGTTTTTTTCGTCCTCAAATGTGTGTATATACCCCTAATTTAGACACCAAATTTCATAAAAATAGATAATCTAGATCTTTTTTTAAATAGCAAGATATGATTTTTTTGCACTCACGGAAAGCACATCTCCTTCTTAGCAACGGCACTATGAAAATGTAATCGGGATTCATAAGAAAAAATCGCAAAAAAAGTTTCTTAAAAATTACCTTCGGTTGGATTTCATTAATCAATTTCTTATCAAGTTACCAATTGAAAAATTGTGATAGTATTTGCAGCTGCCAATTTTAAGCATTGTTTTCTGTCAGTTATATGTAGTTTGTAATACTTTAGAGAGCCTCATATTGGAAAATAGAGAATTTATAGAAATAAATTATTATTATTATTATTATGGCAGAATTGAGCAAAAAGCTAAGAATTGATATATTAGTGATGTTGGGCTACGGTGACAGGAAGCTTTGTAAAGAAATGTGCATGTTTTTTCATGAGTCTGGCCACAAATTAATGAAGTGTATGTGTCTAGAACACTGAAAAAAATTAACGAAACTGGTAGTGTCAATGATAAGCCAAGAATAGGAAGACCAAAAACGGCTGTAGCTGGTAATAACGCATTAGATATATTGTTGTCTTTTTATTAAACCCACCATGTGTCTACAAATTAAGTTACTACATTACACAGCCTTTCAGAAAAATCTGTGGTAACTTTGCTAAAAAGGAAAAGAAAGAATTTCACCCATATAAAGTACAGCTAGTACAGGAACTTGTAGTTGGCGATTTTTAGAGGCGTGTTGAATTTTGTTACATTATGGCAAATTTAATGAGAAGCCGGACTTTAGTAGAAATTATCGTTATTGGTCTCAGCAGAATCGACATTGGATGCTGAAGGCTCAAACCCAACGACCACAAAAAAATTATGTATGGACGGGTATACTAGACAGTAGTAATATTGGGCGGTTATTTATTGAGGGAAACCTAACATCTGAAAAGTATTAAATTTTTTAAGAGAAGAAACTATACCACAGTGGTTGCAGTGAGCCCAGTCAATGAAGTTTGGTTTGATAAATATGGAGCTCACAATCATTTTGGCAGACGCGAGATAAATAGAGCCACAACAACAGGCTATTGTGCAACAATGTATCCCGGCCTCCTTAGAAACCACAGTGTCATCATAATAGTGAAGTGGCGCCTGTAGGAATGCAGGCGTAAAACCAGCAAGTGCGAACGGAATATCTCCGGTGACATTCAGCATTAGCAGATCCAGGTCACCTCCAGAGACAATAGTGCCACGCCTGGAGGGGAAGACTATAAATAGGATAAGCACCGAGATAGGAGTGTTCATTGCTTGTTTCCTAGTTAGTCTGGCACATGGCGTGTCAAGTATTTTAATATCACTTATATATATATATATATATATTTTCTCTCATTATTGTATTAAGTAATCATTGTGTTTAAGTAATAATAAATTGTTTAAAAAAGTTAATTGTCTTAACGCTAAAGTTAAGTGGCGCAGTCGTTAGTAATGGTTAAGAAACCGAAAGAATATCGATTTCTAAGCGTATCGACGCCCAATAACCAATTAGAACCAAGTTACGCAGAAGTCATAGCCAAGCAGCCAAATGGGAGCAGAAACCATCATAGTATTGTAAGTTGTTTACTGCTATCCAATTTCACATTTTCCTGCCATATTTTTCAATTGTATGTGTGTGTATTGATATAATTATATGTCAGACTCAGAAGACGAGTCACAAAGCTTAGGGAATATTGAGTACAGATTGAGATCGATAAGTATAAGCGATAATATCGCAACAGTAACTAATTCAAATAGTAGTAATAGTAGTAGCAACATGACTGACCAGTTCAAAGAATTTTTCTTAAAAGCTATTCCCGAATTTGACGGGCAACCAGCTAATGTAGGTAATTTTTTAAAGTCATGCGACCTCGTAATGAACCAATTTTATATGCCAAACGAGAATTTATATATGAATCATTTCTTATTAAATTACATTCAAACAAAACTAACGGGAACAGCGAGGCTTATAATTAACACTAAGATAATAAACACATGGACCCACTTGAGAAGCGCTATTGTGGATAATTTTTGCGATCAGCGCGATTCTAGTAGCCTACTAGCAGAACTATTCACCTTGAAACAAAGGAATGCGGAAGATGCCCTTGCATTCGCTAACAGATGCAGGCATATCGAACAATTACTCATATCTAATCTAATAGCTAACGAACAGAACGAAGGCGTTAAAGTAATAAAAATGAACATTTACCAGGAACAAACATTAAAAGCATTTTTAGGCGGAATTAGGAACCCGTTAGGTCTAGCTCTTAGAAGTAGGTCACCAGGAAGCATAGAAGACGCCCTAAAGTTTGTATTCGCAGAAGAAAATTTCGATTATAGGGACAAAACAGTACAAAAAAATGTTAATCAGAATAGGTCAGACGGACAAAAATTCTTTCCAAGACAAAATAACGCACCGTTTAACAATGTGCAGTTTCAACGACCGTTTCAACCTAATTTCAGACCTTTTCAACAACACAATAACCAACAACATAACCCAACAAACTTTCAACCTAATTTTAGACCATCTCAGCAACAAAATAGACCGCAATATAATCAAACGAATTTTCAAAATAGACAAAATCCGCAATTTATGAATAGAACTAATTTTTCAAACAATTTTAGACGACAGAATTTTAATAACCCACAGGGACAAAACCCTATAATTAACAATAGGAACTATCACAAGCCAATGGAAGTAGACAGCTCGAATACGAGGTTGTCACAAAGACGAGCAGCCCCATTACATAATACAGAGTTTAGCGATTACAACGTAACCAACGGGGGTTACGAATCAAATAGCATAGAATACGAAACAAACGATACAAATTACGCAAATTATGAGGCAAGCCAGGGAAATTCACCTGCTGACGAATACGATAACCAACACGGAAATTTTCCCATCGCGAGCACCTCCCAACACGACACGTAGTCGATGTACTTAATATTAATGATTTAAATAGGTTACCATATATAGAAATTAAAGGAATTAGAGGAAAATTATTGATAGACAGCGGATCGTCGAAAAATTTATTAAACCCAATAATAGCCCATCAAGATTTCGCAAACAAAATAAGGACACAACCATTCATTATTCGGACCCCGCACGGAACTTCGACGCACTCAGAACGCATAAATATCACCCTTAAATCAATTTCGAACAAGGCACAAGAATTCTGCCTTTTCGACTTTAACCCTTTATATTCAGGTCTCATTGGGATCCAATTCCTAAGGGACAATGAAGCCAGAATAGATTTTAAAAATGAAGTCATGCATCTAGGTAAGCAAATCATTAAAATTCAATACCCTCAATTAAACAATGTCAATCAACCGGCTAGAATAAAAGCCAAAGCAGATGGTTCACAAGACCCAGATACTACAGCCACTGTAAACAGTATCATAACAAAAGAGTACTTCAATTGTAATGGAGAACTTGAACTCGTAAATTACATGTTAGCGCACAAGGACGAAGATTATGAAACACCGCAGAACCTACAGACTAGCCGATTACGTAACCAATATAAGTATCACGTTACAGATGAACGTAAGCGCAGCTCAAGGACGCCTACTATAACACAAGATAATGTTATATCGACAATTCAACCATATAATACGAACACTCGACATACAGGGAGCGAGCAAAAACAGATTAACTGCGAAAACATTATAATGGAACAAATAGACGTAGATTATTTAAACGATGAGGAAAAACAGTTGTTATTTAATTTGTTATCAGAATATAAGGACATATTTTTAAACAAGGACGAACCATTGACGCACACAAATGCTATAAAACATAGAATAAGGACCATTGACGACATACCAGTCCATTCTAAATTATATAGATATCCATACATACATAAACCGGAAGTAGATCGACAAATAAATGACATGCTAAGGCAAAAAATAATCAGGAAAAGCCACAGCCCATACAGTTCACCCATTTGGGTCATATCAAAAAAACTAGACAAGTCAAATAAACAAAAATGGAGGATTGTAGTGGACTATAGGAAACTAAACGAGAAAACAATACCGGACAGACACCCAATTCCCAAAATAGATGAAATACTGGACAAAATTGGACGAGCTCAATATTTCTCGACAATCGATTTGATTTCTGGATATCACCAAATTGAAATGGACCCCCGGGACATAGAAAAAACGGCGTTTACCACCGATACGGGACACTGGGAGTACACCAGGATGCCGTTTGGGTTATCAGGGGCTCCAGCGACCTTTTCCAGGCTCATGCAGAACGTGTTAGAGGGTCTAATTGGCCAAACATGCCTTGTATACATGGATGACGTCATAGTTTTCTCCACGTCATTACAAGAACACATAGAGAAACTAAAACTGGTATTCGAACGTTTCAGACAAAGCAACTTAAAGATCCAGCTAGACAAAAGTGATTTCCTAAAGAAGGAAGCCGAGTTTCTGGGACACGTTGTAAGCCCAGACGGGATCCGTCCGAATCCGAGGAAACTAGACGCAATAAGGAAATTCCCGATACCAAAAACCCAAAAAGAAATTAAATCATTTTTAGGACTAGTCGGATATTACAGAAAATTTATTGAAAATTTCGCACACGTCACGAAACCACTAACCAAGTGTTTAAAAAAGAATTCTAAAATAGACGTTAATAACGAGGAATACATTGGTGCCTTTAACTCATGTAAAGACATTTTAATGAATTCACCCGTGCTTATACCACCCGATTTCTCTAAGGATTTTATACTAACAACCGACGCTTCAAACGTGGCGATAGCGGGCATATTAAGCCAAGGGGAACCCAATTCAGACCACCCGATAGCCTATGCCAGTCGTACCTTAAACGAAACCGAATCTAGGTATAGCACCATAGAGAAGGAATTGCTAGCCATCGTGTGGGCAACTAATTATTTCCGTCCATACTTATACGGACGCAAATTCACTATATATACGGACCATAAACCATTAAAATGGCTATTTTCGTTAAAACAACCAAATTCAAAATTACTCCGTTGGAGATTAAAATTAGAAGAATACGAATTCAAAATTGAATACAAGAAAGGAAAGCTGAATTGCGCAGCGGACGCCCTTTCTCGAGTAGAGATCCACCCCATAGATATAGACAACCAATCAATGGCCAATAATGTCGACGAGGAAGAAGAAATAATAGAAATAGAGGACGACGAAGGTGTAATAGAAATAAACGAGGACGAAACAGCTAATTCAAATGCGGATTCTTACTCAGCACCCGGTATACCAATATTAGAGGAAGAAATTATTAACAGTAAAACAAATCAAATAGTCTTTAAAAACACAGACAAACCAGAAATATTCTCAGTAAGGAAAGACAAACGAAACTTTATTTATGCAAACCTTAATTTAAATGACCCCAATCAAATAGAAAAATTTATAAAGGAATACTGTTTACCACAAAGAAAATATTATTGCCTTTTCGTAAATGAACAAGATTACGAACTAGTCAGTTCGGCAATCAACAAAAACTTTAATAATGTAGAGTCACCAAAATTTTATAGATGTTTAGAAATGAGGGAAGAAATCCAGGAAGACGAGCTAACGGATATGATAGTCAAATATCATCAGGGTAAGTCCAACCATCGCGGGGCTGAGGAGACTTACTTAAGAATAAAGAGAAAATACTATTACCCCAATTTAAAGAAACACATAGAAGAATATGTAAAAACGTGTGAGCTGTGTAAAACGTGCAAATATAACAGGAACCCGGTACAGATAGCATTAGAACACACTCCAACAGCATCCAAACCTTTAGAAACACTCCACGTAGATACGTTCCAAATTGAACGAGCAATATTTTTAACCATATTGGATCCATTCAGTAAATTCGGTCAAGCATTTCCCATCAAAAGCAAAAACGCTACAGAAATTGCAAAAAACTTAATTAAATACTTTTCACAGTACGGAGCGTGTAAAACCCTAATTGCGGACCCAGGAACGGAGTTCTCGAATTTAGTAGTAAAAGAACTACTAGAGACATACCAAATAGAATTGCACACCACAACACCCCAAAACCCCGAATCAAACGGACCCATAGAACGATTTCACAGCACCATCATTGAACATTATAGATTATTTAAGGAGAAATTCAAAAATATGAAACCCATAGAATTAATACCCTACTGTATATTCGCCTATAATTCCACGATACACTCACAAACACTAAAACCACCATTCGACTTAATATTCGGCTATATACCGGAAATGTTTAACTACGACCCGGAAGTAATAATTACGCAAGAGTATAACGTACAACACAAAGAAATTATGAAAATCATCTACGAAATTGTTAGAAGTCGCATAGAAACGTCAAAACAAAAAACCTTACAACGAACTAATAAAAACACGAACCAGCCGTTCAAGGAAGGCGACGTGGTATACAAACAGATACCACCGGGATTTCATAAAAAACATAAAAACCCCTTTTCAGGACCCTATTCAATAATATCCTTATTAGAACATAACAAAGCTATTCTAATAAACCATAAAAATGACGAACAGACAATAGCACATCTAAGAAATTTACGTCTTGCAGGTTCCTTGCCACAGGAATAACAGCCCAAATACAAGACTTGACGGACAATCCAGGTATGCTGCCAAAGAAATTAGGTACAGCATACACAGAGACTAGCAGCTGGAACTTGATACATATACATGACCTGACGCAACTACACGAAGACTATAACCAAATAAAAAGACATTACATAAACACAGTTACGTCTATGACAAAAGATTACCACGACGAATACCATAATTTTATACTAACATTAAATTTTACTATAGATAATATAGACGATACATTTTATAGGATATTCTTAGAGAGAGATAACATCAATGAGAGACAGAGACGGGGCATAATCAATGGGCTAGGATCGATATTTAAATCAATAACTGGCAATCTCGATTCACAAGATGGCGAACGTATATATCAGGCAATAGAAATATTAAGTACAGACCAAAACAAAATTCATGATCTTTTTAAATCGCAAAATTCGGTAATGCTAGAAGCAATCGGAGAGTTCAATAAAACGATCGTAGGGTTGAGTCACAATCAGGGCACGATAATAAATAGAATAAACGAGTTAGGTAACACAGTTGATAGCCTTAGGAGCGAACAACTAACGCACTATCATCGCATCAAAATCCTAGAGCTGCTGACCCAGCTTGGACATTTATTGAATAATATTCAAGAATTAGCACTCACAACTGAGAATGCAATCACTTTTTCAAAATTAGGAATTTTTCACACATCCATATTAAAACCAAAATTTATAATAAAAGAAATCAATAGAATACAAAAATACGTAACAAATGCCAAACTAAT
This sequence comes from Tillus elongatus, assembly GCA_964006375.1. NCBI lineage: Eukaryota > Metazoa > Arthropoda > Insecta > Coleoptera > Cleridae > Tillus > Tillus elongatus. Next base: position 73,938,995 of record OZ023269.1, on the reverse strand, counting down.
AACAACCACTGATCTGAATCTGTATGAAAAAATATTCAAAATAAAAGCAGTACAAAATAAATTCCAAATTATATTTCAAATAGAAATACCTCTAGTTGAAGAATCAGAATATGATTACTGTCAGTTATACACATTACCTGTCCCAAAAAATCCACACACCTTTACCATGATAATCCCTAGAACCAAATACTTGATCCTAAGCAGTAAACAATATGCCTTTCGAAATGAAGAATGTCAGAATTTAAAGAACAAATTATATTTCTGCCAAGACGACAATCCAACAGCCATGAATGATTAGAACCCATGTGAAATAAAACTAATAAAATTTCAAAAGCCTATCGATAATTGTAACCAAGAATTAGTCAAAATTAAACAAACCACAGTTTCGAGATATGGAACCAGTCAATACATCATCTTAGCGCCAGAAGAGACAAACGCCAGAATAACTTGCCAGGAACAAGAGTGGACCAATATCATCAAGGGTACCAAATTGGTCAACCTCCAACCAAATTGCCAATTGAAAGTAGGAAACAAAATTTATAAAACCGGCCCCACTACAGCGGAAACACAACAACTATTCAATCTCCCCAAATTAGAAACCACCACTACGAAGGAAGAAACAAATTACGAAAAGGTACCCGAACTCAAATTAGACAACGTACAGCTGCATAACATCGAACAGATCCAACACCAACTCCAAAACATTAAGAAAAATATACCAGGCCGAATGGAACTACCATTACATCACCTGAGTATATGGACCATATTATTGTACGTGGCTATTTTAACCGCCATCATAATGATAGCCGTCAAATGGGGAGTCATAAGAAGAAGAACCACTAGAAGAACTACGAAGATCAACCCAAGAACCGACAAGGGAGAATTGAAGATCAACCCAGGAACCACCGAAGCCGGATTTCCCTTGAAAATCCGGAACGAACCGTAGCTTCGTTCTTCAAAGGGGGGAGGAGATAAATAGAGCCACAACAACAGGCTATTGTGCAACAATGTATCCCGGCCTCCTTAGAAACCGCAGTGTCATCATAATAGTGAAGTGGCGCCTGTAGGAATGCAGGCGTAAAACCAGCAAGTGCGAACTGAATATCTCCGGTGACATTCAGCATTAGCAGATCCAGGTCACCTCCAGAGACAATAGTGCCACGCCTGGAGGGGAAGACTATAAATAGGATAAGCACCGAGATAGGAGTGTTCATTGCTTGTTTCCTAGTTAGTCTGGCACATGGCGTGTCAAGTATTTTAATATCACTTATATATATTTTTTTTGTCTCATTATTGTATTAAGTAATCATTGTGTTTAAGTAATAATAAATTGTTTAAAAAAGTTAATTGTCTTAACGCTAAAGTTAAGTCGCGTGCGGCAAAATTGGATGAAGTTTTTAGAGAAAATTGAATCAGGCGCTGTGATGCACTTAAATGAACTGCTCGCCCTCTTGACTTGACGCCATGTGGTTGTTTTCTTAGGGTCACTTGAGGAATGTTCTCTACAGAGACAGACCATTAAATCTGGAAGACCTGAAAGCTATAATTGTTGGCCAAACAAGATGGATTGTGTATTCCAGGTTAATTAGTTTAATAAATTTCTTTGAAACGCGAGTTCAATTATTTATTGATAATGGACAGCATTTTGAACATTGAGTTAGTTGACAAATATTATTGCTGTTTTGTTTTAGTTTTGTTTTGTCAGTCTCTTTTAGAATGAAAGTTAATAATTAAAGCTAGTTTGCCTATCATCTGCAGTGAGTGATTTTACAGCATTTGTTATATTACTTATGCGTACAGGGTTGGTTTTAAGCGTGCTTCTGTTAAAAAAAACATTTTTGCGATCATCTGCATAATTACATTAGTTTTTTCTCCATTTTTTTTCTAATTGAACCTAATTACATTTTTATAGTGGCGTATCAAGAACTAGACGCTATTTCCGAAATCGCAAAAAAATCATGTCTTGCTATTTATAAAGAAAGATTTAGTTGTCATAGCAACGAAATTGTTTACGCTATGATAAATTGAAGATCGTCACTTTGTAGCAAAAAATATGTCGAAAAGCTTTTAAGTTTTTTTTTTAATAAGGAATATTTCTGTAAATACAAATCCATCCTATACTAACCCTATAAGTATATATATATATATATATATATATATATATATATATATATATATATATATATATATATATATATATATATATATATATATATATATATACAGTGTGGAACAGCCAAATGGAATAAATTCGATAACGGATAAATGAGGACGTGTTGGGAAAAACGCTTGGACACGTCGATTTGTATTTTTAACTGCGCATCTTTTTCAAGAAAAAAAAATTATATAGGGTGCGTCATGTGACAGTGGCCAATACCAATTTTCTTATTTTAAATACAAGCCCCTGTATATTATTAATTTTTTGGATTCTTCAGAAAATTCTAGACATAATTCATGTACAATATCCTATACCTATCTTCAACTGTTTCGGAAATATTAAGTATTTTCAGATTTATTACAAAAATTAACATTAAAAATAGAAAATTATTTTATTTCACAAATTCTAATAAGAAATACTGATTATTTCTTAATAATTTAAAAAAACAAAAAAAAATTAATGTCAATGTAGTAAATGTTCAAAATGCTCGCCACGAACATCTTGGCAACATGCTAATCTGGTATAGAAATGTCTTCTAACATTACTCAACATCTCAGGCGTGACTGATCTAATCGCAAGCGTGATTCGTCTTTTTAAGTCATCTAAGTTGAGGGGCTTAGTTTTGTATACAATACTTTTGACATATCCCCACAAAAAGTAGTCTAATAGCGACAGATCAGGAGATCGTGCTGGCCATTCTATCGATCCGCGCCTCCCTATCCACCGATTTGGAAAAATTTGGTTCAGGTACTGCCGGACATTGATTTGGTAATGGGGCGGTGCTCCATCTTGCTGAAACCATATTTTATTGGCAGGAACTTGTGGGTTTGCTGGATCTGGATATAAGTTTGTCAAAGTTGGCACGACATTATTTTGGAGCAGTTCTAAATATTTATCCCCATTCAAGTTGCCATCAATGAAAAAGGGACCTACGATATGATTTCCAACAATTCCTGCCCAAACATTAACTTTTTCAGGATATTGCGTATGTTCCTCTCTCATCCAATGAGGATTCTCATTAGACCAATAGCGGCAATTTTGACGATTAACATGACCGTGAAGTGTAAATGTGCTCTCATCAGAAAACAAAACATCTTCTAATTGGATCACATTGTTATCTAACATTGCCATCATTTGTTCACAAAAATACGTTCTCCTATCGAAATCGTCCTCCATGAGCTCCTGAGTTGGTATCATTTTATAGGGATGCATTTTACTTTCCTTTAATGTTCGAAAAATTGCTGTGTGGCTAACGTTGAATAGTTGGGTTGCTTGTCGACCAGAAGTATGTGGGTTTTCTTGAAACTCAAGCGTAATATCCAATTTCGTATCATCACTTACTGCATTGGCAGCTACTTTTTTTATCTGTCTCACATGACCAAGCTCGCGAAACTGCTTTTCTATTTTGCTAATTGTTCCTTGGGATACAGGCGGCTAATTTGGAAATTTTTCGTGAAATAAGCGAGACACTTCCATCTGTGTCCGTGTGTTATCTCCATAACCAATCATTTGTAGAATGGTTATTTTGTGCATTTCTGTTAAATGAACCATTTTTCTGATATTATTACGTACAGTTAACGAAATTCAAACGACAATAGCACTGACACTAATCACTACTGTCATGCAGGCAGACAACAAGTTGCTAAGGCTACGAGTTTTATACGAACAGAAAGAAAACTGTTTTTGTTTTTGTTTCATTTCATATCAGTAAAAAGAAACGCAGGAATGGTTTTTGTTTACGTTCTCATTATCAAGAGCTGAATGGGAAATAAGTATTGAATGCAATGTAGCGAATTTGTGAAATAAAATAATTTTCTATTTTTAATGTTAATTTTTGTAATAAATCTGAAAATACTTAATATTTCCGAAACAGTTGAAGATAGGTATAGGACATTGTACATGAATTATGTCTAGAATTTTCTGAAGAATCCAAAAAATTAATAATATACAGGGGCTTGTATTTAAAATAAGAAAGTTGGTATTGGCCACTGTAACATGACGCACCCTATATAATTTTTTTTTCTTGAAAAAGATGCGCAGTTAAAAATACAAATCGACGTGTCCAAGCGTTTTTCCCAACACGCCCTCATTTATCCGTTATCGAATTTATTCCATTTGGCTGTTCCACACTGTATATATACATAAATATGTGTATGTAAAATAATATATAAACTAATGTTTCCATCCCAAATATGAGTTCTGTTTCGTTTGAAGAATAGAGTAAATGTTTTCTATGAAATTTCCCTAATAAATAAATTTAACAATATCTCAATATTCTTTGAAATATAACATACTACATAAAACCCACCGCTATCTGCTTTAGGGCCCAAGGTAAAATGATGTACCGTTATTCCCCGTCAACAAACCTTGCAGATGAAGCAGTAAAAAATAACAACAAAGACGCTATTTATAAAACCAGGGACAAGTCACTTGAAAACAGATCATTTACTACCTGCACGAGGTAAAAAAAAATTATATTTATCGGGACTTACACAAATTTTACCAAACAGTTGTCGGGCCTTACACACAATTACGTCTGTTTCAAAAATTGACCACGGAGGTCGCTTTTATCAGTCACTTTTATAGGGCCCGACAGTTTTAGTAACACGAACTCAAAAATACACACATGCATATAGTATGTATATCAGGACATCGTGGGAAAATTAGTTATTTATACTATTTAAGAGGTGGAGAATCCGAAAAACCACGTCTCTAAATTGTCGGGACGCGTGTATGGCCCGACAAGTTGGGAAGACCCGACAAGTCACGTCCATGCATGTTTGTCCTCGTAATTATACGGGCACAAACACACACACACACACACACACACACACACACACACACACACACACACACACACACACACACACACACACACACACACGTATTGCAATGATTATGGCAACCGTGCAATGTACCAACAAATGGCGACTCAAACGATCTGAGTTGTAGTATACTCAGTTTGACGTTATAATGCTAGAAGTATCGTCAGATCATCTATACACTCGCTGATTGGTGAGATATTTCGAGATGAGCAAGCGTGCATACAACAACATTGTGGCATCGGTTGCCATAAGTTGTGTGTATGAGTGTGAATATATATCAAGAAAATGGCAACTTTATGTGTGAACTATTAACAACATTGTGGCAACGGTCGCCATAAGTCCTGTGTATGAATGTGAATATATACCAAGAAAATGGCAACTTTATGTGTGAACTATTAACAACATTTTGACATCGGTTGCCAAAAGTTCTGTGTATGAATGTGAATATATATCAAGAAAATGGCAACTTTATGTGTGAACTATTAACAACATTGTGACATCGGTTGACATAAATTATGTGTATGTAATGTAAATATATATTAAGAAAATGGAAACTTTATGTGTAAACTATATGACAATATTGACGCATCGGTTGCCATAAGTTCTGTGTATGAATGTGAATATATATCAAGAAAATGACAACTTTATGTGTGAACTATTAACAACATTGTGCCATCGGTTGTCACAAATTCTGTGTATGGCAGGTGAATATATATATATATATATATATATATATATATATATATATATATATATATATATATATACATATATATATATATATATATATATATATATATATATATATATATATATATATATATATATATATCAAGAAAATGACAACTTCTTGTATCAACTGTATATAACTATGTACGACTATGCGTTGTTGTGGCTTCGTATTTAAGAAGGTAAACGTGTGTATTCTGGACTGTGTAGCAACATGCGGCATCTATATTTACAGGAGTTTGAGCATGGAAATTAGGAATTTTGATTGAGATCGTGTGCAAGTTATAACATGGTTTGCCAGCAAGCAAAGTGAATTTTCTTTAAAAAATCACTAATGAGGAGATGGCTACTTTTGAATTTTGAAATTATTTTTTTCACATGAGCGCTAACTAGGCCCCCTAGAACACATATCTGGGGTCAGTTAAAATTTTTATGTTTATATATATATATATATATATATATATATATATATATACCTAACTTGTCGGTTTGTTAATTATTTTTTCCTAGGCAATCCGCTATCGCCATTTATTGCAGGACCTTTTCATAAGCAGATTTGAAACAGATCTTGAAAGTGAAAGTGGTTATTTTCCTTAGACTGTCGTTTCGTTACGTGGATGATATTTTCGCAGTGTTTAACACAAACATTTTCAGAATAGAAGATTTTATTGCCAAATTAAACAATAAATTTGATTCGATAAATTTTACCCACGAATTAAAAATTAATAATAAATTAGCCTTTCCAGATGTACTAGTTATCAAGAATAAAGACACTTTAGAATTCGATGTCTATGAAAAGGCAACCACCATTCTAAGCTACATTCCGAACGACCCACATCATACGAACGAAAAAAAAATGGCCAGTCTGAATTTTTTAGTAAACCGGTTAATTAATTTGACTTTAAACAAAAGCACATATACCAAAGAATTAAATTATATTAAGGACGTGGCCGAATATAAGGGATACAGTGCTTGCCTAGTGGAAAAATTATTCAATAAACACACAACAAAGAAATTGTTGACGGAATCAACGACGTTTAGAAGAGAGAAATCCGAAAAAACTTTGTTTGATTAACATTTGAACCTCGAATCACGAGGGGTCTAGATAGCATTTTTTTTAAAAATCAACTTGCAGCTAACATTTTCGACAAAAAATACCTTAAAAAACTTGCTAAGTAATCCAAAAGACAAGGATAGAACGGCCAAAATGTCGGGAATTTATGAAATAAGTTGCAAATATTGTAATCTTAAGAACGTCGGACAACCAAAAAGATCGATTGGAATTAGATTCAAAGAACACTTAGCCCAATTACGTTACGGTACTATAGATAGATCTTCCGTCGCCTGACCTAGTTAGGATAATAATCATCACCTTAATGAAGATAGTCTAAAATTAATAAAAAAATGTTCGACAACAAAGACAGCTAAACGCGTTCGAGAGTATATATTTTGCGAAATATAGTTACAATAAAAAATGTATGAACGTTTCACCACCGCCGATTACGAGTCACCTGATCGATTGCTTTGTAAAATAAATTCCCACGTTTCAACACCTCCTAGAGATAACATAAGAATACAGATATTTCCGCCAAAGGAAACTGTTAACTTAGTTGTCGTTGACCCTTCCCAAAATTATTAGAGATGGACACCTTTTAGATAAGTTAATAAAGACAGTTCAAAGACGTCGTTTGGCGATAAAAAATACAATACACTGCAGAATGTGCCTGCGACTAGTTCCCCTCACAGTTCGGTCTCTTTACCTAAGATCCGGTATATAAAGTGATGTTAGTTTTTGAAGTAGTTAGAATTTTTCATCCTCTGATGGCGCTAACTTGGTTAGTGAAATGATCGTCAGGTCCTTTAAAATGTGTTGTGGTGATTTGGGTTCTCTCCCTTATCAGTGCTCATCACAGGTTCCAATCTTCACTTAGTATATCACCCTATATATGCATAGTCGATAATAAAATGATTTTTTTTCACACATGGGAGACTAACCTACTCTTTTCATCAAATACAAAAATAGATGAATTGACGGTTTCCAATAAATGCTTTGGCACGTTTGTTCTTCCTCATTGTTCCTATCAAGGTTAGCTTCTTTTATAACATTTTTCCGCGACATCGTGAGAACTAGCCTAATTATCTGTGGTACAATTTTTGTTTGAACCTTGAAGGGCTCTTGTAAGATAGAGCACCTATTGTGTAGGAATTGAATGTTGTTTTTCTCTATCTTCTCTATTGATATAAAGTTTAGCTGAGCACAAATAAAATTTCAGACCATACTTGTCTTGCTTGTTGGGTATGCATATTGTTACACTCTTCGGGGTTCTTTATTTGCTGATTAACCATACACAGCTTTCCAAACCACTAATTTATTATAACTGACTATTTTCTAATAATAAACACCCCAACTAAAATATTTCTCTATTACCAAATGTCTATAGTTTATTTGTTGCCTTCTATTATTCCGCACAATCGCTTATTTAATTACTGACTACTCTATCTGCGGCACATTTATTAATACCGTCTATAGTAGTTCTATATCGTTCTACATGATTCCATATCTGTGACTTCTAGTGCCTTCTCGAAATATCATTCTAGAGTATTCACTGTTACCAACACACTCTGCAAGCTGTCTGTAGCCATAGAAGTCATATGCTCCATAGAGTTCATAAACTAAACTCTCATAGAGACGGATGTGAAACTGACCTCTTCTTACATTCGACCCCTTCGTTGGGATTCTGACAGTTCTCTTAATGGCGTAAGCCTGTGCATATGGACTACATTCATCTGGCTCTTTGGGCTACTCTGAATGCGATAGACAACGTCCTTGATCCGTTTGACTATTTTTTACGGACCTTTCTATGATTTATATACTTTCGGTGACCGTCCCTGCATCGTACAGGATTGTAAAATCATACCCGATCTCCTTCTTTCAAATCGATCGAATTAGCTCGCACGTCATTACGGGTCTTCATGCGGTCGCCTTCTACTCGTATATTCATTCTCAGAGTGAATGACTAGCCTATGTGTCTTCTCTTCATTATTCATTATATAGGAGCTCTCTTTAAGCGAAGCTCTTACACTGCACTGGTTCTTCCGCCCAATTGCTCTTAACCTGGTGTTTCTACTTCAACAAAAATCTCTGCAGGCCCTATTTTTCTCGTCGGCATCAGCTCTTTATAGAAAATGTGTTCATTGGCCTTTTTATGGGTTTGCTTCACACCTAAATGGTTCATACAAGCTTTCTTGTATTTCTCTAATAATTTCTTTTTTAGTTGCAACTGGCTGAATATATGGGACGTGTTTTCCTCTCTTAGCTTACTTCACTGGAATAACACTTTCGTTGCAGACGTTAATGTTATTTTCTTTCACTGTGATTTTCTGCACTACCAATTTACTGCCAGGCGACATTACCATTCTACTAGATTACTACACTAGACGACATTATAGAGTATTCGCTGTTACCAACACACTCCGCAACCTGCCTGTGACCATAAATGTAATGTGCTCCATCGACTTTGTAAACTTTATTCTCATAGAGATAATATTTTAAACAGCCATCTGCCTCAGAAACGCAACAAGGTTGTATGAATGATTACGTATTCTAAAAGTGTATAACTTTGTCTGCAGCATTCCTTACAAATATTTCAAATTTGTCTGATAGCCGATTGTATTATTTTATTTATCTCTTCTCTGGTGGCTGTATCGTTAAATCCCAAACAGTTGATCAAAAACTCAAATAGATTTTTGGACATAATCTCTCTAGAAATGGGTGGTCCAAATTGAGTTGACCATATATCAGTCAGCGTAATATGAACCTTTTTTATTACTTAGATATAGTAATCCGGATAAGGCACACATTTCAACATTATTTGTGGCACCAGTATAATGTTGCTTAGCTTTGTAACGAGTCTTCATACTTTCAATTTCAGCATTGGTATATAATTATATTACAATTACTATATCCAAAATGTTTTGTGTAAAAAATATTTCATATTTTTTTACGTCAAATATAAATATCTTTTTACAGTTCTTGTGCTTCTGCGGTGAAAGTTATGCAGATATCATTTATGTCTATTTTTCGAATATACTGTTTTCTAACTACTGGGAGGTTAATGGATGGCACAGTTCTGCCAAATAGAATTTGTTGATTCTGGGGCAACTGCATCAAATTCATCTTTTTCCAAGCTTTCGTTTTCTTCAAAGCCTCCATTCTCGCTGCCCTCTCTTTCTACAATATCGTCATCGTCACCATTGTCAATTTCGTCTATAGATACTCAGTTTGCTGATTTAAACAAGGTAGTTATTGTCGCGTATGTGCCTTTTTACTTCCAAAGATTAGAAAAGTCAAATTTGTGCTTTTCATTACAAAAATGTAGTGGCTCTATGCGGTTATTTACAGTGGTACTATGTTAAGTCTGAATAATAGATTTTTGAAATACAGATTTGTCAGCCTCGTTATTTCAAAATGCAGACATATCTTCTCTGTATCTCGTATTGAAGTTTCGCCGATGTAGATTGCATTACAATGTGTAGAAGCTAATTTATGAATTCCAGATTTTGTCAACTGTATTTATGTGATGTACGTTAATATGTTAGGAAACATAATTTTTCTTTTACGTTAGATAGGAGGTTACGCGTCGTGTAAGATTTAAAGCGTCCTTTTTATTTGTACTGGCATTTAAAAGTTTAAAATGTTTTCTGAAATGTTTCCAAAATGAGTGATCGAAACATATTTATTATCTTTTTTGTCTCTTATTATGGACTGTTATAAGTTGATTATACTTTCATGTTAAATATTGACATACATCACAAGGCATTTTAAAGACGTCATCTGTCATTTTTATTATATTTGCTTTTTGATTAAAACACCATAACATAGCAACGAGTTTTTATTTATAGTTGTCAGAAATACGTATGAGTAAATTCAATTTTCTCCTATGTGATTATGCTGTCAAGCAGCGAAACCGGTAAGAAATAAGAAAACCAACATTTGTCAAGCCAGAAAAGAAGTTTCTACATCTGAATTTAGTATGGGGTGGTTTCACCAAGTAAGGAGAACAGCAATTAATGCATTTAAATTTTCTTTGGTCGCCGACGACTCCACGTTGCTGTTCAACGGTTAAATCATTCGACTTGACATTAGTTCCGACATTGTAAAGATAGTATAAACTTCACATACGAGAAGCAACATAACCATATATATATATATATATATATATATATATATATATATATATATATATATATATATATAGCCTATTCATCATGTTATATATGAATATATTATTAAATAAATATTTTTGGTGTTTTTTTTGTGTGTGTGTTAAAGAACGTTTTTTAAATGCTTTGGCATCTACTCTTTGGCCTCTTAGCTCAAAATAAGGTTTTTTGGTTCATAAAATTTAATAGATGTCGTCCAGCTTAAAATAACGTTACTTTGGTCTATATAATTAAATTAATTTCGTTAATCAAGCAAAATCTTTCAACACTGTAGCCTTATTGGCCTCCTGACGAAGCAAACAAAAAAATCATGACAATAACCGAATTTTCCATAACGTTAGCAACTTGAGATTTGGTGCACAGTATAGTCTCTATAAAGCATAAACGTATCTACCAAAGTTCTTTAAAGTACCTTAACTATTTTCGAAGATACAAAAAATTTCCTCAAAAAATTGAATTTTTCGCGAAAAAACTGGTTCGATTGAACTGCTTAACCTTTTCGACAGAAATGTGTATAAGCTGACTTATATATATATATATATATATATATATATATATATATATATATATATATATATATATATATATATATATATATATATATATATATATATATATATATATATATATATAAACATATATCACAAAACAGTTTTAAAAACCCGACAATCGTTTAACTAACCAAGTTAGCGTCATTAGAGGATGAATACTTCTTAGTTAGAATTATTCATCCTCTGATGACGCTAACTTGGTTAGTGAAACGATCGTCGGGTTTTTAATTTTTTTTTGGTGATTCGCGTTCTCCAAGTGCGTTTATCAGTGCTCAGCACATGTTCCAATCTTCACTTAGAGAAAGGTGTATCCAGATTTCAGCAAACTCGATTAGTTATTTATTCATTATTCACTGGACCGAAGCATATATGTTATCATTATTTTTATTTATTGATAAATAATTATACCGGTACTTTATATCTATATAAATAAGCCTCAAGATTTGCGCAATATATTTTGGCATGATATTATCAGCTTACAAAACCAAAAAATACAAAAACTGGAATAAGTGACGATCGAAATGCATTATATAGGCCCCAATTAACATAAAATATATATGGTAGTTACAGCCCATAAAAGATTACAATCATTACTTCACTAGAAATGTGTAAATTTTTGTTTCAATGTGTTTATCATCCTGTACCTACCTGGAACCAAATAAACATAAAAATTCTGAAAAAATGAGGTTTGCCTTAACAGCAAAGTTTGTTTCTCTAAATCTTAAATCGATAATTGATTATAATCACAACCTATTTGGCGGACTTCATCTCATATACGAGCCACCTTTAGCATATGCCTCCAAATTGAGGCATTGTTTGAAATCTTACGATTTTTATAACGAACGTCGCTTGTAGAAAAAAGCAACTTTGATTAATAGCTACAGGTAAACATCCCAGTGATTTTTATTTTAAAAAAAGACTTATTTTATATAATACATATTTAGAAATTCTTCTACCCCACAACAGATCACAGCTGTAAAATTACTGTTATGCAGCAAACAAAGAGAGCAGGTAGTATTTAGGAAATAAATATGGGTACCCTTGAGCATCTTGTCAACTACAGTAACAATAGAATCCTAAGAATACTGGTATACTTAGGTAAATATAAAATTCTGGTGGCAAAGATGTTATATGGCAGCCAATCATTATTAAAATGTTTAACAAATATGTACATTCAAAATTTCATCAGCACAAATTAAGTAGATAAAAGTCATGTGGTGTCGTAAAGCTTTGATATAATTTAGACAGAAAGTTGCTGATACCTGTGAGGTTCTATAGAATATGTGTCATAAATTTGCTTTTAGCAGCATCCTAGAAAAAATGAAATGGAACAATATATTAGAAACTTTATTAGGAGGTACCTATGAGTTAAACGGTAATAAGGGGTGCTGCTGTCTCTCACATAATTTACAGAGAACATTCTTATAAGTGCAATATATTTTTCAGATCTGACAATCGTTTCGCAAACAAAGTTAGCGTCATCAGAAGGATGACACCTCTTCTCAAATAGCCATAAAAGGAACGAAAAAATGCTTGAAAATAAATAGGCTAAGCTATTACGACGTGAAGAAAAACATTTTTATTCATATTGCTGATTATTACTTCAATATAGTCACAACGTGTGCAAACCTCGCATCGGCGACAAAAATTTCAACATTTTCTTGTCGCTTAAACGTCATAAAATGTATCAAAACATCTAGAAAACATCATTTGGGAACGATTTTTTTTTTTTGGCTGTCAGTCTGTCGATCTGTCGGGTTGTCGGTCTGTCTGTTTGTAGCCACGGTAACTTTAGAACTAATTGAGATATCGTCCTCAAATTTGGTATACAGTTAGAACTAGACAAACGAACGGTTCGGATTGCTTTTGGGTAAAATCGCTTTAGGGTGTAGGGGATGATGAGGATGGATAGGTTCGTTAGCCAAGAAAATTGGAACAGTTTCTCCAGAAAAATTTTGTGTTTTCTTTCGAAAAATTTATATATCTCCGGAAATAACAAACATATAGCTTCAAAATTTGGTAGCCGGGCTTACGTCGTTAAAGCTGAACTATGTACCGAAATTTAGATTTCTTAGTTAAAAGGAAAAAAAGTCTGAACGCAGCAAGTGCGTTATCGAAGTGAATTTTTATAAAAATGCTTTGAATAGCAAATATGTCTTTTTAATGCAAGCAGTCATCAATTTGGTTACCGGTATAACTTATATAGTAGAAACAATGTGCCATATGTTATCAAAATAACTTATTGTTTGAAAATGTACAAAAATTTTCTGACAATAGACTTTAAATGTTGGTTTTTTAGCCAACAAACCTTAGGTTAATAGCAAATTGAGTTATTGAAATTTGAAGCATTTAATGAAAATTTGCTACCAAAACGCACTCACTGAGTCTCGATTTTTTTTCTTGCAAACATATTTCGATAAGAAATGCAATAAAATAAGGGTGTTCGAAAAAAATTGTAGGGATAACCAACGACTTATGGGCCAGCCGGTGATTGTCAAAATAATTTTATAAGATACAGCTCAAGACACCCTATAATTAACTTATAAAATTTTTTCTCGTCTCTTGTATAATAATAATTATATTGAGCTTTACCGTAGAAATGCATCACCATATATATATATATATATATATATATATATATATATATATATATATATATATATATATATATATATATATATATATATATATATATATATATATATATATATATATATATATATATATATATATATATATATATATATATATAGACAGATAAAAACTGAACGTAAACCCGGATATGGATTCTAGGGGGCCTAGTTTGCGCTCAGTTGAACAAATCTTTTTAAAATTCTAAAGTCGCGGTCTCCTCATTAACGATTTTTTTCTACGAAAATTAGCTAAAAATTATGGACCGTTAAACCACAAACTACCGCCAAAGCATCAGAGAGAAAATAACTAGCCTGTTGCATATCAGCCCTTTTTATAAAACTTCGATCCTTT